>OY293832.1:21267231-21599731 GCA_958507055.1 Crioceris asparagi
CCAAAATTACCATTTCAATTTCCTTTCATCAAAAGGTACGTTGATGATATAATTTGTTCTATTCCAGCTAATTCTGACGATATAGTTCTACAAATCTTCAATGCTTATGATGTCAACCTCAAATTTACAATCGAAAAGGAGCAAACAATTCTGTTCCCTTTTTAGATACCAGAAGTTATTCGTACTCGAAATCAAACCATCATACTTGATTGGTATCAGAAACCTACTAATAGCGGTCGCTATTTGAATTATCTCTCTTACCATGATGAAAGAATGAAGGTCAATTTAGTTCTAGGAATGAAAAATAGGATTAAGCAAATATGTCATCCAACTTTAGTAAAGGGAAACATAGACAAATTATATCAAATATTACTGTATAATTCTTACCCAAATAAACTGTTACGTAAACTGCTGTACAGTAGTCCATCCATAGACAATCGCCCAGATTCTTCTACAAATCATCCGTCACAAAGACAACAGGGAAAAATATGTTATTTTTCCACTCCTTGGATCAAAGACCTCACTCCAAAACTAACTAATATCATCAAGGACGTCATTCATAACTGTATAGTGGCTAAGAGAAATGTGAATCTATTAGGTAAACACTTTTCTAATATAAAAGATAGAATACCTACAGAGAAAAGACGGAATGTTGTATATGTTATTCCCTGTCATGATTGTGATCTAGTGTATATAGGTGAAACACAGAGGCTACTAAAAAACAGAATAACTTCCCACAAAAGTGATTACAGAAATGGTCAAACCAATAAATGTACCTTAGCGAGACATGCCCATGAGAAACGGCATACTCCAAATTTTGAAGATGTGTACATTCTAGCCAATGAGTCCAATTTAATCAAAAGAAAAATACACGAAATGATAGAAATTACGAAAGAACCGAGAGCTATGAACACTTGTACCGATGTACGTGGGCTCAGTTCTGTTTACTCCTACTTGATTTCAAAATTTTGCGCCAACAACGTAAATAATCGTACACAGGTTAGGATTGTTTGGAAGCTTGCATACATTCTGATATGAATACTTTTATGTTTTGAGTTCTGTGTCTTCTATGGTATCAATTGTTATATGCCCAGTGTACCGCTTCTATGTTCTGTGGAATCTTGACCTCCCACCCAGTTTTCGAAAAATTTGAAAAAATCTGTTTAAATATTTTCCTCTACATTCCTTTCTTTTCCTCCAACCCCTTTCAGTGAATTAGTTGTTCTAGAAATGTGACCGTATCAAGAAATATGTCATTGTATCTCCACCTTGTAAATAATGTCTTAACTACTGTTTTAATGTGTAATTTTAACCGTGTATTGTATTAGCTTTTAAGACCACTATGAGGAATTCTTCAATTGTGCACAGTCTGTACCGCTTTAAATTATAATCCTCACTTGCAGAGTAAGTTTCAAATTCAGTTTGTGAAATCATTCCAAACTAATTTTTTTTTTTGTTTTTCATATATATTTTTAGCCTTGAGAATGGAAATAAATAGTTCCGAAAGCTTGGACAGCAAAAAGAGTTTCGGCAGAATTCCCATTTTTTTAACACTTTGTTATTTAACACGTACTGCCGTACTTCCACCTACTATATAATATAATATATATATATATATATATATATATATATATATATATATATATATATATATATGCTGCATCTTATCTTTCTTTTCAGCGCTTGCCAAGAAATTAAATGTAATGTTACAGATCTTGAAGCATATTTGCACAACATTGATAATGGTAGTAACATTACCATTATTGTTGGGGACATGAATATAGATATACTAGAAAAATTGTGAAATCGCGTATAACTACATACTGACTCTCTCATCCTTTAATTAATATCTCATAAAATATTAGCTATGCACATAAAGTATTAATAAACTGACATTGTTTTTCCATTTTGATCTAAAAAATAAATTAAAATTATAAACATTCCATAAGAAAAAACAAAGTTGTGTAGAGTTCAAAGTATTTAGAAACACCTGGTATAATTGAAAATATTTTTATGTTGTAGAATGTTTAAGATACGATTGGGTTAGTTATAGACATTTTCTCCTAATCTTTACAATAACCCCGTAATCGTCCGAATACCTACGCACTCCTAATCTCCCACCTTGTATTTCATAACTTGAAATGTACCTAGATATTCATCAACAGCGGGCCGCGTCTAATTATAAAAAAAGCTATATCGTGTGATCTGAACCAAAAGCTAAAACCAAAAAAATTAAAATTAATTAATTAATAACCCACAGCGTACGAAAACCATAGACTAATAAATAGAATAACGAAAACGTCTAATTCCTGATCGCTCTGCCATCTCTTAGTAAATAGATGTATTAACATTAAGGATTGCAGTTCTATATACGTCTCTGTTCTCTGCTACTGCTACTTCTACCTCATTGTTGCCATTTAGTATAGTATAATAGTAGTATACGTTTGACAAATATTATTAGTGCCTTAAAAATGTACCACTTTCGAATAAGAGCGAAGTAGTATGCATGCTTTTTAAATAATAAATGATTTTACAATCATGATCATAATTAATTTGTCAGTTTCACTTAGGTATTTATCCGATATCTATATCAGTTAGGTATTTAAAAACAGGTAAAATTTTAGCACCGGCAACACCGTAGAGTCTTGAAACTAATAAATTGTGAAATCCGTCTATTTGGTTTTACATATATTGATAATATAATTATTACAGCCTTTTACGAGTTGAAAACATTTTCAAATGATTACTTATCATTGAAGGATTGTATTAAATACAATATCTCGTTAATTTCAAGCCATATATTTAAATTAATCGGGAAAAACCATTACGTGACCTTCATAATCCAACATTTTTCTGTAAATAATGCTTCTGTACGCAGAGGTGAGAGATACCGCTCTCACCTCTGCAAACTACAGTTTGCATTGATAGCGTAAAAACAGACCTGTCATAAAAATCAACACATGCCATAATTAACAAACCTGATAAAAAAAGAAAAATGATTGATTTGCACATAGAATAAAAAAATTATGTTTAACATAAACTAGTTCTTATATGTGTTTAAGGTACCAAAGGTAATTTTATATGTATTCATTTATTTTATTAATATTTTTTAGCAGTAATATGTTTTTTAACTGATGAAGCTTGGAGCCCCAAGCGAAACGTCTTACATTTTAAAATATATGCTACGATGAATATCTGACCCCTTTTGTGCAAACCGAACCTAATTCCCGAAATACATCCACAATATATATATATATATATATATATATATATATATATATATATATATATATATATATATATATATATATATATATATATATATGTATATATATGTATATATTTGATTCTGAATTCTTGACTGGTTTATTATATGATAATATAGATTTTTGTTGGGGATGCAGTCATTTAATAAATAAAATTCTTTGGTGGATTATGCCAAGCTTTCGAGAATGTTTATTCTCTTCGTCGGGGCAAATTAAAAATCGTTACAAATTTTCTTAACCACATAATAAATTATTAATTAAAGTACTTACATTCGTGAATTTACATAAAATTAACCACAAACAGGAAAGATTTCATAGTCATCAATCAGAAATTTCATTAGTTGTTTATAAATGTCATGGTAACGGCATATCTAGAGTTGAAAGTGTCTAGATTCAAGTTTTCTTAGAAAAGATCATATAGGAGTTATCTTTGTGTTTGTAGCTCCTTTTTAACAAGTGACACATTAAACTTGAAAATATTGAGGCAGATATAAGTTTAATAAAAAGAAAAAAGTTATTATTCAATTATTAAAAAAAAAGTTGTTGCAAACTCCACCAACTTTTCTTAAATGGGGGAGTTGTTATATAAAGTTATAATTGAATTATTTTTTAAAGTCAAATAATAATAACAATAACAAAGTATTATTTTAAATATTATTTCATAATATTATATTAAATCCGCAAGACGCAGTATCTCACCATATCGTATTACATCTGCAAGACGCAGTAATATTGCACCACATCATATTACATCTCCAAGACGCAGTTTAAGAAGATAACAAAAGTGATAAGGATATTTACGTGCCAGAGATGCAGACCAGTAGTCAGCAAGTTACCATAAAGACCATTGTTAATTGTTTATCCAGTTCGGCCTCCAAAAAGACATTACTATGTATTTTAATTATAATATTTCTAGAAGTTTCGATTCAACCTTAGGAGAAGAGATCCATTGTATTAATTTACGTTTCTTTTTATATTTTTGATGATTAAACATTTTTGATTGTATAAATACTAGATCTCTAGCTAATGGCATCACTTGTGAGTCGACACTTGTGAGTCTAGATTCATACAGTCATGTAAAGTTAAGTTATATTTGTACTTTAATTTTTTGTGTTAATAAATAATTGTTTTTAAAAAGTTAATTCCAAGTTAAGTGATTTAACAAATTGGCGCAGTCAGTAGGATAACTTCAACGTTGGTAAAACAAGGCTAACTTCAACAACAAGTTTCCCCTAATTATCAACGGTGGTTTCCTAACCTTTAAAGGAAAGAACCAGCAACTCTGAAGAAAGAAGAGTAGAAATATTTCAACGTTGGTAAAACAAGGCTTACTTCAACAACAAGTATCCCCTCATTATCAACGGTGGAAAGAACCAGCAACTCTGAAGAAAGAAGAGTAGAAATATTTCAACGTTGGTAAAACAAGGCTTACTTCAACAACAAGTATCCCCTCATTATCAACGGTGGAAAAAACCAGTAACTCTGAAGAAAGAAGAATAAGATTTGTCAACAACTTACCGAAGAGGTCCAACGAGGCGTCCTCACTCCTTTGTAAACCACATCGCAGAGAACAAGACAAATCAATGTACATCTTACTGTAAGTGAATTATCACGTATCACGTAATTTTTAATTTTTTTTATATACTGTTCGATTTTCTTTTATAATATTTTTTTTTATTTGATACTTTATATTTAATTAAATCAAAATGGCAAATGAAAGAAATCCAGCTCAAGAGGTTGAGCTTGAACCATATAGAATTTCGGAAATATTTTGTATCGTACCTGAATTTGAAGGTGATCAGATATTTCTCGGAACATTTTTAAATGCATGTGATTGTGCTTATAATATGTCTACCAGAGACCAAAAGGCTCTGTTAGTGATTCACATTAAAAATAAATTAAAGGGAAATGCGGCTCAACTAATCAGCTCGCGAAATCCTCAGACTTACGCAGAGATAAGACAACTTTTAAATCTTCATTTTGGTGATTCAAGAGACCTTACTTCTCTTATTCATGATTTACAAAGATTAAAACAATTATCGAATGAGTCAGCTCTAACATTTTTCAATAGAGTGCAAGTCTTGAATGCTAAAATGCATGCAAATATACAAAAAACATCAAATTTATCAAATGAACAAAAGGTTGCACAAGAAATTCTTATTGATACTATGGCTCTTAATACTTTATTAACTGGACTTGAACCCCGTCTAGGACAACTTATTCGTGCTAGTCAGCCTGAAAACTTGTTAGAAGCACAAATTCGCATACGAAGAGAATTGCAATTATCATATTTTGAGAACCAAAAATTTCATAAGCCAGATTCTAATATTGTATGTAAACCTCAAAATATATTAAATGTTAGAAAACCCCAAATACAAACTGTAAAATGCTTTTCATGTGGTAAAAATGGTCATACTTCTAATCAATGTCGTTTCCAACAGCAGAGAGCATCAGCTCCAAGCTATAACCCAAATTTCAATAATAATTTCCAGAGACCAATGAATTTCCAAAATCAATCACAAAATACTGTGCAAAATAGACCGAATGTTCCTATTCAACAAAAACCTTTTATTTCGCAGGGACAATCCCAGATAAGACCATCAGTAATTCAAAAGAATCCAAATTTTCAACAAAGAGGTCGGCTTCAATGGTGAAAACGATTCATGTTATTATTTCGAAAATAATCAAGATATTTTTGAAAATGAATTCCAAGAAAATTATAGTAACTATTCCGAATCATCAGACTATTCTCCGGATTTTGAAAATTATCCACAAGATTTTGAATCTCCTGAAAACTCCAATTTCCAGGATTTTCCCATTTCTCAAATCAAAGACCATCCCCCAGATTGTCCGACAACAGAGAATTCAATTTCAGAAACAGTTACCAGAATCCAAACATTAAAATTCGAAGAGATGAAACCGAATGTAAATTTTCCCGAACAAAATTTTCTTTAAATACATTTTTGACTGTTAATGCCAAAAATCTTTATTATATTGAAGATGCTTCTAAAGAGTTTAAGTTGCTTAGTGATACAGGTGCAGGAGATTCTATTTTTAAAGAAAATACTGTTAAGAAATTTCCTCAAAGATTAACTGAATATGTAACTATTCAAGGGAAAACTGATCAAAAAATTTTACTAAAAGAATCTGTACTTATTCCATTTTCTGCAAAAGATCCACATAAAGTTTTTATTTATAATCTTAATATTGATTTTGATGGAATTTTGGGTTCAGATTTCCTAGAACATTATAATTGTATAATTGATTTGAATTCAAAACAATTGATAACTAATTTTAAAACTATACCTCTGTTTAAAGTTACCGAAACATCACACTTGTCTCAAAATAATCAAATTTGTGAACAAGATTCTGAATTCTTACAATTTGAACAAAATAATGAAAATTGTTATAAAAAAATAGCTGAGAAAAACATTGATTTTTGACATGCCTCATGATTATTCATTAGCTCATTGCGTGGCGGAAGATTTGCAAATGCAAAAAGGCATTGCCGCGGAATTTAAGAAACGATTTGGAAATATAGAAAAATTATTAAGTCAAAATCAAAAACAAGGTGGTTTAGCAGGTTTGAAAATTAAGAATGCAAATACAACTAGATATATTTATTATCTTGTAACAAAAGAAACTTCAACCGGAAAACCCACTTATCAGACTTTATGGTCATCTTTAAAGAAATTGAGAGATCATGTTGGTAAAAACAATGTTCAAACATTAGCTATGCCAAAAATAGGGTGTGGATTGGACAAGTTAGATTGGACGTATGTTAAAAAAATGATATCTTATCTTCTTAGAAATTTAGGTGTTGAAATTGTTATTTGTTTGCCAAAGATACAAAATCGAATTTTTATTGAGCCAAGAATTGAAAAAATTTTCAAATTGAAATGTAATTTAACAAACACAGATGCACTACTTTTCGGACAAGCAATAGAAAATGTTAGAATTCCAAATGCTTTGGTACATGTAAATGAAGAAGGTGAATTCTTTACTTCAATTATTAATTCGAATGCTATTCCAAAAATTGTTGAATTTCCAAATTTGAATCTAGATCCCATTCCGAATTCTGAATGTTTTTTAAATTTTAATTGCGTTAATGAAAATAAAACTAAATTTAATCAACCTGTTGATAGAAACACTATAATTTTGGATCAGTTGCGTACAGATCATCTCAACGAAGAAGAAAAAGAAATTATCACAAATTTATGTTTAGAATTTTCTGATATTTTTTATTTGGAAGGAGACCAACTAACATTTACTAATGAAATTAAACATTCAATTGAAACTGATAATGCGAGACCTATATTTACTAAATCATATAGATACCCCCAAATTCATAAAGAAGAGGTAAAAACTCAGGTGAACAAAATGTTGGAACAAGGTATTATACGTCATTCTATTTCACCATGGTCATCCCCAGTTTGGGTTGTGGCAAAGAAGCTTGATGCTTCAGGAAAACAAAAATGGCGTGTGGTTGTTGATTATCGTAAATTAAATGAAATAACGGTAGATGATAAATATCCATTACCCAACATTTCTGATCTCCTTGATCAACTAGGAAGATGTCAATATTTTGCCACTCTTGACTTAGCCTCAGGTTTCCATCAAATCGAAATTGAACCAAAAGATATCTCCAAAACAGCTTTTTCAGTTGATAACGGTCACTATGAATTCGTTCGAATGCCGTTTGGACTCAAAAATGCCCCGTCCACTTTCCAACGCGTCATGGACAACATTTTACTTGGCATTCAAAATGAAAGATGTCTTGTTTATATGGATGACATAATAATTTATTCGTCTACTATTCATGAACATGTTTCTCGTCTGACTGAAGTTTTCAACAGACTTCGGAAAGCCAACTTGAAAATTCAACCAGATAAATGCGAATTTCTTAGAAAAGAAGTCGCTTATCTTGGACATATCATTACCCAAGATGGTGTTAAAACAAATCCAGCCAAAATAGAATGTCTCAAAAATTTCCCGGAGCCTAAGAATCCTAAAGATGTAAAATCTTTCCTTGGTTTAGCAGGATATTATCGTCGCTTTATACCAAATTTTGCCAAAATTTCTAAACCCCTTACAAGACTTTTACAAAAAGATGTTTCTTTTATTTTTAATAATGAATGTAAAAATTCTTTCAATGATCTAAAAGCTGCACTTACTTCAGATCCTATTTTGAGATATCCAAATTTTGAAGAACCATTTATTCTCACAACTGATGCTAGTGCATTTGCCATTGGCGCTGTTCTATCACAAGGTCCCATTGGTAAATATCTACCAGTAAGTTATGCTTCGAGAATATTATGTAGTGCAGAAACAAGGTATTCAACAATAGAACGAGAACTCCTTGCTATTGTATGGGCAGTAAAACATTTTCGTCCTTATTTATTTGGAAGAAAATTTACGCTAGTCACTGATCATCGTCCATTAACATGGCTTTTTTCCATTAAAGATCCCGGAAGCAGACTAGCTAGATGGCGACTCAAATTGGAAGAATATGATTACAAAATTGAGTACAAGCCAGGCAAAATTAATAAAAATGCAGATGCACTTTCAAGAATTAAAATTAATCATTTTAAAGAATGTGCAAATCTACAATCTAAAATTACAATTTTGGCAAATAATGAAACTAACGAGGTTATACCATCAACAAGTAAAGACCCTAATGATCCTATAGAACCACAAAAAAGTGAAACACTTATAGAGGAACAGGATGAATTAATGACAGACGAATTTAATAGATTTGTTGACCTTTACAAAACAAAATCAATAATCGATTATTCAAAAATTGAAACATCAAATGACCAGTTACTGGATAAGACTCATAAGAATATTGTCATTTTATTTTGGCAAAATAAACTTGAAGATTTACATTATAAAATTATTGAAGATATTTTTGAAGAAAATTTTGATTTTCAAATGAATTTAGTAAATATTGTTTCCAGTAAAACTGTGAAAGATCGCAAGTATTTTATAATACCTCTTATTTACGATCCAGAGTTTGTAGTTCAACAATTATTTTATACATTATTTAAAGAACAAAGTAAATTTGATCCTTCAAAAACTTATTATATAGAAAATAATCTTGAGTTACCTATTTTAGAAGTATTCTCTTTTATTTTTGCTAATGTTGATTTAAAAATTGTAGTCTGTCAAAATATTGTTAAAACACCTGACCGAGATGAAATACCTATCATATTGGACCAATATCATAAAGGCAAAAGTAATTTACATCGCGGAATAAATGAAACTATACGACGGATAAAATCTAAGTATAACTGGACAGGACTAACAAAAGATGTAGAACAATTTATTAAAAACTGTGAAACTTGTCAAAAAGTAAAAATCTGTCGTAAGAATTTAAGCACTCCTCTGGTAATAACAGAAACACCAAAAACTCCGTTTGAAAGAATTAATATTGATATTTTTGAGTATCCAACAAGAAATTACGCTTTAACGATTCGAGATGAGTTAACTAAATTTACTCAAGCTTATCCTATTTATTTGAAATAGGATATTCAAATAAAAAAGCTTCAACAGTTGTAAATACACTATTAATATTCTTTCAACATTTCGGAACACCTTTGAGAATTCATTGCGATTATGGTCGAGAATTTGATAATTCATTAATAAAAGATTTGTGTACGCTTTATGACATAAAGCTCACTTTTTCTAGCGTTGGCCATCCACAATCGAATGGTTCTTTAGAAAGATTTCACGGAACTCTTGTGGAAATGATCCGTGCACATAAGACAGAAAATCCAGACGAACATCCGTTTAATATTTTGCCATATGCGGTTATATGTTATAATAATACTAAAAACAAAACAACTGGTTTTACGCCATATGAACTGATTTTTGGTCATACGTCTAGTAGACCACCTGAAACTTTATATAATGAGAAAGCCCTTATTACTAAATACATACGTGATTTGAACAACAGAATGCAACATTATTATAAAATTGCACGAGCAAAAACAGCAAGTCAGAAAGAAAAAGCAAAAATTAGATTTGATAAAAATATTTCAGGAAAGCTTCCAGAGTATAAAATAGGAGATAAAGTTTATCTTAAAGAATCTCAAATTAAAGATAAAAGTCAAAATTTGTTTAATGATCCTTTTGAAATTGTGCAATTATTTGATAATTCTGCAATAGTTTTAAATCCACAAACTAATCAAAAATTAATTTCGATAGACTGAAACCCTACTATGAGTAGTTTCTTTGGTTTCAGATTCTTCGTGCTGATAAATATTATATCAGCTCAATACACACTTAATCCTGTTAATAACACCGTTGGAATCTTTTTCCATGAAGAATGCACTATCAAAATTACGAATGAAAAATGGACACTTTTAGTTTACAAAGATCTGGCCCCAATTAAGAAAACAATGGAAAATATAAAATAAATGATAAAATACTTATAGAAATTTTGGATACTTTAGAAGATCCGTCTCCAAGGTTTATAGCTTTTAAGTATGAAGTTCAAACACACATAAGTTTATTATCACAAATTTCGAATTCAATAGGTCAAAAATATAAAGAAATTATAGGAGAAACTAAATCTTATAACTCCAGGGCAAAGCGAGGTATATTTAATGGAATCGGAACTGTTTGGAAAACTATTACTGGTAATTTAAATGCATCAGATGGAGAATATTATAATGATTGTATTAACAAATTATCTCATGATGAATTTGAGTTGGAAAATCTTCTTAAAAAACAAATTTCAGTTACAACTTCTGTTATTAAAAATTTTAATAACACTATACAAAAATTACAAATTGATGAGAAGACTTTTAATGAAGATATAAAAGAAATTCAAAATACTTTGATGGATATTGCTGATGATGTCGCATTTTATGAAGCACAAATAAGGATATTGAATATTTGTGAATCACTAATGGAAAGCTATATTTTCTTAGAAGATTCCCTTAATACTATTTTAAATTCTATCACTTTTGCTCGCATAAGATTATTACATAGCTCAATAATAGCACCTTCAGATTTAATCAATTCTTTACAAGATATAGCAAAATCTCTTATAAGAAATAATTTACCTTTACAACCGTATACGTCAAATATAGCTAATTATCTTAATATTATTGAATTAGAGGCATATCAATCAGAAAGTAAAATAATATTTGTTCTCAAAATTCCTCTCATTGGTCCAGAAGCTTATATACTATATCGACTCTATCCAATACCAATATTAGATGATCGAACAGGTATCTATCATATTTTACCAACTACACAAAAATATATTGCGCGGGATGATGATTCACTGCTGTATTTGTCATTGCGAAATCTGGATAATTGCAAGACTCTTGAAAGAAGCATAAAAATTTGTTCTAATCTCCTCCCATATCCAATTGACAACGATGCAATTTGCGAAGCACAACTATTAAGAAGATTAACTCAGATGCCCAAGACATGTCAAACATCTCTTCTTTTTGTTAAAGATTATAATGTCTACCAAATTGATTTAAATCTATGGTTAATCACTGTTTCGGACCCTTTGCCAATCACGATTAAATGTGGAAATAGGGAAATTAAATCAGAAATTATTAAAACTAATAGTTTACTGAAATTACAACCTGAGTGTAGTGCCTTTATTGGAAGTACAAGAGTTCATGCTCAATACCCAATTGACACATACCAAGAAATCAAGTATCGAAGTCATCCAGTCACAATTCCATTTGACTGTTGCAAAGATATTCCTGAAAAATTACAAATTCCTGAACTAGAACCTCTTAAGTTGAACAAAATTGATTCCGAAGATTTGAATATTGCACAACACAAACTAAATCAGTATTCAGAAGAATTAGAAAAAATTATGAAACAATCTCCGATCAGTAAATATACACATTGGTTCACCATTTTAACCATTGTAGTAATAATTTTATTGGTAATACTTTATGTGACCTGTAAATGTAGAAGAAAGCATCATCGAATTGGAATAGCTTTAACCAACGATTACCCACCATCACCACCAGGACCAGGTTCCAGTATTTCATTCCAGTAAAGTATAAGAAGAATTCTTCCGAAACGAAGAGCAAGTATCCATGTCGGAGAACCCATAGAAGAGAATATCGAATTAAATCCAAATAAATCATTAACTTAAAAAGTTGTTGCAAACTCCACCAACTTTTCTTAAATGGGGGAGTTGTTATATAAAGTTATAATTGAATTATTTTTTAAAGTCAAATAATAATAACAATAACAAAGTATTATTTTAAATATTATTTCATAATATTATATTACATCCGCAAGACGCAGTATTTCACAATATCGTATTACATCTGCAAGACGCAGTAATATTGCACCATATCATATTACATCTCCAAGACGCAGTTTAAGAAGATAACAAAAGTGATAAGGATATTTACGTGCCAGAGATGCAGACCAGTAGTCAGCAAGTTACCATAAAGACCATTGTTAATTGTTTATCCACTTCGGCCTCCAAAAAGACATTACTATGTATTTTAATTATAATATTTCTAGAAGCTTCGATTCAACCTTAGGAGAAAAGATCCATTGTATTAATTTACGTTTCATTTTGTATTTCTGATGATTAAACATTTTTGATTGTATAAATACTAGATCTCCAGCTAACAGCATCATTCACAATTCACTTGTTCACTTACTTACTTGTGAGTCAATATTCATACAGTCATATAAAGTTATTTGTATTTTAATATTTTTTGTGTTAATAAATAATTGTTTTTTAAAAAGTTAACTTGGAGTTATGTGATTTAACATATATATATATAATGAATTTTTAATGGTTGGGGTTGCAGTCAAAATACCAATAAAATTAAAACTGTTTAATCAATGTCGAGCTTTCGGTAACGCTTGTTACCTTCATCGGGACAAACTAAAATAACGAACAAATTAATTATAACAAAAAATATTAATAATATGAACTACTTACAATCGTGAGATTAATTAAATTTACCAGCTACAAACATTTGTTATTATGTATTTAACTTTATGATTGAGTTTTTTATGTTTCATAATTACAAGTTACTATGGAATTACGCATACTAAGATCAATCTATGTATGTAGCTAATAAAAATGGAGCACACTTCAGAAGTTAATCACAGGAAATATCATTTAAAAAATGGATATAATATAAAAATATGGCATTATCTTGTATAATATGAAACAATATATTAATTTAGAGAAACATCAGATGGCACACTACGGTAATTATCATTATATAATTTTAAAATATATGAGTAAATGGAACTAAGTCCATTTATATCCGAACGTTTATTCATAACGTTTGTTTCTTTTTGAATATGAATCATTTCCAAGAAACTTCGTTTAAAAATGTTCTTTTCAGAACCCCAATCATTAAAAATTCATCATTAATTAGACAGTCAAGAATTTACAACTCATATTATATATATATATATATATATATATATATATATATATATATATGTTATATAAAGTTATAATTGAATTACTTTTTAAGTCATATAATAATAATAATAATAACAAAGTATTATTTTAAATATTATGAAATAATATTATATTACATCCGCAAGACGCAGTATCTCACCATATAGTATTACATCTCCAAGACGCAGTTTAAGAAGATAACAAAAGTGATAAGGATATTTACGTGCCAGAGATGCAGACCAGTAGTCAGCAAGTTACCATAAAGACCATTGTTAATTGTTTATCCAGTTCGGCTTCCAAAAAGACATTACTATGTATTTTAATTATAATATTTCTAGAAGCTTCGATTCAACCTTAGGAGAAAAGATCCATTGTATTAATTTACGTTTCTTTTTATATTTTTAATGACTAAACATTTTTGATTGTATAAATACTAGATCTCTAGCTAACGGCATCACTTGTGAGTCGACACTTGTGAGTTTAGATTCATACAGTCAAGTAAAGTTAAGTTATATTTGTACTTTAATTTTTTGTCTTAATAAATAATTGTTTCTTTTTAAAAAGTTAATTCCACGATAAGTGATATAACATATATATATATATATATATATATATATAATATGAATTGTAAATTCTTGACTGTCTAATTAATGATGAATTTTTAATGATTGGGGTTGCAGTCAAAATGCCAATAAAATTAAAACTCTTTAATCAATGTCGAGCTTTCGGTAACGCTTGTTACCTTCATCGGGACAAACTAAAATAACGAACAAATTAATTATAACAAAAAATATTAATAATATGAACTACTTACAATCGTGGTAAATTTCATTAATCTCACGATTGTAAGTAGTTCATATTATTAATATTTTTTGTTATAATTAATTTGTTCGTTATTTTAGTTTGTCCCGATGAAGGTAACAGGCGTTACCGAAAGCTCGACATTGATTAAAGAGTTTTAATTTTATTGGCATTTTGACTGCAACCCCAATCATTAAAAATTCATTATATATATATATATATATATATATATATATATATATATATGAATAATAATTTCACGCCTAGCTGGTAAATTGAACCTACATTTCGTAGGGTGCCGCAATAAGAACGAGGTTTGTCGTCTACATATTGCGTTTGTGTGCATTTTTTCCACTATACTGCTCAATCAGATTGATTACCAAACATAGCATCAGTCTCCCAGATATATATCATGATTTCGAGGTTGTTGCCTCTCATCAGTATATCGTAGGGTGAAGAGCCATATTTGATAATCAATCCTTATTTGGAACTCATACTTGTATCAATCTTCGGTATAGAACTGTCGGTGGAGACAAGTATGAGAGATATATTAAGCATGTATAATGGTGGATAATAACAATCGGCAAAGGTTAATAATTAATTAAATAAATGAGGAGCTATCCGTACCAGATGACCATATTAGAATATGAATAATAATTTCACGCCTAGCTGGTAAATTGAACCTACATTTCGTAGGGTGCCGCAATAAGAACGAGGTTTGTCGTCTACATATTGCGTTTGTGTGCATTTTTTCCACTATACTGCTCAATCAGATTGATTACCAAACATAGCATCAGTCTCCCAGATATATATCATGATTTCGAGGTTGTTGCCTCTCATCAGTATATCGTAGGGTGAAGAGCCATATTTGATAATCAATCCTTATTTGGAACTCATACTTGTATCAATCTTCGGTATAGAACTGTCGGTGGAGACAAGTATGAGAGATATATTAAGCATGTATAATGGTGGATAATAACAATCGGCAAAGGTTAATAATTAATTAAATAAATGAGGAGCTATCCGTACCAGATGACCATATTAGAATATGAATAATAATTTCACGCCTAGCTGGTAAATTGAACCTACATTTCGTAGGGTGCCGCAATAAGAACGAGGTTTGTCGTCTACATATTGCGTTTGTGTGCATTTTTTCCACTATACTGCTCAATCAGATTGATTACCAAACATAGCATCAGTCTCCCAGATATATATCATGATTTCGAGGTTGTTGCCTCTCATCAGTATATCGTAGGGTGAAGAGCCATATTTGATAATCAATCCTTATTTGGAACTCATACTTGTATCAATCTTCGGTATAGAACTGTCGGTGGAGACAAGTATGAGAGATATATTAAGCATGTATAATGGTGGATAATAACAATCGGCAAAGGTTAATAATTAATTAAATAAATGAGGAGCTATCCGTACCAGATGACCATATTAGAATATGAATAATAATTTCACGCCTAGCTGGTATACCGAAGATTGATACAAGTATGAGTTCCAAATAAGGATTGATTATCAAATATGGCTCTTCACCCTACGATATACTGATGAGAGGCAACAACCTCGAAATCATGATATATATCTGGGAGACTGATGCTATGTTTGGTAATCAATCTGATTGAGCAGTATAGTGGAAAAAATGCACACAAACGCAATATGTAGACGACAAACCTCGTTCTTATTGCGGCACCCTACGAAATGTAGGTTCAATTTACCAGCTAGGCGTGAAATTATTATTCATATTCTAATATGGTCATCTGGTACGGATAGCTCCTCATTTATTTAATTAATTATTAACCTTTGCCGATTGTTATTATCCACCATTATACATGCTTAATATATCTCTCATACTTGTCTCCACCGACAGTTCTATACCGAAGATTGATACAAGTATGAGTTCCAAATAAGGATTGATTATCAAATATGGCTCTTCACCCTACGATATACTGATGAGAGGCAACAACCTCGAAATCATGATATATATCTGGGAGACTGATGCTATGTTTGGTAATCAATCTGATTGAGCAGTATAGTGGAAAAAATGCACACAAACGCAATATGTAGACGACAAACCTCGTTCTTATTGCGGCACCCTACGAAATGTAGGTTCAATTTACCAGCTAGGCGTGAAATTATTATTCATATTCTAATATGGTCATCTGGTACGGATAGCTCCTCATTTATTTAATTAATTATTAACCTTTGCCGATTGTTATTATCCACCATTATACATGCTTAATATATCTCTCATACTTGTCTCCACCGACAGTTCTATACCGAAGATTGATACAAGTATGAGTTCCAAATAAGGATTGATTATCAAATATGGCTCTTCACCCTACGATATACTGATGAGAGGCAACAACCTCGAAATCATGATATATATCTGGGAGACTGATGCTATGTTTGGTAATCAATCTGATTGAGCAGTATAGTGGAAAAAATGCACACAAACGCAATATGTAGACGACAAACCTCGTTCTTATTGCGGCACCCTACGAAATGTAGGTTCAATTTACCAGCTAGGCGTGAAATTATTATTCATATTCTAATATGGTCATCTGGTACGGATAGCTCCTCATTATATATATATATATATATATATATATATATATATATATATATATATATATATATATATATATATATCTCCCGTCTTCTGTAGCACAGTTGTTAGTTGAGTTGAGATTTTGATACTCTGTAAATCTCATCTGTAAAATATGGCCTATTTCGGGAAATTATTTTGCATTATACAGAGTGTCCCAAAAATTCGGTGACATCATCTTGATACTTTTTTCTAATTACATCATGTACATATCTAGGCTTATTTTGATACCTCGTATGGTTGACTTTATGATGTCAAAATTTTAATAAAAACTAAAAAAAGATGGTCTTGCATCACTTACAAAAACATAAGTAGTACCTTCCTGATAAAATCATGCATAATACTAATTAAAGAAGCTCTAACACTGTCATTAACCAAGTTGGATTTATATGATTATTTACAGGGTATTTGAAATTTAATGACAATTTAATGATAACGCTCTGCATAAACTCGACTAGCTAAGAAAGCGTTCTTCTGACATTCTCCTAATATGAAAATCATATCTACAAGTTTTTGATTGTAATTCATGGTAACAAAATACTTGGGTATAAATAGTATTTGCTAGATAAATTAAACTATTAACAACTTCTAAGGACAAATAAGATCTTGACAGTTTGATAAACAGAAATGTCATTAAATTAAATTTTTCGTAATTAGAAAAATGTTAGTGATTCAATTCCGCATCAAATGACATAAAAATATACAGGGGGTCTAATTTGAAATAAGAAAAATAAATTACTTCGAAATTTTATAAGTTTGTCATTAAATTTCAAACACCCTGTAAATAATCATATAAATCCAATTTGGTAAATGACAGTGTTAGAGCTTCTTTAATTAGTATTATGCATGATTTTATCAGGTAGGTGCTACTTATGTTTTTGTAAGGTTTTTCTTCCAGTGATGCAAGACCATCTTTTTTTAGTTTTTATTTTTTAATAAGAAATCACTCCACCGATTTCAACAAAATTTTGACACCATAAAGTCAACCATACGAGGTATCAAAATAAGCCTAGATATGTATATGATGTAATTTGAAAAAAGTATCAAGATGATGTCACCGAATTTTTGGGACACTCTGTATAATGCAAAATAATTTCCCGAAATAGGCCATATTTTACAGATGAGGTTTACAGAGTATCAAAATCTCAACTTAACTAACAACTGAGCTACAGAAGACGGGAGATGAGCTGCAGGACCCTATATATATATGGGATATTACGAAATTTGTTAACACGATAGAGGTCGCAAGTTTTGGAGGTATCTTTTTCTTTCTTTGTTTGTATTGCTAACTTTCTAAACCTGCTTCGTTTCTCTACCTCTTGTTTGAATTCATCGTCCCACCAAGATTTTTTCCTCTGTTTCCGAAGTATTGGTACCGTTTCTTCCGTAGCTTTTTGGATTGTCCTTTCTATTTCTTGCCACATTTTGTTTATATCTCCCTGTTTCACTCCATTCATTACATATGTCTTCGATGTTGTTTACATATCTACGTCGTATATCTTTATCTTTCAATTTTCCTATATCATGTATTTTTCTACCTTTCCTTTTCTGGGCTTGTTTCTTCTGTGGCAATTCTGTTCCGAGATTTATTTGTACCAAGTAGTGGTCCGAATTCATATCTGCACCTCTGGCTGACTTCACATTTTTTATAAAAGCACAATATTCCTTTTCTACTAATACATGATCAATCTGGTTCACATAACGTCCATCCGGGAGACCCATGTCCCTTTGTAAATATATTTTCTCTTGAAATGTGTACTCATTATTTTCATTTGTTTTTCTTCTGCAAATTCTATTATTCTTCTGCCATTATCATTACTCTCGGTATGTTTATTCTGGCCACCTGTTCTATGTTTATACATTTCTTCTTTTCCTACTTTTGCGTTTGTCACCTAATACTATTCGTACTGTTTTTCTGCTTAATTTATTATATGTCTCCTCCAACAGTTCGTAAAATTCATCTTTTTCTTCCTTCGTTTTTTCTTCCGTGGGTACGTATACATTTAGAAACGTCATTTTCGTTGTGTCTTTTATTTCAATATAGCAGATTCTGTCTGAGACTGGTACAAAATTTGTCACTTTTCCTTTTAGATTATTGTCTATTAGAAAACCTACTCCGCACTTTCTTGTGTTCCCTCCACTAGTAAATAGTGTATAACCATCACTCTCTGTTATTCGGTTTCTTTTATGTGCGTTGCCTGTATCGCTATTAATTCCAGTTGGTACCTTCCCGCTTGCTGTGTCAGGTTTATAAGTCCCCCTTCTTCGTACATACCTCTCACATTCCATGTCCCCATTTTCCTCATAGTCTTCGCTTTTTTGTCCATTGTTTCTCTTAGTTTTCCGTAACTGAAATATTTTTTCTTTTGTATATTTAGTGCTGTTACAGGTTGTTTTCTCTTTTTCTTCGACGTGTCCGTTATCTTTGCCTGGTTCGTCAAGTTTACTTTCCCTTCTTTTCCGCCTCCTAGTTTTTTGTTCCCTGTTCTTCTAGCACTTCCTTTTCCCGATTTCATCTCCATTCTTTACCGTTTACCGTTAGTTTTCTGTAACTTCGTTGCCGTTACTTTGTTCACTTTGAGCTTTTTCTCTGATCGCTTTCCTAATTTCTATTTCCTTTCTGGTTTGATCATCGTTTATAAAAATTTTATCGTTGGGTATTTCTCTTAATTTCCTTTTATTTTCCATTACTATCTTTTTGTCTTCTTCTGAATTTAATTCTGTTAGCCAAGATAAGAAAATAGCAGGCAAAAAGTGGTATTGCAGGTTTATGAAAGAGCATCCTATTTTGTCCTTGCGTGTTCCAGAACCAACCTCGATGGCAAGAAGTAAAGGATTTGATAAAGAGCGTGTTAATGAAGTACGAAGAAATATTGGATAAATAAAAATTTGCTGCACAATAGATATATAATATGGATGAATTCCAAAGTTATTGCTCAAAAGGGAAAACACCAAGTGGGTGCAATCACAAGTGGAGACTACTACAGGCATATGCGCGATGAATGCATCAGGTGAATTTATACCACCCATGTTAATATTTAAGCGAAGCAGACTGAATGATACCTTAAAAAAAGGAGCTCCACCAAATACTGTATTTGGTTGTTCTAAAAATGGATGGATAACTTCAGAACTTTTTTTTCAATGGCTTCAACCTTTTATTAAGTGCACAAGATTAGAAAAAAGTGATCGAAAACAAATTTTGCTTTTACTAGATGGTCATAGCACACATACCAAAAACTTGGAAGCTATTCAGATGGCACGCGATTATGGCATAATAATGCTATCTTTCCCTGCTCACACAACACATCGCCTACAACCGCTGGACAGATCGTTCTTCAAATCATTGAAGCCGTCGGAATCAGTAAGTGTTACTTACCGACGGCCGTCGGTAACTCGCACTGTGCGGCATTCTGTATGCTCTCTTACCGACCGATATCGCGAATCCGAGTCGACGAGAGTCGGTATCTCTACCGTGCCTTCGGGAACCCCACGGTAACCGATACCGATGTATATTGAAATTGTCATTTTTTGTCGATGTTTTCTTTAGGTTTGAATTGCGAATTATTCCAGTGAATATGGACTATTGGACTATTTGAAAGATGATTTCACAGTGTGACTAGCGTTTTATGAGGTAGATAAAAATTATTAGTCAACATATTGCAATATTTTTATTTATTCTTAAAGAGATTAGGAATTAGTGTTCAACAATGGCTTATCACATTATTGTTAAAAACCCTTTCTAATTCGCACACAAATTAATATTTCGTTTAATGAAGTGTTCGAATCATTTTATATAACTAGTTTACGCTTCATATTTATCATAAATATATAAATGTGCAAAAGTGTTCACAAGAAATCATTTTCAGAATTACGCTATTGTACGATAATAATTATTTTAATGAATTCTTAACAGATGACTGCTGATCTTGGTTATCTACACTACCTCTATGCACTACCTCCAATTTAAAATCGCAAAAGCTGACGTTCTGGTTGACGTTCACAGCTCGCCTCAACGCTCGTTGGCAGAACATACCGAAACGAGTGACGTTTAAGTGAAGTCACTCGTTTACCGATAGTTATCGGTTCCGTTTCCGAGCGTCGATAACAATGGAATACTGAATAGCGTCGTCATGATCCCGTCGGCAGCGCAACCGATGTTTGTCGATAACATACCGATACCGACGGCTATCTTAAATGTTTACAAAATAGCGCTCCTGGTAGTGTCATAAAACAGGCTAACGTAGCAGAGTTGCTTGGAAAAGCATACTCTAGGTCGGTTCGTATGGATATATCGCTAAATGGTTTTAAAGCAACAGGGTTGTGGCCGTGTGATAGAAATGTCATAAAAGATGTAAAGATAATCAGTCATAGACATTTCTTCTGGTAACGATATATTGACAATCCTCTGCAATACAAGATATTATCCTATTTAAACAACTTATGCGTGTGTGGCCTCGAGTCCAGCACGTCTGGTTGTTTTATAACAATAATATATAATTATAATCCAAACGTGATATTCTATCCACACACGCTAAATGTATGTGTTATATCGTCCTAATTCTCTCAAGGCCAGGGCCAATACTTTCGGCCCTGGACACCTCTACCCTCTAGAGAAAAAATTTATTTCCTTTAGATCATAATAAATTTCTTCTTAAACGATATAACACAGCATTGTACAATAATCAAAACATAACTATAAATACATAACATAATAACATAATATAATAATATATTTACATATTAGTAAAAACAAAATAAACAAGTAATCGATATATTATAAATATAGACTGTAAATATAAAATTAATTGTTTGAATATAATATAATATAAACTATGATTAATTTCTTAAATGATAGATCATTATCCATACATATTAAGAACATTGGTGCTACATAATATTCAGCTTACTCAATTATTCATCAGCTATGTATTTCACTATTCTGTTTTTATGCACAACTCTAAATTTTTCTTTGTCATCCTTAAAAGTACAGTTTGGTTCTGAAACGTCTGATACTATATAAGGTCGTTTGTACCAAGGGTCAAATTTATTTCTATTTTCATTTTGTACTAGTATTTTGTCACCTACATTAATATCTATGGGTCTTGATTTACTGTCTAATGATAATTTCCTTTTTTCCTTTTCCAACTTTAGATGTTGATTTACCCGATTTAGAGCTACTTGATTTCTAAAACGTAATTCCTGACTATAAGCTCCTATATTATAAATTGGGTCTACATTCCGTTTTTTAATTTCCGTAGGTAATGTAGCTTTTTTCCCAAATACTAATTCGTATGGAGTAAACTCATGGTATGCGCTGGGTGTTGTATTATAAAAAAATGCGTAATATTGCGCCCATACATCCCAGTCGTCACGTGTTTCATTTATGTACATACGGATGTACGCATTAAAAACTTTATGGTTTCTCTCGCAAGTTCCCATGGATTGGCTGTGGTAAGGTGTAGATACCTTGTGATTTATTTTTAGCAATTCCAACATATTTCTTAGCACTTCATTCATATATTCGGTACCTTGGTCTGTTCTAATCTCTGCCATAGGTCCATATTCAAGAATGAATTGCTCTACGATAGCTCTTGCTACAGTAATAGCTTCTTTGTTAGGAATAGGTGCTACTACAACGAATTTTGTGAGTTCACAAATCATCGTAACTTCTTTACACATTTCCGATCCATCGAATCAAAAATTTAGTGATCGAACTGAAACAACTACGGAATCACCCACTAGTGCTACATCGCCGTCATTATTAACGCCACCAATAAGGGCTGAATCTCCACAAAACGTATCATCAACACCACCACCAAAAATTACAACGCCACCCTTAGCACCCATAGATTTAATACCGCCCATCATTCAACCTGGACCTTCCACAATATCACTAGATACTTCTCACGATGACAATATATTAACAGTTGATGAAATTACGAATAATCAACAAATAAATTCTCACTTGAATATTTTATCTCCTGTGCCTTGCATGAAAACAGTAATTAAAAAAATTAAGGAAGGTATTAAGCCAACAATGGAATTAACTTCAAGTCCATACAAAAATTAAATAGAAGCCAAGGATAAAATATATAAAAGGAAGAAGCCTGTACTAGATCTTGAAAAAGTCAAAACAGAAAAAGGAAAAAACAAAACTATAAAAAGAAGAAATAAAAGTTAAAGAATCGTGGTTATGCGAGCTATGTGAAGAAGATCGTAAAGAGAACATGATCCAGTGTATAAAATGTAAAGGTTGGGTACATGACCTGTGTGCTGGGGTGGAAAGCCATAGAAAGAAATATATTTGTGATATTTTAGTACTTTTCCGTTTATTTCCTGTGTTATTAGCAATTAGGTTTGACTTTGTAACTAGTCAAGAAAAAGAAAGAAAAAAATTATCTCATACCTGTGTCTCAGGCTGAAATATTTGTATCTTAAGTTGTTCATGTGATCTCTAGTTATTGAGTATATTTCTTTAGTTTATAATATGTTCACTAAACTCTATTTTACAAGTACGATTAAGGCTATAGGCGGTACGAATTAGGCGACTAGGCACCTTAATCGTACCGAAACTATATTTTTGAAAAACGTTAAAATACCTATTTTGAAAAAAGATTTTCAAGTTAATAAAAAGGCAACTAAATAAAGAGTCAGTAGATATAGAAGACTTTGTTTCATTTTAATTATACTGAATGTTACAGTACTATTTCCTTAGTGGGTACGACTTAAGAAACTTTACATAAATACATCAAACATCACAATCGCAATCAAAGAACAAAATAAATTTAAGCCACACACACTACTGATTACGTGTTGCTGCAACCTGTTAGATTTATCGATACAAACGACGCTACTGGCTTTATTGAGAGGTTGGACCTCGAAATAGCAGAATGCGCCAACCGTTAGCGCCAAAACAAGTGGGTCTGCCGCAAGATTAATAGAGGACGGGAAGAAGGAAAAGGCAACCTCCTACTAACTTTGAACCAATCAACGGTCGGCATCACAACGCGCCAAATACGTCACACAGCCTGCCATTTGAATATGAGCCATTTGCATATATGATAATTAATGTCTCTTAAAACTTCTAAGATTTAATACCAATAAAATATTTTCTGATTTTGTATCAGAACCTAAGTTTAAATTAAGACGGGTTTCTTTTAAAATAAGACCTATTGAAAGAGAAACCGTATTTACAATTGCTTCAAAAATATAACAGCTATTAATATCGAAGATTTGTTTTATTAATTACCTATTTTCGACTGTATCTGTTATGTTATTAAAAACTTTTTAGAAGAAAACCTTAAATATTGGATAAAAATGTACATTATAGGTATTATTAATATTGAAATCCGGTATTATTATTCATCGTATTAGTATTGTTAATACTGAAAATTGTAATTGTTATTATATTTTTGAAAGTCTATTATAAATTTATATTATACTTACATATTATAACAGTTTGATACAATTTTTTGAAAAAAAAAATATATCGAATAGTCTACAGACCTTACAGTTATTGATGATTATGTAAATCAAACGAATAATATGTTGGAAGGAATATATTATAATACATGATAAAAAGCAAGAACTATTCAACAATTTTTCTGCTGGAAACTAAATCCAAGGCACTTTCTTGATTTTTGAGATATCTCTTGCTATTTCTTATTTAAATATTTTATTATAGTGAATATTCTCAGTCTGGAAAATCAGCTTACTATTTCTTTAGCTATTTGTAAGTCAAAACATTTTCGTGAAATAAAAGCATGTGTTCTTTTTAGAATTCCTTTTCCTGTTTTAAATGTATATTTATGGTATTTTATAAAAAAATATTCAATGAGGGTTTTCTGAAACGGTCTACGTGAGATGGCAGCACTGTAGCGTCATGTCCAATGAAGTGTCAAAATACATACGTGAATTGCAATTTTCTATGTATTTTTTGTTTTATTTATTCTTAAAATCGTTACTTTAAGAATATTGTTTTCTAAAATGCCACAGTGTTGTGCAGTGCCTATGTGTGCAAATAAAACAGGAGGGCATAAGTTCCCTACTGGAGATAAATCCCGATTGAAACAGTGGGTTGTAGCCATTCGCAGAGATAAATTTACTCCAACGAAAAATAGCCTCGTTTGTAAAAGCCACTTCACGGCGGACCATTACGAGCTACCGAAGGACTCAGTATTGGAAAAACGTAAGAATAATTTCAATATAAATCATAAACTTTAGTTCATCACTTTGATTATCTCCAGTGCTTGACCAACCTTCAATGATGCAGTGCATGTTGAATTATGTCAATTTTAAACTCAGTTGGATGATTTGTGTTTTTGATATTTTGTGTTGGTAACACTTATGTTGGTGACATTTTGTATTGTCTTTCTTCTTTAATAAAAACAAAAAAAAATAAAAACACACCTGGGAGAGAACAAAGAAACTGACGGCGTTGGTTCATTTATCCTTGTGTCAAATTGAAAAATATCAAGTGAAATATTAAGAAAATATCAGAAAAATCAGTAAAAACGAACAGGTTATGGGCCCAGTGAGGCTAACAAAGAAAAAGACAGTGTAAAGACAGTGAAAGTGATTGAAAGACAGTGAAAACAGTGCGGCGAGTGCGGCTCAAGATTCCATCATGTCGCACAAAGAAGAGATTGACTCCGTGACCAAACTCACCGACGCCCAGACATTTGCCTTGTGGGAATTCGAAATTGGAATTCTATTTGAAGCAAAAAACCTTAAAGGAATTGTGAGTGGTGAAACCAAAATGCCTGGAGAAGAAAAAGCAATAGCACAGTGGAAAACTCAAGATGCACTAGCAAAACATATCATGTTAAGAACCATCGACTCAAGTGTAAAAGCCCATGTTTTGACTTCAAAGACAGCTTGTGAGATGTTTGCATCAATCACAAAGGTGTATAAAAGGGATACTGAACAAGCAAGGAACCAACTGTTGGCTGAATTTTTGGGTTTGCATTATGACAAGACTAAAGATGTGCTTGGAAATATTGCTCGACTGGAAACACTTAGTTTCAAACTTACTCAGGCAGGACATCCCATAGAAGAAGAAATGCTGATGACAAAAATTTTAGTGACCCTGTCAGAACAATATAAACATTTTGGTGTAGCATGGGATTCAACACCAAAAGAAGAGAGAACAATAGACAATCTTCGGTCAAGACTCCTTAAAGAAGAGGAGAAAATGAAAGGAAATAATAATGAAGCAAAGGTTGCCTTCAAAGCATATAAATTCAGAGGTACATGCAACCACTGTGGAAAAATGGGCCATAAAATGTATGAATGCAGATCAAACCCAAACAATCACAACAAGCAAGGTGAGCAGAAACCAAAGACACAACAAGAGCAGAAGAATCAATCAACAGGTGGCCAGTTCAGGCATTGCAACAAATGTAACAAAAGTGGACATACTGAAGATTTTTGTTGGAATGGCAAGACTTTTTCAACGTGCAAATACTGCAAAAAAAACAACCACCCCGAAGAGAAGTGCAAATACAGGAGGGAACATGAAAATAACAGAAGACAAAATAACAATGTCAGTTATCTCGTAGAAACATACAAGACTGAAAGAGAAGATGAGATGGATACTACGTTTGTTGTTGACAGCGGCTCAACAAGCCATCTCACACATGTTGAAGATTTATTGTCTAACCTGAAGAAAGAAGAAGTGAGCGTGAGATGTGCAAAGAAAGGATCAAGTTTTGTGACCAAATCTGTTGGAAATATTCAAAGTGACACGGTTACTTTAACAAATGTGTCATATGCTCCAGATTTGTCAAGAAATCTTCTGTCTGTGAATGTGGTTACAGAAAAAGGTGGCATAGCAATATTTGATGACAAAAGTGTGAAATTTGTTCATGGAAAAGTAATGTATAATGAAGACGATGTTGTGCTAGTTGGTGAAAAGCAAAGAAATGGTTTGTACACTGTTGATCTTGGTACTGATGAAGAGGCCATGATAACTCAAAAACAAAAAGCAATTGAATGGCACAATAAACTTGGACATCTAAATTTCCAAGACTTGAAGAAAATTCCAAAACTGTGTGATGGAGTGGGTGATGAAATTGAAAAATGTAATGAAGAAATGTGTGAACCTTGTATCAGAGGAAAATTGATAAGAAAGCCATTCAACACTGAAAGAGCAAGAGCAACAAGACCTCTGGAGATAGTACACACAGACATTTGTGGAAAAATATCTCCTGCAACACCAGATGGTGAAGAATATGTTATGACATGTCTTGATGACTATACACATTTTCTGAAGGTGTATTTACTGCGTACAAAGAATAAAGCTGAAGAATACATCAAAGACTATGTTAATGAAGCTGAGGCATATTTCAATCTGAAAACTTCAAAACTGAGACTGGACAACGGAGGAGAGTACTCAAGCAATGATTTCAAATTATGGTGCCGATCAAGAGGAATACAACTGGATTATACAATACCACACTCACCAGAGCTGAATGGAAAAGCAGAAAGAGTAAACTTAACTCTCTTCAACAGAGTAGTGCAATGTTGTTGCATGCCAAGTTGGAAAGCAAAATGAGGGGATTTGCTGTGTTAACTGCAACTTACCTTTTTAATAGGAGCCCAACCACTACAGTGGATACTACACCAGCTGAAAAATGGTATGGAAAGAAACCAAACCTGTCCAACCTGAGAGAATTTGGTCAAGTGGTTTACACAAAGAATTTGGGATACCTGAAGAAACTTGAAGACAGGAGTGCAAAAGGAATATTTGTTGGATATGCCCCAAATGGGTATAGGGTTTGGAACCCTGAGACAAGGAAAGTGTATGTATCAAGAGACATAAAATTTACAAACAAATTTGAAGAAAATGATGATTATCAAGGAGTGTCGATTGAAATTGAAAGTCTGCAACAATTTGAAGAAGAATATCAAGATGACAACAGAAATGAAGACAACAATGAAGAAAACAACCAAAAAAATCATGAAGATGAACGTGAAGAACCAATATTCAATGAAGAAAATAATGAAAGAGAAGACAATGAAGAAAATAACGAAAGAGAAGAAATACCAAACCAAAGACCAAGAAGACAAAGACAAATGCCAAAGAAGTATGAAGATTATGTACTGGAAGATGAGTTTGAAGATCATGCATTACTCACTGAAAATCCTATTTTGACTTATGAAGAGTGTATGGAAAGTCCAAATAAACAACAATGGAATAAAGCAATTCATGAAGAGAAAGACAGCCTGGCTAAAAATGGAGCATGGGATCTAGTTGATGTGAGTGAAAGCTCAAACAAAGAAATTATCACTAGTCGCTGGATTTTTCGAGTGAAGGATGATGGCAGGTACAGAGCCAGATTAGTTGCCCGAGGTTGTCAACAGAAAGAAGGAACGCTAGATTTTGGAGACATTTTCAGTTCTGTTGTACAGTCAACTTCACTGAGAATATTGCTTGCTATAGCTGCCAGTGAAAGCTTGGAAATCATGACTTTTGATGTTAAGTCTGCATTTCTCTATGGACACCTGAATGAAGAAATTTATATGCGCTTGCCTCAAGGATATAATCATCCTGGAAAAATATGTAAACTGAAGAAAGCCTTGTATGGTCTTAAACAGGCTCCACAGCAGTGGAATAAGAAGTTAACTGATTTTCTAAACAGATGTGGTTTGAAACAACTGAAGACTGATCAGTGTGTGTTCATGGATCCAAAGAAGAAACTTTATGTTGCTATTCATGTGGACGACGGAATAATTGTTGCCAAAGACAAGAAACAAATGATCAAGATTATTGAAGAACTGAAGAAGGAATTGGAGATTACTGTTGATGAAACACCAAAGACATATTTAGGAATGGAGATCAAGAAAATTGAGGAAGGCATACTAATAAATCAGTCAAGTTATGTCAAGAAAATAATCAGCATGTATGAAATGGAAGGTTGTCAACCAAAGTGTACTCCCATTTCACATCAAGAAAATCCTGACAAGATCAAGAAAATACAGCAGGAAGATTTTCCTTATTAGAATGCAGTGGGAAGTTTGCTATATTTATCATGCAAAACTAGACCAGATATAAGCTATGCTGTGAATTATGAAAGTCGTTTTGTGAAGCAACCGACTCAGCAAGACATGGTCAACATCAAGAGAACTTTCCGTTACCTGAATGGAACTCAAGAAACTGGGATACTGTTCTCCAATAGTCCAAATTCTCCTGATACACTGGAAGTATTTTGCGACTCTGACTATGCTGGAGACAGAATTGATAGGAAAAGCACAACTGGCTACGTCATTAAATTTGCAAATGGGCCAGTGGCATGGTGCTCTAGAAAGCAGAAGATGGTAGCTCAATCAGTAACAGAAGCCGAGTACATAGCAGCAGCTCAATGTTGCCGAGAAATGAAACATGTCAAAAATGTCATAGAAGAGCTACTGAAAAGAAAAATAAATGTCAAGCTTAACATTGACAATCAGAGCTGCATCAAGATGATAAAATCCGGACAGCTGACACGCAAGAGCATCTACATCGATGTCAAATATCACTTTATCCGAGATGAAATGAAGAATGGATGGTTCATTGCCCAGTATTGTCCGACTCAAGAAAATCAAGCTGATATTCTGACAAAACCAATGCAACCTCAACAATTTGAAAAGTTGAAACTAAAGCTGATGTTTGATTTAAAATAATGTGCCATCTGTAAACAATCTCAGTGATATCATGACCAAGAGATATTGTATTAAGTACTTTTGAGATCATACCTGATTTGCCTATTGTAAGGTAATTTTGTATTGTGCTATTATTGTTCCTATTTCCTTAATTGTAGGATAAAATAATCTTCTATCTGTTCTAACAATTGTTTTTACTTTTCTACTTTTATATGTCATTGTATTAATATGTTTGTTTTTCTAATAATAATTAAAATCATCCGTCCTTCGTTTAGGGGGGAGTGTTGAATTATGTCAATTTTAAACTCAGTTGGATGATTTGTGTTTTTGATATTTTGTGTTGGTAACACTTATGTTGGTGACATTTTGTATTGTCTTTCTTCTTTAATAAAAACAAAAAAAAGAAAAACACTCCTGGGAGAGAACAAAGAAACTGACGGCGTTGGTTCATTTATCCTTGTGTCAAATTGAAAAATATCAAGTGAAATATTAAGAAAATATCAGAAAAATCAGTAAAAACGAACAGTGCAAACATTTTTAAGAAAACTTAACTATAACATTTAATAAATTATTATTTCAGCCAGACCAGTGTTAAAAAAATTGCAGCTCCAAGTTAATTCCCATGGAATGAGCAAAGTTCTAGTAATCCAAAGAAAAAGGAGGGATACCAAAAACGTTTGGCGCGTCATGAAAAAAAATCAGTGTTCAAGTACACATAAACAATGAAAAACAGAAAGATGATAACTTCCTCATGGAAACAACTAACTGCTGCGAAGTGTAAATTGAGTTTGAGGAGAAACAGAAATATCTTGGAATCCAATGTTATTTAGGCAAAAATAATGATCTCAAAACGCTTAAAGAATGTCCTAAACATGAAAAGAAGTAAAGAATCTTCAATTGAGAATGTGCTGGATGTAACCAATGCTGCCGAAATATAGTTCTATACTGGTTTCCAAGATTATGAACTTATAAAATTCATATTTACTATTTTTGGTGAAGAAGTAAATAGTTTAAAATATTATCCTAAAATGAAAACATTAAAGGTTCCGTTTACGAACCCATGTGATCAATTCCTTCTAGTATTAATTAAATTACGCCGAAACATTTTATTTACAGAACTCGCCTTTCGATTGACGGTTAATAAAACAGTACTAATCAATATTTTTATAACATGCATCAATTACTTATATTGTAAATTGAAACAATTGGATGTTTAGGTGCCAAAACAATGCATAGATTAAAATATGAAGTACTATGGCAAGATTAATCCATACACAGTTATAGTAGATTGCATGGAAATAAAAATAGAGAAGTCCAAAAATCCACTTACGCAACACCTTACATATTCCACTTACAAATCAGCAAATATTCTAAAAGTTTTAGTTGGAATTTCAGCATCAGGCTGCGTTACATTTGTATCAGATGCATATGGTGGGTCCACGTGTGATCGTCAACTGTTTGAAAAATGTGGACTTATTCATAAACTTGAACCAAATGATATCATTCTTAGGGCCGGTTGTATAATACATAGTTAACCATCAGTTGAATTTCAACTGAGAGTTATCCAGGCCTCAACGTATTATAAAGTACCGTTGATGCGTTAACTCCTTGTTGAGTAGCAGTCGAACTCAACAAGCGGTTCCAGTGCCAGTGTCTGTTTTGTACGCCAACTGCCGGTTTATTCCAAAAGTTAGGTTTGGTATATTGTTCAGTTTTTTTAGGCAATTATACTGATCATGTACACCAATGAAATAATTACCAGTTCTTTAGACAGTGATTGTAACAATACAATGCAGGAAGTACCAACACGATATGCAGAAAATAATAGATTGCTGTTGGAAACTTCGGATTCTTCGGATGATAAATTGTTGATGGAAATGGCAAGAAGAACGAGGCGATTGAGATATTTTCGACCACTTTAATGCCTGGAACGACGAAGAATTTGTTATGAGGTTTCGTGAACAAAAGACACCTGGTTGAATATTTTGGGCAGGATACAACATAAACTGCAAACAGTCACAGATCGTTAAGTACCTACATCAATTGGCTTCAAAAACAGCCAAACACAACTGAATACCTATGTAAGTTTCCGAAATCATGCATTTCCACCACTCGGCCCATTACTAATAACACTCAGGTTTTATGCTACTGGGAATGTGATAATCTGTATTGAGGACTATGATGGACTTCATAAAAGTACAGCTTGCAGGATAGTACGAAAAGTAACAAACGAGATAGCACATCTAGCGGCTACATATATTAAAATGCCTAGAAATGAAGGAAATGAAGAAGAGATGAGTAATGCAAAAAATAAATTCTATACAATTGCTTGAATTCCTCGCGTAATTGGTGCTATTGAGTTTACTCACGTAAAAAGCCAATCACCAGGTATTGTCAATTCAGCTTTACATATTTTTGTTGATTTTACTTAACTTGAGAATGTCGTTAGGTGGTGAGAATGCAAAAACTTACAGAAATAGGAAAGGACACTTATCTGTAAACGTACAGGTTGTGTGTGATGCAGATTATAAAATAATGGATATAGTTGTAAGATGACATGGATCAAGTCACGATCAGAATATTTTTGCAAATTCTCGCATTCATGCCAGACTTGAAATGGATGAATTTGTAGATTCTGTTATATCAGGCGATTCTGGATATGCACAAAGAAAGTACCTCATAACACCTATTACCAATCCTGTCACAGAATGGGAGCAATTATATAATGAAGCCCAAATTCGGACCAGAAATCCTATTGAGCGGTTGTTTGGAATACATAAACGTCGTTTTCCAGTTCTTTCAATAGGGATGAGACTTGCTCTTCCTACAGTGAAAGGGGTAATCGTTGCTACAGCTATCTTACGCAATATTTACGTTGAGATGGCAGAAGCACTACCACCAGCAGATCCAGATGTAAAAATCCCTGATAATATTGAAGTACCTGTTAATAACGCTTATACACAAGAAAATGATACACGCCGACCATTTATTAATTATTTTACTGATTTAGCTATCTGATACAAAATAAATTTAATAATTCTAAGTTAATCCTTCTATTCATGTTTTTTCATGCTGTAACCGTAACCTATGAAGCTCCTCGTTACGTTCATCTTCTTTCACCACCAAACTCTTTTTGCATTCTGTAAATTCCTGTTCTTGCTTTTTTGGCACCTTGTTAAGTTGTTGACTGTTGGAAGGCTCAACTATTGAATAACATATCTTATGGATGTTATCACAAATTGTTCTTAACTTACCTGATGCAGAACAGTCAAGCAATAGAGGTCCATCTTCTTCTTCAACTGCTATAGATGTAACTGTTGGTGAATCTAATACAAATAAAAACTGTGCACCTAATATAGTCACATACAACTTACCAAATGCTACTTCATCTATGGTGCTTCCAGTGGGTTCCAAATCGAAACAGATTGTACCATCAGACTCAACAGCTAAATTTGTAGTAGTGGCTTCGACTTCTTCAAAACATTTACTATTTAAATGCCATATACATTTCAAATGATATTTAGGTACCAAGTGGTGATTATCTCCGAGAGACGATTCCATTCCTTCAACAGAGATTTGTAAGATAGCTTTAATTTTTTCATACTAAGCTCGCAGGCTAGGCTTTATATTTACACCAGCACCACTACCGCCGCCGGTTCTAAATAATTTTTCGCGCTCTTTAGCAAAACATTTTCTGACATCCCTTTTCAGGTTTTCATATTTTTGCCGCAACTGCACCGCTGTTTTGTGAGCTGTTGTACTGCTGTCATAGTCTTTGGCAATGCTTTCCCAAGCTATGTGCTACAAATACCAGAAAAATATTGGTGTGTGATAAACATAAACTACTACCTACCTTTTCCCTCCAAGTTGTACCATCTGTTATTTTACATGCGGACAATGTGAATTAAACGGTGCAATTCATCTTCAGTATACACTCCACTAATCTTTTTCCCCTTTTCAGCCATCTCAAGTCGTTTCGTACATAGACTATTTAACAGAAAGTTCAAAATTAAAATTTCTGTGTTCTGATTGGACATTTGGCGTTGAGCAGGTTAATCAGCATCCTAATATAAATTAAAACTGGTAGTTACCTAAATGTTACTTCAACTTCCATTTATACAACGCTTCTTCTCAAACACGCGGTTGAAAAACTTCTGGTTAGCAAACTCGACATCAACTGGAACTTTTATACAACCGGCCCTTAGTGACCGTGGCTTCAATGTGCAAGACCTAGTGTGCAATAAAGATGATACAGTTAATGTACCAGGATTTAAAAAAAATACTGACGGACAATTTGAGACTTTCCAACTGAGAACAAAAAAAAATCATCAGAACGGATACACGTTGAAAGGGTCATTGGTTTTGGCTAAAACATATAAGATTTTAGGCGACAAGCTAGATTTAAAATTGGTGCCTTTAGCAGATAGAATTATATTTGTATGTTTTATGTTAACCAATTTCAAAAATAATATTATAAAGTAAAACATGCTTTAGTAGAACAGTACTTTTAATTCATGATTACGAAAAATAGGTTAGCTTATTGCTTTATTAAAATGTACTTAGTAAATAATAAATGACAAGAATACAAAATTGAACTTTGGTTTATTTTTATCACATAGAATCTTATATGCACTATAAAAATTATTACCAATCATAGAATTCTTGCTATCTGTGGCAACATAAATTGAAAGTATAAGTCTTTTACTCCATGGATTATAATATTTTATTTTTGTTAACATTTATTATTTTTTCATCACAATTGGTCCATATAAATAAATCACAACAATCTCTACCTGTAACAAATAACTGTGTTTTTATTTGATAATAATAGTTGCTTGTTTCTTTTAGTTGCAAACTCTTCGAATTATGATCTGCATGTAAATAATTGTTAGATCCAATCTCTTAGAAATTAAACGAGCTTTTCCCAAAAATCATTTATTCTACACCACCACCATCTTGTTACATTTTCTCTCGTCCACCCCAAAAGAATCAGTATCCATCAATAATGCCAACCTGTCGCCCGTCATATGTCCTTCTCAGAACGCCTGTCTAAACTAGCCGTTTTATGGTCCGTGCCGGAGAAGGATACTGCGCGCGCATCCCTGACCAGTGGCGTCGTCCATGGTCCCCGCTGGCAGGTATTATTATTTTTCTAACATTCGGCCATCCTACTTGACAAGATGTCCCATACCGTCCACATGATATCAGGTTGATGTTGATGACCTCAAAAGGGAAATAATGATATTAGAATAGGTGCCGGTAACATTAAGCCAGTCATGTACAATCAGATACATCTAATACGTCAAACAGGTATTGTCGGTACACACTTAGACAACACAAAAACAGTAACAGCTATATACAGTCAGGTACATCTGATACATTAAACATGCAGTATCGGCTCTGTACAATCAGGTACATACCTAGACAACAAATAATAAATTTATAAATAAGTAGTTATGTATAATTAGGAACATGGCTCCATCATAGTTATCCATTTCTCGAGTTTATCCGCGGCCACCACCATACGGATTTTCCGCTTACGTTGTCCTTCCGGTAAGTCCTCCACTTCATATTTGTCATTGTACAGTTTCCTTGTGACTTGAATTTTGGCAATAATTTCTTACTTTCTCCTGTATTAGCATAACTTGTTATTAAAATACGCACTAATTCGCCGACATCAAATTTCATTGCATCACGCCTATTTCTATCATAGCGTTCCTTTTGTTTGATCTGGTCTTCATCAATGAGTTTCTTAATCTCATCTCTTAATTCGATGATATCGACACGATCAACAGATGCCCGTAGCGAGTTTAATAACTACCTTCTGCCATGGTCCTAGCCTGGTATCCAAACAATGCTTAAACTGGGGTGGTGTTTATACTTTTGTAATAAGCCGTATTTAAAGCACTCTGTATCTCTTTCACATGCGTATCCCATTTTCAGCCTTATCTTCAACGCTTGTTGTCGCTAACATACTCACTATTGTTCCATTATACCGTTCGCACTGTCCATTAGACTGCGGGCTAGCTACTGCATTTAGGATGTGTTTAATGGCATATGTTTCACAAAACAAGCGAAATGACCTGGACGTAAATGCTGAACCACGATCAATAATTATTCGGGTGGGCACTCCAAAGATAGATATAACACTCAGAAGAGTGCGTACTACTGCTTTTAAGTTTGTTGATTTAACCGCTTCGACAATGGTGAACTTTGTAAGTGCATCTACATTGACAAGTAGAAATTTGTTTCCTGAGTCACTAGTTTGAGATGGACCTACATGGTCAAGATGTAGTATGGAATGGAATCGGCCTTTTCTCAATCGGGTGCAGTTTTCTTGATTTTTTTTTCTTGATTTTACAATAAGCACATTTCAGTTTATATATTTCGTCACGAAACGTCTCATCTTGGGAAACCAGTAATTGCTTTTAATTCTTCTCAATGTATTTTCTACACTCATATGTCCGGCTTTATCATGACATATCCTCACTATTTGCCATCGAGCGGCATGGGTACTACCCACAGTTTCCGTCCATCAGGTAATTTCCTATAAATCTTTCCTTCTTTTAACATATACTCTTTAAAATATTGTTTTATTTCCATGTTGTTGGGGGATGTTTCTAATATCTTCCGAATTCTGAACAACTGATTATCTGGTAATTGTGCAGCTTGGATCCAATCTCCTTCGGTTATATCCACCTTGTATAACATCCATCATTGGGAACCTACTGAGCGCATCCACGTGGAGCATACGTATTCCAGGTCGGTGCTTGATGTAAAATGTAAACCCTTGTACTTGAAGCCACCAACTCGCTATCCTCGGCAATAAATCCTTCTTAGAAGATGCTGTTTTTAAGGTACTGCAATCAGTAACAACAGTAAAGTTTAAACCCAGTAAGTAAACAAGAAAATGCTGAAAGGCGTAAACAACAGTCTCAAGCTCGTAGTAATGATAATTTATCTGGTCTACAGTAGTTTGCTTACTGAATTAACCTACCACTTGCCGTCGGCCTTCATGAGTTTGAAACAATATTGCAGCTACAGCTACAGAGCTCGTTTCTGTGTGAAGTTCGGTTGGTAATAAAGGATCAAATATCGCTAATATTGGTCTTAATATTAATATTTTCTGCACAATCTTGAATGCTTCTTGTTGCTTGGCGGTCCAGCTCCATTTAAAATACTTGTTTGTTAGCCTAGTTAACGGTTCTACAATACCTGAGTAGTTAAATATCCTGCGAGCCCTAGAAACTGTCTTACATGCTTAACTATTTTTGGTTCCTCCATCATACGTAGTATAGCTTCAATTTTGCGTTTTCCAGGCCTTACATCCTCCGCACTTATTTCACGTCCAAGATTTTTTTCATGAAAGAAGGAGCACTTGCTGATCTTTAATGTTAAGTTATGGGTTCTGAAAACTTCTAACACTAACTTTAACCGTGATAATCCATCTTCTACCGATGTCGAGGGAATTATGACGTCATCCATATATGGAAATGCTAAGCTGTTCTTAACTTCTAAATCATTATTCATGAGTCTTTGGAACACCGCTGGGGCATTACAAAGCCTGAACAGCATTTTCATAAACTCATAGTGGGAATCTGGGGTGATAAATACAGTTTTATCAACAGAATTATCCGCTAATGGTACCTGACCCTGAAGCAAGATCAAGAGTGGTGAAGAACATATATTTAGTACCATACTTATATTTGCCTAGTAAATCTAATTATTGTTCATCTATTAGCGGAAAAGCCATTTTATCTTTGATGGTTCTTCTTCTTGATAAGCAATACCGGATTAGCATAAGCTGATTTCGATCCCGTTATTAATTTATTAGCTAATAACTCAATGATTAGACCTCGAATACTTCTTTCTCTGCTAAAGGAAGACGGTACTGTCTATATACCACTGGATTATCTGAAATAAGTATTATTTCCATCTTTGCAGCGTCTGTGTGACCTAATTCTGCCATACAAGTAGAAATTCTATCATTAAATTCATCTAAGACCTGTTCCCACTTAAGTCTTTGTTCACCTGAAATGTCTCCAAAGTTTATTCTATTCACATCATCTTTAAGAATTCCAAAACATTCGTAGTCACTAACATATTTTACATTCATTCTTAATTCTCTGACCATAACGTTACTTCCCACTTTTAACAACATAACATTCGGTAAGTCAATAAAGTCTCGGCCAATGATGCAATCATATGCCATTTGATTATCTTTCAACACGACGACTTTTAAAGTGGCACTAGGTTGACCCAAACGCAAATGCACTTTGACACTTCCACGGAATTTACAGAGTCACCAGTGAAACTACGTATTGCATATGTTTTGCCGTCAACCAACTCTAGTCTTAGTTCTCTGGCAACCCTTTCTCGAATTATAGTACATGAGCTACCAGTATCTACCAGACAGCTAAACTTCCTTCCATTCAGCACTGCTCTCATTATATATGGATTTCTTCTAACTTCCTTGATTATCGCGATTTCATTGATGTTAGAACTTTTACGAATTTCTGGTTTTGAGTAAACAACAGGACAATTAATTTTCTTATGTCCGAGACGTTTGTATTTAAAACATTCTAGTCTAGGCTTTGGGCAATATTTCGCACGATGAGGTCCTTTGCAATTGAAACACTTAATTTTTGAACATTTGGTTTCATCAGCATCCGAAACGCGAGACAACAAACTTCCCGAAGCTTGTCTGAAAACGGGCTCTTTATTAGGCTTTGGCATGCATCCCAATGTACTCAAAAAGCTATATAGCTCGTTAGTGTCTTTAAATTGCAACGGTCGCGCCGACCCTACAATATTTTCATCTGTTATTCTCCCTATTATTGCATCTACTAAATAAATTTCTGGAATTTTCAGTTTCAAAGCTCTTAGTCTATCGAGTTTATTAAAGCAATACTCACTCAGGTCTTGGCCCTTATATGTCTCTTATAAAGCAGCTTCTCGAAGAAGTTTCGCGAATGATAAGGGCTTTGTAAACGGCTTAATCAACAGTATTTTTATTTTCTTCCAACGCAGCGCTAACTGATCGTGTAAATCATACCATCTTCGTGCCATACCAACCACCCTGCTTGCAACTAACTTAACCACCATCATATTATTCCAATGAGAAGGCTCAGCCAGTTCATCTACTCTGCGTATCCATCAAATTATTCCACTGATAATTCTGACGTTTGGGGATCAAATTCGGGAATCATTTTTTCTTCTCCATGTCTGAACTGATTGGTAAAATTCGCTTTATTCATGATACGTCTTACATTTCACCTTTTCTTCCGCGATCATCTGTTGGCGAACTTGATTTAGATGATGAACTTGATGTGGAGCTATCTTTAGCCTTTCTGCTGATCATTCTGGCTCTCTTTTCCATTTTTATATTATTTCCACTCCGCATTCCACTGGTTGAAGGAATGTGTGATAATGGCGGCGTTCTCTCTCCGTCACTAAATTGCCGTTGTACAATATCGGAGGGCCGTACTTCACTCGATTGTTTGGACATTATAATATGCTTACACAATTGCTTCACTTGCAGGTATTATATGAGTAAAATCCCACTTCTGAATTTGTTAGGAATTAAACAAGCTTTTCCCAAAAATCATTTATACTACACCATCCACCATCTTTTTACAATTTTTCTCGTCCGCCCCAAAAGAATCAATATCCATCAATAATAAGGGTGTTCGAGCAGGATTTCAAACCAAACTCAAACCGTCAGAGGCATGCGCATTTTAATTTTAAGAAGACGGAAATTAATATGCGCATGCTCCACAATCACGGAACACAGTTGGAAACTGGTCCAAACTACTGCTCGAACACCCTTAATGTCAACCTGTCGCCCGTCATATCAGAACGCCCGTCTAAACTAGTCATTTTATGCTCCGTGCCAGAGAAGCATACTGCGCGCATCCCAGACCAGCGGCGTCGTCCATGGTCCCCGCTGGCAGGTATTATTATTATTTTTCTAACAAATCATTTGATCCTTTATGGAATATGGACATTCAACTTCTAAAATGTTATTATCTTCAATTAATCCATCAGGAGAAGCTCCAATAAAAGGGTACTGCACAGAAACATGTAAACTACAACGTTGTACTTTTTTACCAGTTTGCCCCATTCTAAGGCTTTGCTTACTATTTTCTTATTACATATAAGGCATACTTTTCTTGGTCCTTTTTAGCAGTAAATTTACAAATTTCACCGACTCTTGAAGCAGTCGCACGAAAAGATCGCTCTGTGTGCCATAGCTTTGTCTTAGTCTGTTTTTTGTTTTCTTTTCAATCTCCTTCGCTGTCAGTAGTTACCTGTTAGGAGGAAAGTGGAAGGAAAGTAATAAGGTATGAACCTAAACAAACATCTACAATCCCAATACAATTGCAAAATAATATTCAAGAATATAGTAGCTTCAGCTTCATTTCACTACCTCACTTGCAATAGTACAATGTTATTACAAGTATTAGCTACTATAATGGATAAACTCATCTGGAATAGGTGGCTTACGGTTATTTTATTAAGGATAAGTTAGTGATGTAAAGGAAAAGGTAGGTAATCATGGTCATGTATCACATCTTACATGTTAGCACTGTCCAAAATTCCACAAAATCCTATCCTTTTCTATGACAATAAACAATAGTTAATAACTTTGTTTCGGACTGTTGCAGCCCATTCCTTTCCTAGACTGTTAGAGTACTCTGGTCTTGGATCATAGCACATACTTCTCTTCTTTTTTTTGCAAACATTGTATTTTGATTTCATTTGAAAGATTCTCTTCTTTTTGTGGCGAAACATCAAGTTTATGTTTTTTAGGTGCATGCCATACTTGTTTTTTTGTGTTGAAGTGTGTTTAATTAGACATACATTCTGCTCTCGGAATTTGAGTACAGCATAGCACAAAACTGACACATGCTTACAAATGGCTTTTGGCCCTTTCCCTGCTACACACTCGCACACCGATTGTATAATACATCCACTTTCGTTACATATGGTAATGGAAGCAAAATAAGTGGGGATTTTGTATTTTCTGAATGAACTTGACCTTTGAAAAATATATGTGTACTAGTATTTGCGGTCACTAATGCTAGCAGGTAGTTATTTTGCAGCATATTATAACCTCTTCTGTGCACTGCAGAATAATCTGACATTCCTATACCCTCTTTATACAATTCAAGGAAATACGTATTTATATTAACTATGTCAAAATTGGGTAACTCTGCTTTTGAGTCCACACTTTTGTATAACTTTTCTTCTGGCCATTCTATCTTATAAAGAATCTGACTTGAGAGATTAGAGTTATTATTTGCACTTGGTTTAAAGTTGTTGTTTCTGTCATAGTCATTTAGCCTGAAATGTATAATATACATTAATCAACTACAACTCACTAACACACAAATAACTTCAATTTAATAGTCAAAGAACGAAATCAAATTGTGTAAAGGAAATCTAGTCCATTATGTTACCTACCTTTCAATGAGCTTTTTTTTAGTACTAGTAACTTTTGCGCCCCTTTTTGAGCTCAATTTTCAGTTCGGCGACCATTTTCTGGCTTTTGTCTATAATAACATCAATAACACGTCCAAACAAAATAGAATTTCAATAATTTATGTTCAGTACCTACGACTCTGTGCTATCTAACAGCTGTTTAGACCTGACGCCTACGAAGCGCCGCCTGGTGGCAGAAAAAGTATCGAAAACCCTCATTTTTCCTTCTTGTTTACTCCAATCTGGCGATGGTTCAATGAGGCCACCAAACTATAGGTTCTGAATCCATGTGGGTATACCTACATAAGAGTGCATATTTACAACTTCACCCTGGTAGGTATATAGTCCTGAATATGGATAGCTTTTTAAATTTTTTTTGCTAAATAACCAGCAAAGTATTGAAGACCACACTTTTCCAAAAAAAATTGTCGTGACTTAGAAGAAACACTACTATTAGCATCTACTAGACGAAGTGGTGCTTTTATTGCCATCGGAGATATTTTCAGCCATATCTTTTTCCGCAAAAACCGGAGGTTCCACCTGAATGTTTTTTATGTGTGCTGTTTTAAGGGCGGTAGCTAACAGACACTCTCCTTTATTTTGATCCTTGACATTTCTATGAGACTGCAATAGTCCAGGATTTTTGCCTAAAAGGATCATCCGGATTCTATATGGAGCATATAAGGCAGATGGAAGATCACGAAGGTCACCCCGTGTTTTTAACTGAAATAGAAGATAAATTAGGTAGGTATAAATACTTTTATTATGGTTATAATAAATTAAATCAATATGAGCTTTGTTTTACTGGAAATGAAAGAAGAAAAGAAAGAAGAAAAAATTAGGTGGGTATTAACGAATAGCATGTTTTACTAAGCAAGATTGATAAAAATAAATAGACCTTATTCAGGCCAAACATTGGTATTAATTAAGATAATAAGTACTTGGGAAAATAAATTTTCAAGGCAATCCTGATTCAGTAGATTGTTGTAATGATATTATCCCCAAAAAAACATTCCCAATGTAAGACTTTTGGAGGTAAGAGCTATATTCTGCAAAACTCGACAAAAAAATCTCAAATCTTTCGCATACGCTCAGTAAGAGCTCCACACCCATACGATTTTTTTATGTTTCTTTGTATACGAATTTTGCTTTAATGGTACATTTTCATCAAGTGATTCTATCGCTTCTCACCGCCCCCAAATTCCGTCCATGAAATTACTACTTGACGTATTATATTCATAACCCATAGTTCCACTAAATATGGACTAGCATTTCCAATCACTCACCTCACTTTAATTGATAAAATTGTCACTACCTTACATACATACTTGAAATGAATGCACTATATTCCGTCTTGGAAAAGAAAATGAATTAAAACAGATATAATATTGCATTTGAACTTTTTGTATATTTAACTATATGGTCAAGTTCTAAGGGTTTTATATGAGAGAAAAAATCAACTTTGTTAGTGATCTACAATATTTCTACACACACCAAACATACAAAAGTGCAATACGATCTATTTTTTAATATACAGGGTGTTTCCAATATATTCGCAGGACTTGAGGATGTGCTAGGTCGTCCAAAAATATGAAAAAAAGTTTATATTAACTTACCCTCTAAAATGCGTCATTTTCGAGATACAGGGCGTTGAAATTTAAAATAAATCGTTTTTGTGACGATCTCCTGAACCGTTTATCGTACAAGTTTTGAGTCAGAAAAACATTGTTGTTAAGTCATAATTGGTGAAGATTTCGAAAGAGTAGTGGGTTTTTCTCCAAAATTTCTACGCTAATGGAAAAAGTACTGTTTTGGAACGCCCATTTGAACCGCCAATGTTTTCTACACCAAAAAGGTACTGTTGGTCGTGACCTCTAAACATAAAAATGATTTTTCTCGAAAACTGTCGACTTCAAAGCTCACGCCCAATATTGTTGAAAACACACCTTTGTGCTTTTATTTAGCATCTCCATTATTATATATTATATACTCTTTCATTTATGAAATATAGAAATCTTCAATTTACATATATCCTTACGTTAAACGTAATTAGGCTCTCGATACCTAGGTGGCGCGAAGTGTGTCCCACTGGTAGATCGGGTCTGGTAAATTCCGACTATCTTCCAGTTGCTTTTGTTTAGTTGGATACAGCTTCCACTTATGTGGCGCTGATGGAAGCTAACAAGCTTGAAATCACGTGATCCGCTTCTAGTGGTGGTTGTGTCCAACTAAATAAAAGCACAAAGGTGTAGAGCATCTCCATTATTATATATTATATACTCTTTCATTTATGAAATATAGAAATCTTCAATTTACATATATCCTTAAGTTAAACGTAATTAGGCTCTCGATACCTAGGTGGCGCGAAGTGTGTCCCACTGGTAGATCGGGTCTGGTAAATTCCGACTATCTTCCAGTTGCTTTTGTTTAGTTGGATATAGCTTCCACTTATGTGGCGCTGATGAAAGCTAACAAGCTTGAAATCACGTGATCCGCTTCTATTGGTGGTTGTGTCCAACTAAATAAAAGCACAAAGGTGTAGAGCATCTCCATTATTATAAATATATATATATATATATATATATGGTCGATTGTACCTTAGGCGTTTACGGAGAACAGGACAGGAGGATCGTTCTGAAAGTTTGGTTAAGTAATTGCTCTTAATCTATCGATCTGATATATTTTCAGCGATGCAGCGTTGCCGCTTACACCAAAAAGTAGCAGCATCTTTGTTATTTCAAATAGAACACCTTTTATATTACTGCGTTTTTGCATTTGTCCTCACTTTCTTGATATTTTCGCCCCACTTACCTACACCTATCTCTAACGATTCCAGAGATATTAATTATTTTCCATATTTTTGATCCAAAACATAGCTCGAATTAAATGTTTATTTCTGCGTTATTTCAATTCCTGGGAAGCTGTAACTTTGTTAGTAGGTCATCGAGATAATGTTTATGGATTCTGAATAGAGAAATTTGTCCTGCGTTATAGAGGGTCGTTCAAAATGTGTGATCTTAATGCTAGATACAAAAATTTTTCAAAGTAATTACCCAAAGTAAAAAGGATCACCGAATAAGTTTTCTTATTTACGATGAACCGTTGAATTCTGAGAAATATCTGGAAATTCTAAGGTCAGTTGTGAACGACTTCTTGGACAATCTGTCATTGGAAGAGTATCGTAGCAGTTGGTTGCTTTGACGTAACTTTGAGCCATGCCGCCTAGTATTTTTCCATTTTCTCCGTACCATTGTAGAATAATTGAAAAAGCGTTAATAGCTTGAAAACCAACAGAGATAGACCTAAATATACCTTAATAAAATCGAAGGAGAACTAAATTTCGCATTCATGGATATGAAACTTAACATATCATCCCATTTGAAAAAAAATGACTTTTGCATGTTTCAAACTATACAAATTTGAAAATTTCTAGTGTAATTATTTAAAGTTCTTTTGAAGTAATGCTACTTTAAAACATAACTACGTTCTTCGGTCTTTGCAACAGTGAAAATTTTTGTGAAGTACTACAAACGTAAAATTTTCTAAAGATTACTGAATAACTTCAAATGGAGACTCCGTAGACAAGAACTATGCTTAACAAACTGGACCTTAAAATCGATGCTGAATTCAAAAATGTGAAAATATACATGGAGTTCTATTTAAAATAAGGAAGTTGATATCTACTTCCAGTATATCCGGAAGTTCGCCACATTTGGAGTTATTTTCCGCAGAAAGAACACTCGAAAATAAACACTTTTTATACGGAACATTTTTTCCCATTTCAACGGTAACATCGCTAGAGACCACCGCGCGTTTAATGGACAACCCTGTATATATATATATTAATATGATTATTGAAAATTAAAGTTAGTCCGTGACAGCTAAGCGACTTCCAAAAAAAATCCATATCCCCAAAAAACATTCCCAATGTAAGACTTTTGGAGGTGAGAGCTATATTCTGCAAAACTCGACAAAAAAATCTCAAATCTTTCGCATACGCTCAGTAAGAGCTCCACACCCATACAACTTTTTATATTTCTTTGTATACGAATTTTGCTTTAATGGTACATTTTCATCAAGTAATTCTATCGCTTGTCACCGTCCCCAAAATTCCTTCCATGACGTTGAAACATAAGTTGTCAATTTTTCTTTTCAACTCATAATAAGTTTTATAGATACTCCACGCCTTTCTAAGTCTCCTTAATACGGTGTTAACAATTATTTTCATTAGGTTTGAATATACAGGATGTTTCATAATATATACGCCGGACTTGAGGATGTGATAGCTCGTCCAAAAAAATTAAAAAAAAAATATTAAGTTATCCTCAAGAATGCACCACTTTCGAGATACAGGGTGTTGAAATTGAAAAAATCGTTTTTTGTGAATATCTTTGGAAACGTTTCTCTTGCAGTAAATAGCTTTTGTAAGCATTTTCCACTCATAATAAGCAAAGTTTTGAATAAGAAAATTTTTGTGCTAAGTCATAATTGGTGAAGATTTTGAAGGAGTAGTGCGTGTTTTGCTCCCCATTTCCTACCAATGGAAAAATTACAGTTTTGAAATGCCCGTTTGAACCGCCAATGTTTTCTACAAAAAAAACACTATTGGTCTTGATCTCTGGATTCGACCGTTTTCGAGAAAAATAAATTTTCTGTTTAAAGGTCACGACCAACAGTACCTTTTTGGTGTAGAAAACATTGGCGGTTCAAATGGGCGTCTCAAAACCGTACTTTTTCCATTAGCGTAGAAATTGTGGAGAAAAACATTCACTACTCCTTCAAAATCTTCACCAATTATGACTTAACAAAAATGTTTTTCTGACTCAAAACTTATACGATAAACGGTTCAGAAGATAGTCAATTTCAACGCCCTGTATCTCGAAAAGAACGTATTTTAAAGGGTAAGTTTATATAATCTTTTTTTCATATGTTTGGACAAGCTATCACAACCTCAAGTCCTGTGAATATATTTGAAACACCCTGTATATTAAGAAATAGATCGTATTGCACTTTTGTATGTTTGGTATGTGTAAAAATATTGTAGATCACTAACAAAGTTGATTTTTTCTCCCAATAGAACCCTTAGAACTTGACCATATAGTTAAATATACACACGTAGTTCGTAAAGACGAATAAAAGTTCAAATGCAACATTAATTCTGTTTTATTTCATCTTCTTTTCCAAGACGGAATATACTGCATTCATCTCAAATATGTAGTGACAATTTTATCATTTAAAGTGAGCAGGTGAGTGACTGGAAATGCTAGTCCATATTTAGTGGAACTATGGGTTATGAATATAATACGTCAAGTTGCAGCCTGCTCTGCTTTCAAGACCCTTTACCAATATTTGAACTCCAATCTACAACGAGTGAATTTCAACAAGGCATCAAAAGTATATCCTGTAATTGTGCAATACCATCCTGGATCCAACTCATAAGTTTCTCGACATTTCTTTCGGAAATTTTCAAACACGTCAGTCAACAGCAATACATCTGTCTTCAAGTACTAATCTGAATATGCCTAAATCGGAAATTTTGAATGCTTTCCAAACGTTTTGAGCCTGCATATACTGTTCATCGGTAGTGTGTTCATCGTTCAATTTATTGTAAAAATATTTTTGGATGGTAATTTATTTTGATTTAATTTCTCCAAATCATCAATGTAATCGTAGGGAAATACACCTTTCTTGGTGAGAAGAGTAAATGTTTCTTCATCACTTTCATTCAGGATAGTGCTAAACTTGCGTTTTATAATTTTTAAATCTTGTCTATCCATTAACAAAGCTAATTTGCCTGATGATGTGCCGAGAAAACGAAAAGAGTCGATAAATCTGAATTTAATGTCCGTACTGTCATCATGTAATGTGAAAGAAATCTATTTTTCCATATTAATTGGTAATACGCTCATACGTCCCTTTTTACTCAATTCCTGAATCATAAAATGACTATCTTATCCTGAGAGATTGTGAAATACGATAGGTACTAAAAATAGTTTTCGATAATTTAAATTGCAAGATTGGTGTGCAAAGCCTGTAATTTTACCCATAGAGTGATTATGATCTCGTACCACAATCTCTTTTTCTACAAATATTTTTTCGCAAGTATGGCAGGATATAGTTGCACCATCATACTTGGTGTAGGTGGGCACACAATCATCCATCGGAATGTTTGTTTTAATTGTTGATTGACCCATTTTTGCCGCAGAAGATATTTCTCGTGCAAACCAATCCATGCAATGATTTCCCCTATAGCTATTGAAATACAACGAGAGTCGTCGAGAGAACACTTCAGATAATATACAGCGCTATAGGGAATATGTTTCTGATATTTAGATGTTTTAATTGAAATTGATTCATTTATATTTTCCAATTCACATTCAAAATCAGCATAAATAATGAAAGGAGTTGTTTGTATGTATAAATCTTGAATTCTATATGAGTAAAATGAGGAAATGAAATTTTGCTCTAATTCACTTGTGAACAAAGAATTTCATGATCGTTTAACTTTTGTTGTGAGGAAAAATAATTTAAGCATCTGTCACAAATAAGTTTTTTACATTTATGTTTATTCACCTTACTGGATATCAATCTAGATAGATTTTTAATTAGGTAATAATGGTATTTAATCTCGACAATATCTTCGTCGCCTCCGCCCATGGGTCCCATGGCCCATCATAATCATTCAATTTTGGAAAATATTTATTTTGAATTATTAGCAAGTGACGTCAGTGTAAAATGATTTATACCTAATAGCATTAAGTCGCAATGAAATTCAAAAAATTTCATTAACTTTTTCAAATTTTGTAATGCTATCTAATGATATGGGAGCATCTAAATCTTCTGTTTCCAAAACAGTAAAATAGAAGGGATAGGTAGATGTAAGCCTCTTATTTGTTCTTGCAGGATGTAAAGCGCTAACAATTGACCAATAAAAACAAGCTGAATTGAGAATTTCATTAGACAATTTAATGAAAGATGAACCGTTTTCCATTTCGACCTTATTGATATTCACTTCGAGCGAGATTATTTTACTCAAACCCCAACTACTCTCCTTCTTAGCAAATTCACTTAATTTATTAGTTATTGTATCGTGAACATTAATACAAAACCATCGCTGTAGGTCTGTCGATACATCCACAATGGTATTTCTTGTATTAAAGTATTTTAAATCTAAAACTTCTTCATCCTTTGACTTTTTGATGAATTCACCACAAAAATTGACATTTATTTTGATCATTGGATGTTCTGTTAAAATACTGACTAGTTTAAGTTTCAACAACTCCAAACAATCTTTAAAAAATTGATCCAAGTCTATATGAGCTGAATTGATAATGATTAATTATTTTCATATACCGATTGGTAGAGCTTTATTTTTAATCTTTTTATTACATAAATTTCTATATTTTCTTAAACGACCTAACCAAATGTTCTTATGAATGTCAGTGAAATTGAACAATAAATTTTTATAAAATATCCGAATGACTAATACCAGCTGGTCAGATTTTAGAACGATATCTATGTTACAAAAATCTCAAAAAACTCACTTTTTAATCTTCAACCAACTCGAAGGATGCTGCAGTCTTGTTGCCAATCGCCACTTGACCTCGAAAGATGATTGAGTATTTACCGCTCCCGATATCGTCTATATGCGGTTTGAATGCTGACGTCGCTCGCTGCGGTAGAAATACGGCTCGGTCTCGGACAAGTGAAGGAGAATCACCCCTCCAAATTTTCCTGTGACTGCTTTTGCCAATACAACCTTTTGTGGCACCCCCACAGGAAGGTCAATCAATTTTGTTATTGATTTAGAAGTCTCCACAAGGGTGCTACAATTAAGTTTTTTTATACCATCTATGAAAATAAAAACGTAAAACAGCATCATTTTTTGAAAATTGTGAAGTAATGAAGAAACTTACTGTGTGTGTGTGTATATTTGTTGTTGTTCAAGTAGAAGAACAAGTAAGGTAATTCCGGGTGAGATGCCCCAGCGGTAGAGATGCCCCACTTCCTGTATTTGTGATGCGTAACAATAGATATCACTAGTAATGCTTATCCTCGTGTTTGTGGCAACCATTATGACCGAGTCAGCTGCCGGGAATTGTTGCGGTGTGAATATTTGGACGTTCAGCGGTCTTAAAAGTAAGTTACATTTCTATAAATTCGCTGTAATGTAGGTATAAGTTGCGAACCCACAGTTTTGTATCAGAACAGTTTTCTAACGCAAATTTTGGGTCTGGTGAACCAAATAGTGTATTAAGGAGGTTATGTACGTTTCCAGTCGTTTGAGTTTGATTGTTGCCGGCCACGTGACGGGGCGTCTATACCGTACTAAAAGGATAGATTCCCCGGGGCGTCTAACCCGCACAAAAGTATAGATGCCCCAGATTAGCGCATGTTTTTAATTGACACTTTGTTCAGTTATGCCAACAACCTATGTCCGAAAGAATACAGCTACGCCAAGGCGTCAGTGGAGCCTGGAAAATCTGAAAATCGCACTCGATAGGCTTGATGCAGGGGAAATAGGAGTTAATGAGGCAGCACTTGCCTATGGGATCCCATCAAGAACTTTACGTCGCCGAAGGCGGCAGGCAGGCGCTGCCCAAATAGCGTTGGGTCCTCAAGGGGTACTGGGAGTAGAGAACGAGAAAAGGTTGGTGAAACATATCAAGAAACTAGAGAAGGCTGGATTTGCACCAGATCGAAAAACAATCCGTTCTTTGGCTTACCAATCTGCCGAAAAATTAAACATTCCACACCGCTTCAATCCCAAAACCTGCATGGCGGGTTACGACTGGTTAACTTCTTTCCTAAAAAGGAACAAGGAGCTGAGCATCAGACAATCTAAAGGATTATCGCTAGCCAGAAGCGAAGGAATAAATAGAGAGGAAGCCAGTGGCTTTTTTAAACTGCTGTCTGAAACGTCCACAGAATTGAACCTTTTTGATCATCCAGAAAACGTTTTCAACATGGACGAAACAGGGTTCCAACTGAATAATGAAGCCGGCACGGTAATAGCGACGAGAGGATCCAAGGATGTTCATACACTCATTTCCAGTGAAAGAGGTGGAAACGTCTCCATTATCGCATGTTGCAGTGTCGAAGGGAGATTTCTACCACCAGTTATAATTTTCAAGGGAGTGAGACAAAAAAATGAATTTGCTGATGGATTACCAGCCGAATCCAAAGTTTTTATGAATCCCAAATCGTCTTTCATTACCTGCGAGTTGTTTTTTAAATGGCTTAAAGAACACTTTGTACCGAGGAAGCCGCCTGGAAGAACCCTTCTTATTTTGGATGGTCATGTATCACACAGGAACTGTTTCGAGATGCTTGAATATGCGGAGGAAAACGATGTTTCTACAATCATCACACCCGACGAAATTCAATCTCCCATTCCCGGCCGTCTGGAATTCAAGCCAGAAACAAAACGAGTCCAAAAAAATCGATCCAGAGCAAATAAACGCCCTCAAAGTTCCTGATGGACATAACACCTGTACCAGTGATTCAACCATCGAGGCAGAAGAAAAGAAAGAAGCAGTCAGCAGAAGTACTAAATAACAAAGTGAAGAATGATGGCATTGCGACAGGAAAAACTCAACAGAAGAAAGCCAAACCAAAGGATACACGGTCAGGTCAGAGCAAATGAATCTGACTTGTCTTCAGAAGACGACTATTCATTGGCAACAGTGGCCGAAAATTTAAGAAAAGGAGGAACGGAAACCAAAAGAACACAAAAAGAAAATGCAACTGAAATCTCTAACGAGCAACTCCAGGAGTGTTGTGTGGAATGTTTCGAAAATTAATATCAAACCAGAGAGACTGTCGACTGATTGCAGTGCATAAGTTGTGGCGGATGGTATCATGAAACATGCTCATTGTACGGCCATAAGTGTACCAACTGCGGCAGATTAGAAATAAGGGCCTCTCATGTTAAAATAAATTTAAAAACCAAACTTAATACCAAATCAAAAAGCGGGGCATCTCTCCCAAATTGGTAAGGCATCTTACCCTAGCTGGTCGGGAGAGATGGCCGTTAGCAGAGTTGCGAATTTGATTTTTTTATTGTCAAATTTAGGAATTTTTATTGTTTTATTTTCAGAGATTATGTTTATTTAGATTATAACCTATGGATCTCATATTTTTTTATAATAAAAATACCTTTTTTTCGTTTTCTATTAATTTTTTTATCTTATGTTGGGCAAATCTCCCGGAATTACCTTACGTCTAGTTTGTAGAATCAGTACTTGTAGAATGAATAATCAAAATAATATGTTGTTTTATTTATACCTCCTTCCATAACTTTTTTTAGATACCGATACCGCATGGAAGAAATATCACATTATCTTCTGTGCGGTATCAGTCTTCGGCATCCGCACGGATTTTTTTTTTTTTTCGAAAAAGTGATATCGCACTGAACAGATGTCGGTATAGGTCCCTGGGGATCTATAACGCAGTCAACGTTTTAAAGTTTATAAGACTGAGTATTTAAGATATGGTACAAATGAATGTTTTCTGTTCTCACGAAGTACGAGTAAGTATATGATGTATTTATCAGATAAAAATATGCGTGAAGAGAAGCCCTTGCATCATTTTGAGAAGGATGAGCTATCTCAATTTCCTTTAGACTATCTAATGTCAGGCCTATGGAATTGTTATACGCTTGGGCTCGACTCCCTGAAAAATATACAAACGATTTTGCTCTTCAAACAGAACAACCATGTTTTATCCACTACAACCATCCACAATGGGAGACACATTGGGACGGTCCACCATCATCGCAAGCAGAATGTTCATGTTGTATCAAATCCTTGTGATATGATTTATAATAAAAATATGATGAAAAATTTTTATTCTTTATTTATCTAATTACGTTGTATCCATATAAAACTCTCATGTCACATATTCACCCTGAATATTTTCGGTCTAGAGATCTATCAAAATACGTCACTCTCATTCACTAACCATCTGACAAGGGGGAAAACCCCCTATCAGACAAGAAGAACATAAAATAAATAAATATACACATACTTATAAAATTTACACGAAAACAATAAATGAATTTGAATTGAATTGAATTCACTAACCCATTCAAATTTATGATCCATTGTAGAGATCTCTCAAAATAAGTAGTAGTGCCATCTATCGTTCACTAGCCTCGCTTTAATTCAGATAGGCTGTATGTATACAGATCCATTAGGCAACACATCATACATTCTCTATCTCTCTCACACTTACGTTACGCCCACCGTCTCACTCTAACACATTGATTGCCCTATACTTATGCCAGAACCCCCTCAGCCCATTATATCCTAGCGTTACATATAAGTAACGTTTACAGGTGTCTATTCAAACCAGCCTAGTAATTGTGCTTTAGCTTTTGAACAACAGATTTCGCTAGAGGTAGGTGCTAAATAATACAGATTTCTATTTACCATGTTGTGGAGCCATTTTATGTTTATTGTTTTCATTATAAACAAATTTCGAAGTGAAGGATTTTTTTTATCATAGATTTGCCTATAAATTTTCTATAAGTGCTATAGAAATGACCTTATATCGTATTTTGACACCTTATTTGGTATTTTTGTAGTGTATTATAGATATTTTTTGACAGTCAAACAGTATATAAATTTCATAGTAGTATAAACTATAATTTGTTGCCATAAAGTGAGCGTTACATATATGTAACGCTAGGATAATAGCGTATGCTGTGGATGTGGATGCAATTTATGTTGAACCTCCAGAAGTAAGTTGCCTTACTGATGAGGATTCAGGCGATGAAGAAGGCGTTTGCGGAGTGGTGCTGAGCTAGTTTTGAACAATAACATTCGAATAAATTGTCAAGAACAACAAAGCAATAATAAATTGGAAGTTGATCAACCACTGGAACACCAAACAAAGCAAGAACACCAAACAAAACAAACAAACAAGCCGAATGTTCAGAAAGAATAAACCAAGAAATGGAAAGCAAAAGAATAAAGAATCAGATTTAGAGGAATCAACTGCTCGAGTGTTTTCGGATCATTCTGAAGATTACAAGCAATTTGAAAACTTATCATGTACAGATATATTTGAAAAACTTCTTACTGATCAAGTAATAGATTTAATTGTTACAGAATCAAGAAAATATGCATTATTTAAAAACTGAAATGTTCCGAAAATAACTGCTGAAGAGAATAAATGTTTTCTTGTAATTTTAATTGTAAGTAGATATGATGAGAAGCCTAGTAAAAGAATGTTCTGGGATTCTGCTGATGATATGCGATATTATGCTGTTACAGAAGCTATGAGATGAAATCGATTTGAAGAAATTCTTAAATTTATCCATTGTGCAGATAATACCCAAATTGATGCAACCGATAAAATGTATAAACTGCGTCGATTGATAGATATCCTCAAAGAGGATTTTATTAAAAATTTTGTGCCTGCCGAACATTTAGACTACGATGAGTCAATGGCCAAGTATTTCGGTAAGCATGGCTGCAAGCAGTTTATTAAAGGCAAGCCCATACGTTTTGGCTTTAAAATTTGGTCCTTCAAAAACGGATATCTAATAAATTTCGATATATACCAAGGCAAACAACCAACAGCAGTGCCAGAGTGGGAAAAGTTGTTTGGAAAGGCTGCTGCCCCACTGATAAATATAATAGATGAGCTACCCAAGAAGTTTTATCTAGACAACCTTCTTACATCTACCAATATATTCAATTATATGAAGGAAAATGGATACTGGTGTACCGGAACATTCAGAGATGATCGGCTTGGCAAGTGCCCTTTAGTATGAAAAAAGTTACTGAAGAAGAAAGATCGAGGGACGATGGTGCATGCTCTAGATAGAAATGACGACATATTTTTTTTCAAATAGACCGATAATAGCATTGTGCGTTGTTGCAGTTGTTTCCAATTGCTATGGTGTGAACCCAATGAATACTGTCAAACGTTATAGTAAGGCTGAAAAAAAATATGTCAACGTCCCAAGACCAAATCTTATTGGGAAGTAGAATAGCAACATGGGCGGCACAGACTTGATGAATGAGAATATTGATACCTATCGCACCGGTCACCGCTCAAAAAAATGGTTGTGGTGTATTTTCACTTGGTGTCTGGACGCTGCAATCAACAATGCCTGGATTTTTTACAGGAACGCATGTGACCAAAATACGATGCAATTAACATTCAGAAGAAATATTGCCCAAACTTATCTTCAGCGGTATGGAACAGTTGCCAAAGGGGCAGGCCGACCAAGCACTTCAAAGTTCAGCATTTCAAGTAGTAGAATCTCAGATGGTATGAGATATGACGGAAGAAACCACCTTCTGGTGTATATTACAGACAAAAAAAGAAGAAGATGTGCAGGGGAAGGTTGCATCACTAGTGCCAGAACCATGTGCAAGAAATGTGACGTTGGTCTATGTTTGGACTGTAACTATATATTTCATATGAAAACTCACTAAAAAGTTCCATGTTATCCTAGCGTCGTATATATGTAACGGCATTTTTTTTAACTGAAATATATTTTTTTTGTTAAAAGCTTTACTTTGCCTAATTATTTAGACCCCAAACAATCCTAAATTAAGAAGTTTTTTAAAATTTTCGACAAAAAAATAATTCTGGCGTTAATGAGTTAGTATATCTACTCCTGCAACTTAACTTAAGCAAGAAAATGGGAAAAATACCTTCTGTTTAACTTCACTTCCCTTCAATAAATATCAATAAAACAAAAACACGCCTCACACCATAGAGAAAAATTAATTATTTTTCTATTAACAAATAGGTAGATTTTTGTCTATGCTTAAACAATATACACGACACTAAACTCCCGGGCCGAACGGCCATTAACATTAACCTTCCAATACTCGCGCTCAGTATTAGAACACTAGTGGTCGCTGCGGACTGTTGGTCCGCATGAAAAAAATAACCATATTTTGTCATAGTAAGTGACGCATATTGTATATTCGGGGTAATAAAACACCTAATAATTAGAAATCAGTATATTACATAGCTGCACAAACAAAAAAACTTTAAAAAATATACATTAAACTAAAATATAACATGTAAAATTAAAAACGTCATATTCGATTTACCAATTTTTGTTAAAAATATTTGAAGGGTAAAAAATACCAATTCTTAAAACTACTGTTCCCAATGTGCAATTTCCAAAGAGTCTGGGCAAATTGTGAGAGGTTGCTCTAAACATACATAGATGTAACATTTTTTACAAAAATAACGAGTGGGACGATTTTTTTTTTCTGTCGCACATAGTGCATCGGCATCTTTGATTTTTTGGAGGTTCTGCAGGCTATTCAGTAGGTTCTATCCCTAGAATCTCCCTAATCCTGAATTTTATTGACTTCGGTATATTTGATAAAGTGGAACGAAATCTTAGCTGGTCGGTTATTAGTTCAAATGCTAGTTTACGTAAAAAATCTCTTCTTAAAATATGTCTATATCATTTCCTTGAAAATGAACAATGAATTTATGCCTGCAACGTTTAGCATGGAATAAAAATTAACCATTGGCCACCTCCTAGTTCCTCGTGCGCAATTATAAGCAGCACTGAGCTTATCAACTGTGTCTACTCCACCCTTAGTATCATTATAATTTACTATCATCTCTGGTTTACCTGTTGCATAATCAATAGTGTCATCACGGTGCATACTTGACATAAGTAAAACATTTTTGCCCTTTTTTGGAATATAAGATAATAGAGTACAATTCCCATGAAACGCGAACATACAAGACTTTTCAGGGCGATTTATTGGACGAGAAAATTCATCAGGAATTTACCTTTTATTGTTTCTGATCGTTCCTAAAAGAGTTAATTTGAAATTCTTCCTTAGATTTTCAATCAGTTTGAAACTAGTGAAACTAGTTATCAGCAGCCACGTTTCTCCCCGTTCCCTTTATAGCTTCACACATCCTTTCCACAACAGCATCTGCAGAGTTATTCACTTCAAATATACCTGATGGTTGTTTGCCAACATAAACTTCCATCTTACAGGTATAAAATACTTTTGTATCACAAGGAGTATACATTTTAATCCCATATTTATTGGGTTTATTCGGTATGTATTGACGAAAAATACATCTAACTCTAAAGGCCTCTAATTTCTCGTCAATGGTAAGAAATTGAAAAGGTGTAAACGTACTTTCACAATTTTGCACAAACATGTCAAATGTAACTCGAATCGGCGCCAATGTATCTAGAGCCCTTCTAGCTTCGCGGATTTGAAGATCGTCAAATCGTAGTAGAAATCGAAATCTTTGTAGAAACATAGCCTGAAAATCTCCAGACGACTGCTTTTTAATATTCCAGCCATATACAAAATACCGATTAATGCTTTCACTTCCATGACATATATATCAGTTATTCTGGCATCACGTTCACGCGAATATCGGTCTTGAGAGGCCTGAATGTGCTTATTTGTATTTTCCACAATAATTTCTAGCATATTGACAAGAAAAAAGCACTGCCATATTGCCAAAGGAGTTCTAAGTGTTCCAGTAATGCCTTTTGGGCCAGGCGACAGTGTTTTCTCCATTTGGTAAATTTGTCCTTACCGATGAAATGTTGGCTAACATACTCCGGAATAATATTTTATCTTTGTCTGAAATGTCCTGCTCACTATCATGCACTTCTAATTCTACAACATCTTCTTCCTGTTCTTCGCAGTGGTCAAATGGGTTTTCCTCTTCATCAGATGACTCCAAACATTCTTGCATTTAACGGCGTAAACGCTCTTGTTCTTTTTCATATGACCCCATTCTATAGATAAATATCAATGCAAACTGTAGTTTGCAGAGGTGAGAGCGGTATCTCTCACTTCTGCCTACAGAAGCATTATTTACAGAAAAATGTTGGATTTTCAAGGTCACGTAATGGTTTTTCCCGATTAATTAAAAAATATGGCTTGAAATTAATGAGATATTAGTAGATAGACAAGGGGGCTTCTGGGACGGAAGTGACCTGTCAACCACAGAACACAAACTGAGAACAGCGTAGTGACAGTGACACGGAACACAGTGACAGATGACAGTGACACGGAACACAGCATGGTGGCATGAGACATGAAACATGAGGTATCGCAGAGTGATAGATGACAGTGGCAGAGTGACATCGTAGAGTGGCGTATGACGCCATGTCAGCATGGGGCATGAGGCATCGCAGAGTGGCAGATGACGCCATGTCAGCATGGGGCATGAGACATCGCAGAGTGGCAGATGATGCCATGTCAGCATGGGGCATGAGACATCGCAAAGTGAGAGCTGTAGCATGGCGTCATGTCAGCATAGGGGCATGAGACATGGAACATGATAGCATCCGTCATAGGGACATAGAGCCATGATGTTTGATATGCTGGCGCTCCTTGCCGTGCACACAGATACGGAGCACACACGATCGACGGCAACGTTGAAGAGGGGGCTGGACGTCGCTGCTCGACGGGAAGCGTACGATGAGTGGCAGCAACGGAGGGGTATGGAGCTCGGACAACCCTTATTGTTTTAAGCGAACGACTCCTCAACAGCAGCAGCATCACAGCAAAATTCCTCAGAAGAAGAACAATATTGTTGTATTAAGAAATGTTTTCGAATACCAGAAAGCCAAGTTGACGGTCGAGCATGCAAACGATGTAACTCTTTCCGATACTGCATGTGTAATTGCCAATCGAGAGAAAAATATAAGATGATGCAATGTTTAATGACTTTCATTTGATGTCCACGTAATAGAGAAGAACACGTAGAAGATGGCTAAATTGAAGGCATCGTTTATACTTTTATATAATATAATTGGAAACATGTTGTACGTAGATACACCTCCAAGTGTAATCGAAGCAGGCATTTGGTTCAACGATCAGCAATGTATAGCAATGAGAAAAATAACTGTGAACGATGGACAGATGCGTGTATTCTCTACTGAAATTCCAGAGCGAGAAAATAAGTTTAAAATTCGACTTGTGTTCTACCCAAATAGAACTAGGGGAGATACTGAAATATTTCATCTACCATCAGAAGAAATTAGGAATATATCCAACGATCCAAGAATATATAAAGGGAGGATGACTAACTCTGTATCCTGTTCTATAGGCAGAAGTGGCTGAATTAACGTCCAGTGATAAGTTGTCAATTTGGTAGGTTGCGCAGTATTTCACTGAGTGTCTATTGTTGTATTTAAGCTTCCGTCATTACGGGGTTATTTGGCGCATGCGCAATAATGTACATATGACCGTGATTATCGATTGGTATCAAAAGTTTTTCAATATAGGAGAGTTCATCGTCTGGCGCAGTGCTGGTGTGTATGGAGAGTGTGCGTTTGCAAGCCACAATCATAGAGGCCACAATGACAGGAATACTGTATATCTGACATAGACTTCATACTGACACTGACATAACAAACCGATAATCTTTTATGATCCGGACAGTTTTCTAAAGCGGAGAGGGATAAGTTTCTACTTTGGGATAAGTTAAATAAATAATTTAACTGAAATATTTTCACGCGATGAGGAAACTCAGGAGCAATTAAGATGCAGTGGTCACCAAATTATTCTGCAAGAGTATACTCTTATACCAGTATGTCTACGTTTGATAAAAAGATGCTCACCAATATTGAGGGTTGCACAAACGTGCAGAAAATTATAAGCATATACCAGATATTCAGGCAGAGATCTTTGCGCAGGTTTGAAATTAGTCGTGGTATGGCAAAGAGATATGCTAGTCAGTACTTAAGTTACTGTTAAGTAGTTTCAATATGTACATGTTCCAGCTTTAGTGAGAATACGAATAAAATATAGGAACCATCTTCGCTGTTATATCCCAAATTTATCCCATGTATTGACGCTGCTTCATTTCCAGCATTTTCAATTGGTAATGTTTCTCAGACGATTCTCTCCATAGACAAAAAATAAGTCAATTTTCTTATCTCAATTTGTGCCTTAACTCCTTAACCTCATGGTGACAGCAAATGACAGAATGTGAACGCAATTCTATTCTATCATGGAGATAACATATAACATACAGCAGGCAAGTCGATCAAAAATGCGTACCCTCAATAGAAAGAAACAGAAAATAAGGCAAGATTATCTATTTCTTTTATTTTGAACACTCGTGATTGGTGGATTACTGTACCTATCTGTCATCCGCATCCGACTCAGCCGTCATCCAAACTCAAATAGAAATCCAATGCAGTTACGTTTTTATAATTTGTAAATGGGGAGATAGTTGATAATTAAATGGTAAACAATATACTAATAATGAAAAAAAGAAAATTTGTCTCTCAGCGCAAGTTTTAAGTTCAAGTACTTCAGCTGCAGTAAACTAACTTATATTCGAAATAAAGGATAGTAAATAAAAATGCTTCAATTCAAAATTCTCACACAAAAAATATTAAAATATTCTTTATCATATAAATTATCTCAAAACCATGTTGAAATGTTTTTTACGCTTATTAGGAGGATACATTGATTTAATAATAATCCTACCACGATTCAATCGGCCTTTAAAATGTTACTTCTTAATAATGTGAATGTATTTAGTTCATGCTTCTGCCAATAGACCGATTGCATTAAGCGAACATTGTTCTTCGCATGCGCGACGGGGAGTTTCAGCGGCCACTTTCATTTGAAATGTCACTCTTTTGAGCAGAATGTACCACGATCATTTACTCAGGTCTTGCGACTGGAGCTTTGTACATGGGACTGTTAACGTGTTGACCCGCCAGGATCGCATCTGTAGAGGGATAAATGCTACTGATGGCGAAGAGTTACGAAGAATACTCGAACTAAAGCTCATCATATAGCGCCCTGTGCCTACTACTCTTACCTCTTAATGCTCTTACTAGAACGAATTTACCAATGAGAATTTACTTTGACACGAACTATGATATATTTTATCTAATTTAAAAAGCCTTTATTTTGTTCTCTATGATACAGAGTATTTATTCAACTGACAAAAAAGGCAAACATGAAAATAATTTTAGACTATGGTTGATACTCAAACTTTTCCCTATTAATCAAGCGGCTTGTTGTGAACATAGGTAGGTAAGTACAGAGAATCGAACTTAATCATATTTTGAAGATTCCGCTCAAAGTGAATTCTCAGGGCCAATATATTTTTCTTCGAAATGTTTCTCACTTACATATAATCACCATATTATGAAGAGGTCAATTGCAAATAGCACTTTGTCACTTTTTCAGTCGCTCACTGTTTGAAGTACCCTGTAGCGCTTAATACATTGAAATACAATGCAAGGTTTTGTCATTTTTTAATAATTTCACAGTCACTTAAACACAATAAAATAAAATTTTCGAAAAGAACTGCAATAATATTATTACATATTACATAGATAGGTTATGTTTATGTACGTATTCCTTAGAGATGTATTCCTTACTTCTCATTATGGTATTCTTTATTTTTATCCCTCTGAAACAACACCACCTGGTCTCTAGCTCATTAGCAGTCTAACTTTCATAATATTAAGGGCCGATTGCACCAACGAAGTTATTCCTGGATTAAATTTTAATCGGGGTTAAAAAAGCCAAATGGATTGCACCGCAAATTATTCCGGAGTTAAAAGACCATAACTCTGATTAAACTTAATCTTCCGTTCAGGACGGATTAAATTGAGAGTTAACCTTTTAAATCGATAAAACGTCAAAATTTGAGAGAATTTATCATTGACTAATGCATAGATAAGAAGTGTCGCAGTTATACTGAATTTATTTTTGTACTTGTATTGTCAAAAAGATAATGAATTTTTTGGAAGAGGAAGATAATGATCTTTTTGAAGATGATATAGAAATATTAATTGATCATGGATTTCCAAGAAGAGTGATGCAAAGGTCCTTGCATTTTGAAAACATGGACGATTTTACCTATTTTAAAAGATTTCGGTTGTATAAGCAAACCGTTTTAAATATTTTAATACAAATAGAAGACGCCTTGGAATTTCCTACAAATGTGTACGTATTTTTGCGGTATCTATACAAGGCGAACATGAAGAGGATCTGTTCTAAAGTTCTTTTTCTATTTAAAGTATGTATCAAACAATAAATATAAAACCATATATACATGGGCAATTTTTGTCAAACTTTTCATTACAAATTCGACTTGGATACATGCTTTCTTTAAAGCTTAGTTTTTGAAAAAACCATTAACCAAAACGAAACATTTTATGCCTGAAAGCAGAAAATAGGCGTTCTATTTATCACCCTTCATGTTCGCTTACTCAGGTCATTGGTTGTGAAATTTAAATTAAAATTAATTAATCAAATTATATTACCATTGTAGAAATAATAGTGTCAGCCCCATTAACCAGTTGTTACTAACCTTCCGGTTTTATGCAACAGGAGCACACCAAAGCTGTGTTGCAGATTTTGTTGGTGTTCACACCTCGACTGTTCGTATTTATTGATTTTTCTGATATTTTCTTAATATTTAACTTGATATTTTTCAATTTGACACAAGGATAAAATTTTTATTTAAGAAGAAAAGACAATACAAAATGTCACCAACATAAGTGTTACCAACACAAAAAATCAAAAACACAAATCATCCAACTGAGTTTAAAATTGACATAATTCAACACTCCCCCCTAAACGAAGGACGGATGATTTTAATTATTATTAGAAAAACAAACATATTAATACAATGACATATAAAAGTAGAAAAGTAAAAACAATTGTTAGAACACAGAAGATTATTTTATCCTACAATTAAGGAAATAGGAACAATAATAGCACAATACAAAATTACCTTACAATAGGCAAATCAGGTATGATCTCAAAAGTACTTAATACAATATCTCTTGGTCATGATATCACTGAGATTGTTTACAGATGGCACATTATTTTAAATCAAACATCAGCTTTAGTTTCAACTTTTCAAATTGTTGAGGTTGCATTGGTTTTGTCAGAATATCAGCTTGATTTTCTTGAGTCGGACAATACTGGGCAATGAACCATCCATTCTTCATTTCATCTCGGATAAAGTGATATTTGACATCGATGTAGATGCTCTTGCGTGTCAGCTGTCCGGATTTTATCATCTTGATGCAGCTCTGATTGTCAATGTTAAGCTTGACATTTATTTTTCTTTTCAGTAGCTCTTCTATGACATTTTTGACATGTTTCATTTCTCGGCAACATTGAGCTGCTGCTATGTACTCGGTTTCTGTTACTGATTGAGCAACCATCTTCTGCTTTCTAGAGCACCATGCCACTGGCCCATTTGCAAATTTAATGACGTAGCCAGTTGTGCTTTTCCTATCAATTCTGTCTCCAGCATAGTCAGAGTCGCAAAATACTTCCAGTGTATCAGGAGAATTTGGACTATTGGAGAACAGTATCCCAGTTTCTTGTGTTCCATTCAGGTAACGGAAAGTTCTCTTGATGTTGACCATGTCTTGCTGAGTCGGTTGCTTCACAAAACGACTTTCATAATAATTCACAGCATAGCTTATATCTGGTCTAGTTTTGCATGATAAATATAGCAAACTTCCCACTGCATTCTGAGAAGGAAAATCTTCCTGCTGTATTTTGTAATCTCAAATTCCTTCTTCAATTCTTCAATAATCTTGATCATTTGTTTCTTGTCTTTGGCAACAATTATTCCGTCGTCCACATGAATAGCAACATAAAGTTTCTTCTTTGGATCCATGAACACACACTGATCAGTCTTCAGTTGTTTCAAACCACATCTGTTTAGAAAATCAGTTAACTTCTTATTCCACTGCTGTGGAGCCTGTGTAAGACCATACAAGGCTTTCTTCAGTTTACATATTTTTCCAGGATGATTATATCCTTGAGGCAAGCGCATATAAATTTCTTCATTCAGGTGTCCATAGAGAAATGCAGACTTAACATCAAAAGTCATGATTTCCAAGCTTTCACTGGCAGCTATAGCAAGCAATATTCTCAGTGAAGTTGACTGTAGAACAGAACTGAAAATGTCTCCAAAATCTAGCGTTCCTTCTTTCTGTTGACAACCTCGGGCAACTAATCTGGCTCTGTACCTGCCATCATCCTTTACTCGAAAAATCCAGCGACTAGTGATAATTTCTTTGTTTGAGCTTTCACTCACATCAACTAGATCCCATGCTCCATTTTTAGCCAGGCTGTCTTTCTCTTCTTGAATTGCTTTATTCCATTGTCGTTTATTTGGACTTTCCATACACTCTTCATAAGTCAAAATAGGATTTTCAGTGAGTAATGCATGATCTTCAAACTCATCTTCCAGTACATAATCTTCATACTTCTTTGGCATTTGTCTTTGTCTTCTTGGTCTTTGATTTGGTATTTCTTCTCTTTCGTTATTTTCTTCATTGTGTATTGGTTCTTCACGTTCATCTTCATGATTTTCTTGGTTGTTTTCTTCATTGTTGTCTTCATTTCTGTTGTCATCTTGATATTCTTCTTCAAATTGTTGCAGACTTTCAATTTCAATCGACACTCCTTGATAATCATCATTTTCTTCAAATTTGTTTGTAAATTTTATGTCTCTTGATACATACACTTTCCTTGTCTCAGGGTTCCAAATCCTATATCCATTTGGGGCATATCCAACAAATATTCCTTTTGCACTCCTGTCTTCAAGTTTCTTCAGGTATCCCAAATTCTTTGTGTAAACCACTTGACCAAATTCTCTCAGGTTGGACAGGTTTGGTTTATTTCCATACCATTTTTCAGCTGGTGTAGTATCCACTGTAGTGGTTGGGCTCCTATTAAAAAGGTAAGTTGCAGTTAACACAGCAAATCCCCACACTTTGCTTTCCAACTTGGCATGCAACAACATTGCACGTACTCTGTTGAAGAGAGTTAAGTTTACTCTTTCTGCTTTTCCATTCAGCTCTGGTGAGTGTGGTATTGTATAATCCAGTTGTATTCCTCTTGATCTGCACCATAATTTGAAATCATTGCTTGAGTACTCTCCTCCGTTGTCCAGTCTCAGTTTTGAAGTTTTCAGATTGAAATATGCCTCAGCTTCATTAACATAGTCTTTGATGTATTCTTCAGCTTCATTCTTTGTACGCAGTAAATACACCTTCAGAAAATGTGTATAGTCATCAAGACATGTCATAACATATTCTTCACCATCTGGTGTTGCAGGAGATATTTTTCCACAAATGTCTGTGTGTACTATCTCCAGAGGTCTTGTTGCTCTTGCTCTTTCAGTGTTGAATGGCTTTCTTATCAATTTTCCTCTGATACAAGGTTCACACATTTCTTCATTACATTTTTCAATTTCATCACCCACTCCATCACACAATTTTGGAATTTTCTTCAAGTCTTGGAAATTTAGATGTCCAAGTTTATTGTGCCATTCAATTGCTTTTTGTTTTTGAGTTATCATGGCCTCTTCATCAGTACCAAGATCAACAGTGTACAAACCATTTCTTTGCTTTTCACCAACTAGCACAACATCGTCTTCATTATACATTACTTTTCCATGAACAAATTTCACACTTTTGTCATCAAATATTGCTATGCCACCTTTTTCTGTAACCACATTCACAGACAGAAGATTTCTTGACAAATCTGGAGCATATGACACATTTGTTAAAGTAACCGTGTCACTTTGAATATTTCCAACAGATTTGGTCACAAAACTTGATCCTTTCTTTGCACATCTCACGCTCACTTCTTCTTTCTTCAGGTTAGACAACAAATCTTTAACATGTGTGAGATGGCTTGTTGAGCCGCTGTCAACAACAAACGTAGTATCCATCTCATCTTCTCTTTCAGTCTTGTATGTTTCTACGAGATAACTGACATTGTTATTTTGTCTTCTGTTATTTTCATGTTCCCTCCTGTATTTGCACTTCTCTTCGGGGTGGTTGTTTTTTTTGCAGTATTTGCACGTTGAAAAAATCTTGCCATTCCAACAAAAATCTTCAGTATGTCCACTTTTGTTACATTTGTTGCAATTCCTGAACTGGCCACCTGTTGATTGATTCTTCTGCTCTTGTTGTGTCTTTGGTTTCTGCTCACCTTGCTTGTTGTGATTGTTTGGGTTTGATCTGCATTCATACATCTTATGGCCCATTTTTCCACAGTGGTTGCATGTACCTCTGAATTTATATGCTTTGAAGGCAACCTTTGCTTCATTATTATTTCCTTTCATTTTCTCCTCTTCTTTAAGGAGTCTTGACCGAAGATTGTCTATTGTTCTCTCTTCTTTTGGTGTCGAATCCCATGCTACACCAAAATGTTTATATTGTTCTGGCAGGGTCACTAAAATTTTTGTCATCAGCATTTTTTCTTCTATGGGATGTCCTGCCTGAGTAAGTTTGATTCTAAGTGTTTCCAGTCGAGCAATATTTTCAAGCACATCTTTAGTCTTGTCATAATGCAAACCCAAAAATTCAGCCAACAGTTGGTTCCTTGCTTGTTCAGTATCCCTTTTATACACCTTTGTGATTGATGCAAACATCTCACAAGCTGTCTTTGAAGTCAAAACATGGGCTTTTACACTTGAGTCGATGGTTCTTAACATGATATGTTTTGCTAGTGCATCTTGAGTTTTCCACTGTGCTATTGCTTTTTCTTCTCCAGGCATTTTGATTTCACCACTCACAATTCCTTTAAGGTTTTTTGCTTCAAATAGAATTCCAATTTCGAATTCCCACAAGGCAAATGTCTGGGCGTCGGTGAGTTTGGTCACGGAGTCAATCTCTTCTTTGTGCGACATGATGGAATCTTGAGCCGCACTCGCCGCACTGTTTTCACTGTCTTTCAATCACTTTCACTGTCTTTACACTGTCTTTTTCTTTGTTAGCCTCACTGGGCCCATAAACTGTTCGTATTTATTGATTTTTCTGATATTTTCTTAATATTTCACTTGATATTTTTCAATTTGACACAAGGATAAAATTTTTATTTAAGAAGAAAAGACAATACAAAATGTCACCAACATAAGTGTTACCAACACAAAAAATCAAAAACACAAATCATCCAACTGAGTTTAAAATTGACATAATTCAACATCGACAGCATGTAGGATTATAAAGAAACTTTCTGAAGTGATTTTTAACCGCTTGATATATACCATTAGAATGCCTACTCCAAGAGAATTCATAAGAGAGCAAGCAAAATTTTTTGAAATTGCCAGATTTCCAAGAATTGTTGGTGTCGTGGATGGAACACATATACGGTTACAATCGCCAGGTAAATTATAACAATTAGGTAACAAATATTTGAGCCAGCATAGTTTAAGTATATACTATTAGCTATAGAGTTCATCCGTCATTATGCATTTTTTTGAATGATATAATTTTTTTATACAATTACAAATTTCTTAGATTGAAAGAAAACTTGGATCAGTCTAATTTAAGGAAAGTATAAAGAGCTTGAATATTTTTTCTGATTCTACAGGTGGAAATGATCCAGAAATTTTTCGGAACCGAAAGGGTTATTTCTCAATAAATGCACAAGTTACGTGCAGTGCTGATATGAAGATTATAGATCTGGTCGCACGGTGGCCTGGCTCCTCACATGATGCCACTGTCTTTATGAACTCAAATTTAAGAGCCCGATTTGAAAATGGGGAATTTGGCGAAAGCATACTAATTGGTAAGTAATACATCAGTATAGTATTTAAATGAGAAAATAATTTATCAAATTATATGATTTGATTTATAAGATAATTTCTATTTCCTTTATTTATTCCAATCATTACCAATAAATATTTTGAAATATGCTAGGTGATGCGGGCTATCCATTAAGAAGATATTTTCTTACACCATTGGGACAACCGACCACTCCACCGGAGAATCGTTACAGTAGGTCATTTAACAGAACTAGGAATATAGTGGAACGAACTATTGGCATTTGGAAGAGGCGATTTCCCTGTTTAGCATATGGTTTAAGGTTAAAAATTAACAATGTGTTGTTGGTAATTGTAGCTACTGCTGTTTTACACAATTTTGCTCGAGAAATGAATGAGCCAGAACCTCCTCTTCTAGATGAGCTCACTATAGCAGAAATGGATTATTTAATCGAACAAGGAAATATCCCAGAAATAGTCCACGATATTCATCTTCCAGATGTACGAACTAATTTGATCATTTTTTTTTGTGAATGCATAAATATAAGATTTATTTGGTTAAACTTATTTTATTCCATAATAAAAAACTTTTAAACCTAACATAAACTTCAAAATAATAACACAAATAACGCAAAAAAAATCTTAGAACTTAACTACTTAGTAATAAAATAAACATATTAATAACAATATCACAATAGTGCAAATAATAATATAATGCAAGCATAAATAAATATCAACACGTAGAGGGAAATAATAACAGCCAAACTTTTAAACATAAACTTCAAAATAATAACACAAAAAAATCTTCTTAGTGCTTAACTACTTAGTAATAAAATAAACATATCAATAATAAAATCACAATAGTGCGAATAATAATATAATGAAAGCTTAAATAAATATGAACACGTAGAGGGGAATAACAGCCAAACTTTTAAACATAACATAAACTTCAAAATAATAACACAAAAAAACCTTCTTAGTACTTAACTACTTAGTAATAAAATAAACATATCAATAACAATATCACAATAGTGAAAATAATAATATAATGAAAGCAAATAAATATGAACACGTAAAGAGACATGATAACAGCCAAATGGAAATGCTTCACAGAAAATTATCCGTTCAATTTCTGTTGCTCATTTTTGATTTGCAATTGAAGCAATTCTACTCTCAATTGGTGCTCCCGTTCAGCATTTGCATAGGTTTTCAGTTGACAATCTGCTATAGCTATTTTTTTCTTAACCAAGACATCATATTGATTATAAAGGTTCGATGAGCTTAAAGGTTTGATTACTGTTGCAGGGCGTCTTCTTTTCATTAATAGTCTTTTGTCACTTGCATTTCTCTACAAAATAAATATTATCAATGATAACGTGTAATTGACAGATCATTTTGGAATCACATTAGTACTACACCCTTTTAACATACCTCTTTGGGTAAATCCTCATTTTCTGGATACTTTCTTTTTGTCGGAGATACAGTATCACTTGCCTGTAACAAACATTAAAATGTTTTTTCATAACTGTCATTGAAAGTTAAGTCCCAAATGTACATACAACGTTGCTGGGGTCAATTGTTTACAGCTCTTCGTTGCTTGCCCTGTAAACTTTAAGACTCTCTGTACTTTTGGGATATGGTATAACTAATCTACAATATTGTGATAACGAAACTTTCTATACCATTTCTATGTAGTCCAGTTGGTCAGCTTCCAGTTCATTGTCTGTAACTGTAACCTACAACAAAAACACTGAAGTTTTCAAAATTTATGTCTAGTATATCAATTAAGATATATTACATACTTCATTATTATAATTATCCTCGGTCTTTTCTGTAGCTACATTTCCAGAGCATTGCAATACATGGAATTCTTGGTGATCGAACTAAAATAGAAAACTTACGTTAATATTGCAATTAAAATTATTATCGATAATATAAATACCTGAGGTACCTGGTCGTTTTCATCAACTTCTGCATTCACAGAAATATCAGATGAATCTTTTCTCTGAAGGAAGCTGGCATCACTATCATACGGATTATTTAATCCGTACACCGATTTCTCATTTATTATAGATAGCAATACACTATCAGCTTCATTTTCTTTGATGCCTGATGGTGCTGATGGACCTCCACCAGTTTTTCGTATGTTTAACTTTGCTTCCGCAACAGCATGTCTAACTTTTTTTTTGTTTTTATAATAAAGTTTCAGTGAATCAATATTCTGATATACATTATTAGGAGCAACTGAATTAAATTCAGTAACAATTTTCTCCCAACATTTATTTTTTTGTTGAATAGATACCCCATCAGTCTTTTTATTTTCAATAATATCCCGATATTTTTGGACCAAATTGATCAACAAAGATTTTTCGGTCGATGAAAAATTTGTTGAACGTACCCTTTTATTATTATTCATTTTAAAATAACGTTATAAACTATAAACAAACAACAAACCTAAAAAGTCAAAACACAACCAGAGATAACATACAACACCAGAGAGAATATAAGAATACCATAGATTATGAATAACTCATACAACAGAACAGAGAACAAATCTCAAATGTCTCAAAAATGACACTTCTACTGTCACATAAGTATATGTTCCATAATATGTTCATAATATGAAGTTAGGTAGTAGTCCCAACACTCGGATTAACAAATCTCGAATAATTTTATTGTGGTGCAACAGGTTAGTTGTAATCCAAGATTTAATTTTAACCTTCGAGTTAGCTAATCCATAGTTAAGGTTATTTCGGTGCAATCGGCAATAAGAAGATAGGAAGACGCAAGACCTGAGTAAATGATCATGGAATGTACTATACCTATGTCCAAACAATTCCATGCTAATGGCTCTCTGTGAGCGCTTCTATCAATTTCCTTATGTTCTATGACATGTTCCAAAGAACAATGCTTCTAGATAAGCTTCAAAGAGGTATTCTATGACCGATAATTCACGCAAGCGGAGAATTGGATCAATTGATGCAATTGGTCTATTACGCACTTCAAGATCTCACACTTCTGGAAAAGACTTCTGCTGAAAATAACAAAATAAAACATATAAATAATTGTTATTCGATGACATACTGCATAGTAGTTCTAACATACTGGAACAGTCAGAGAATCTTGACGACATCATAAAACATATAGCTGCATTTATAGTTTATACATTAAGGAAAATAAGTCACTGTGAGCAATGTTTAACTTTGTTGGTTTTAGAAAATTCCGATAAATTAGAATTGACAAATTGGTTAGAAAAGATAAACTTTGCATCAAATGATGTCAATCTAATTTGTCATCATACAGAAAGAATACTGCGTTTATATAAAGATTCCTTATTAATGAAAAATATATATTTCGAAATTGAGTGAAACCTTAAAAATATTAACCAAAGACAAATATTTTCGAGCAACAATCTTTTCTACGATCACAGACAGCAGCTTATATACCTTATACCTAGTAAAAAACTACATAGATATTCGCCTATAGGCCTAAAACATGAAAGTGACAAATTAAATGACCTAAAATTTAGAATTAGAATGTACTATTATAAATTACCTAGTTTAAAAGGAGAATAAAAATTGTAATAAATTTCAATTTGAATTATGCGCAAATATAAACTCTTCCCTCTGTATGCGTCATGAAACAAAGACAGACACGGGCCCGATATTCTCTATCTCTTTTTATCTATGGACCACATCCACTAGCAGTGCTGCATAGGACTTGCCTACTCTATGTTAAATATTATATCTCTATGGTTTGCATTGTTATTGTGACTGACATTTGTTAGTTGGGAGAGAAATACTGCTACCGTGTTGCCGTTTAGTGAGGGACACGTTAGTTATACGTTTGACGAATATTATAAATGCGTTAACAATGTACCATTTTCGAATAAAAGCGATGCTTTTAAAGTAAAAAATGATTTTACTATCACGTTCATTATTACATTATTGGTTTCACTTAAGTATTTATCCGAAATTTATATATGACTTAGGTCTTTATGAACAGGTAAAATTTTAGCACCGGCAACACCGTAGAGTCTTGAAAATAATAAATTGTGAAATCCGTCTACTTGGTTTTACATATATTGATAATATAAAATTACAGCCTTTTACGAGTTGAAAACGTTCTCAAATGAATACTTATCATTGTTATATTGTATTATATACAATATCAGTAGATAGGCAAGGGGGCTTCTGGGACGGAAGTAACCTGTCAACACAAACTGAGAACAGCGTAGTGACAGTGACAGATGACAGTGACACGGAACACAAAGATGACAGTCAGCATGGCGCCATGTCAGCATGGGGGCATGAGACATGAGGCATCGCAGAGTGACAGATGACAGTGGCAGAAATAAAGCAAATTTAAATAATAATGTTTTTATTCAGAAAACCTTGTTTGATATATACAATGTCTATGATTGCTATCTAACACATTATTAATAATATTCGACAAAAGCAAAATGCGTCTCTGAAACCGCAACCGGTCTCTAGCAATTTGTATCCTTTCTCCTTTTCTTGCTTCTCCAACCTTTCTTTCAACATCATCGTAACTCTATGACTCCCAGACCGAACCTGCTGTCAAATAAAAAAACTACTTTCTTGTCTGTACCCCTCCCCCTCCAAAAAAATAAAAAAAACATATTTTTTTAAATCTCTCTTGCTCACATAAAGGTAAAGTATTACAAAACCATTTATAAAATTCATCAACATTTCTAAGACTAAAATTATAGAATTGACTGTTGCTAAATGTGTGGAACAGTGTGCCATGAGTTATCAAATTCCTCATAATTCACAACTCTACTAGCGTGCTCTCCATAGTAGTAGTGAAGTTTATCATCCAAAACTTGCTTCTTCTGATGTCCTCGCCCATATATGAGATCAATTTCGTTGAGATGTTCCTTCAGAATATCATCTAGCGCTTCGTATGGTATAAAGCCAGAAGAATATTTGAGGTTATGTACATTCTTCTCAAGATAACAAATGTTACATCGGTCTGCTTTACTTAGCGATGAGAACGGTGTTGGGTGGTAATAACAGATAATTACCATATCGATGTCCAATCCTTAAGGCAATTTCTTTGGTATGGAATTGGTGCTCCACATTGAAGCCTTGAATGTCTACAAAAACTATCCTCATCTTTCCTCGACGATGGTAGAACTTAAACTGAGGATAGAGGTATTATGTTCTTAGTTACATCTCTTTATAATTTCACTGAGAGGATGTTGTTCAATTATGTTATCATGGTTGATGATACAATAGACACAAGTATTTGCGGGAAATAATTTAGACGATGCTTCTATTTCAAGCTTGACATCAACACTTGAACTTTTCACACTTTCATCTCGGTGAGAACAATCGCTGGTAAATTGAGGTTTTTTTCTTCAAATTCAGTGTAACTTAGCAGCGGTGTATGTAGATAAGAGTGTTTGTAGCTTTTTCCAAATTGAGTGTAGTTGAAGTAAGCTTCGACGAAATTTCCCTTCTTTTCCTTCTTTCGGATAGTTTTCACCGTTCAGCGTCAAGGTGATATTCATAATGTTTGCATGAGAAAATTTCGTAGGATGACATAGCGATTACTTTCTAAAAATGATGAAGTTTTTACCGACCAAATTTCGTTGGTGGCTCCTGTAGTGGGAGCAGGCAACATGTAAATTTCCCATTTTCTAAACGGTATCAAGATGGGGGTGTCAGCTTTGATTGCTTTTAAAAGTTGCAATTTAATTTGATCGTTTGGATGCAATCTTTGCACTTTAAGCTCGATATTTTCAATTTTCAATTGTACTTCAGTAGTTGTAGGTTCGGTGATGGTAAAGCATTGATTGTCATTTTGAGCACGCACTAATCGAATGGGATGTTTTCCATATACGACATATTCATAGTCATTGAAAATAGTCAACAAATATTTCAACGAAATGAGCATACTAAATGACAAATTATCCGCACCCGCATCTGCGATACCAACATCGTTATCTGGACTCCAAGTCGCTATAGTCAAGGGGCTTAGACTCTTCTACGCTATAGCATAAATACCCTCTAACGATACTCACAATTCTAACGTCACGAACTGATTGCAACTCTTTAGCATTTTGTTCGTAGCTAATGGATTGGAGCATGAAAGCGCCATCATTATTGACAAAAGATACATTTCCATTACCCTTAGTGCGCTTAATTTTCCACTGATATGTAACAGACTTGCGTAAAGAGCATCGAAAGCATCCGATTTCCGATTGATTAATGCTAATTTACATGACATCAATGCAAACTGTAGTTTGCAGAGGTGAGAGCGGTATCTCTCACTTCTGCATACAGAAGCATTATTTACAGAAAAATGTTGGATTATCAAGGTCACGTAATGGTTTTTCCCGATTAATTTAAATATATGGCTTGAAATTAACGAGATTTTGTATTTAATACAATCCTTCAATGATAAGTAATCATTTGAAAATGTTTTCAACTCGTAAAAGGCTGTAATAATTATATTATCAATATATGTAAAACCAAATAGACGGATTTCACAATTTATTATTTTCAAGACTCTACGGTGTTGCCGGTGCTAAAATTTTACCTGTTTTTAAATACCTAACTGATATAGATATCGGATAAATACCTAAGTGAAACTGATAAATTAATTATGACCATGATTGTAAAATCATTTATTATTTAAAAAGCATGCATACTATTTCGCTCTTATTCGAAATTGGTACATTTTTAAGGCACTAATAATATTTGTCAAACGTATACTACTACTATACTATACTAAATGGCAACAATGAGATAGATGTAGCAGTAGCAGAGAACAGAGACGTATAGAGAACTGCAATCCTTAACGTTAATACATCTATTTACTAAGAGATGGCAGAGCGATTAGACGTTTTCGTTATTCTATTTATTAGTCTATGGTTTTAGTACGCTGTGGGTTATCAATTAATTAATTAATATTTGATACCTAGTTATATTACTTCTAACATAGCCTACTCGTGCATACATTTTTTTGGTTTTAGCTTTTGGTTCAGATCACACGATATAGCTTTTTTTATAATTAGACGCGGCCCACTGTTGATAAATATCTAGGTACATTTCAAGTTATGAAATACAAGGTGGGAGATTAGGAGTGCGTATGTATTCGGACGATTACGGGGTTATTGTAAAGATTAGGAGAAAATGTCTATAACTAACCCAATCGTATCTTAAACATTCTACAACATAAAAATATTTTCAATTATACCAGGTGTTTCTAAATACTTGGAACTCTACACAACTTTGTTTTTTCTTATGGAATGTTTATAATTTTAATTTATTTTTCAGATCGAAATGGAAAAACAATGTCAGTTTATTAATATGACTTTATGTTTATAGCTAATATTTTATGAGATATTAATTAGGATGAGAGAGTCAGTATGTAGTTATTCGCGATTTCACATTTTTTTTTAGTATATCTATATTCATGTCCCCAACAATAATGGTAATGTTAGTACCATTATCAATGTTGTGCTAATATGCTTCAAGATCTGTAACATTACATTTAATTTCTTGGCAAGCGCTGAAAAGAAAGATGCAGCATATATGTCTCCCAATAAGGTCAGCGAGATAGGATAATAGGGAAACCGTAAACCCTTCGACTTCGGGAAAAAAATTCATAAGTAAATCGGCTAAAAAAAATTCAGCTAAAATATTTTCAAGTTTCTAAAAGGGCCGCCAGGTGGCGTAATTACCGTGGTATAATTTAAAATTAAATTTTTCCCAAAAAATCGAAATATTAACGTATTGTTTTGGTACCGGAAATGAAAAGTTCATTTCATTCTGCGTAATTTTGGTCCTCACACTTTTTCCGTATTTTTGATTATATGGGTGGGGGGAGTACTATATTAAACCGCTGTAATCTCCTAGACGCGTTATCAAAATCTAAAAAGTTTAGTCATGTTTGAAAGATAACTCGACGCTTATTTTAAAAATAATGTAGGATGTGGTCGCAAGTTCACAACTTTACTCCTAGAGGGCACTGATAAACCAATATTCAGTTTTCATATTTTTTTGTTAAAAAATTAAATGACACGAGACATTTATTAATCATTGGTATTAAGAGCCACATAATAAGCTACATTTTGGCGAAAACTCCGACTCGATATCTTTACTCGTTTTTTGAGTTAATGTAAAAGTGATATTTTTGTTTTATTAAGAAAGTAATAATCATTATCACTACCTATTTAAAGATATAAGTTACTTATTGCTTATTCAGTTAGGTTAGGTTACCACTGAGTATTAAAAACTATTTATTTAGGTACTTTAATCATAATATCCCTAAAAATGTTGATAGCTGCGCAATTTTACTTTGCCGATAGACCATTGGATTATTTTTATTCGTTCTTAAGTTAGCGTAAAATTAATTTTTGATGAAAAAATAATTGGGGCCATAGAACCAAATGGTTTTTTGATCGACGAAAAAACGAGAAAAAACATAATTATCTATTTAAGCAATATTGGTGGAATAATAACCACGTAAAGTAAAACATAAAAATAATTATTTGAGTGAATTAATAATTTTAATAATACGGACATGGACACAAAGCTACAGTCAGCTTCGGCTGTTGGGGATCACATTGAAAACGTTGGACAATTAAGTAAAAAGAGTGTTTGTAAATGTGTACTGTATGTCCTTATCTTACTTAAGATTCCACCGCACGCCACTGCTCTTAAAAACAAGTAATGATAACAACTATGTGCTGGTTTCGGATTTGCTATTTTCTAACAAAAGCAGAAAAACATTTTTATTTATTTTCTTTCTAATCAGTCTATCAGTATTTTTGTTTTGTTTGAGATTACATTTTACAATAATTCAAAAACGAGTAAAGATATCGCTTCGCTAAACTGTGGCTATTTATATGGCTTTTAATACCAGTAAGAAAATTTTTTTTTTATTATATTTTTACAAAAAACGATGAAAAGTGAATATTGGTTATTCAGTGCCCTCTAGGAGTAAAAGTGTGCGTGTGCGTACACATCCGACATTATCTTTCAGACAAGACTAAAGTCGTTAAATTCAGATAACGCGTCTAGGAGATTACAGCGGTTTAAGAAAGTACTGTCTCCCAGCTTCCCCCACCCTTATAATCAAATACGGAAAAGTATGCAGACCAAAATTACGCAAAATTTCATGAACTTTCCATTTCCGGTACTAGAACAATACGTTAATGCATCAATTTTTTCAGAAAAAATTAAATTTATTTCATGCCATGGTAATTACGTAACCTAGCGGCCATTTTAGAAATGTGAAAATATCTTAGCTGAATTTCTTTTAGCCGATTTACTTAAGAATTTTTTTTCCCGAAGTCGTAGGGTTCACGGTTTCCCTATTATCCTACCTCGCTGACCTTAGTGGGACACCCGGTATATATATATATATAGGGTGGCTCATGGTCGATGGTTAGTAGGTCATCGAGATAATGTTTGTGGATTCTGAATAGAGAAATTTGTCCTGCGTTATACAGGGTCGTTCAAAATGTGTGATTTTACTGCTAGATACAAAAATATTTAAAAATGCGTTTTTTAAATGGAACACCCTGTATATTATAAAATATCCTAAAAGATACCTAAATTTCCTTTGATTTGATGTATCATGTTCCAATACCTAAGTAGCTTTCAATAAGATGAATATGAGAAATATAATTTGATTTTTTTAGACAATTGCTCTTATCTCGGAATTCTGGCTACTATAGGAACATGATACATCAAATCTAAGGAAATTTAGGTATCTTTCAGGATATTTCATAATATACAGAATGTTCCATTTGAAAAAACGCATTTTTAAACATTTTTGTATCTAGCAGTAAAATCACACATTTTGAACGACCCTGTATAACGCAGGACAAATTCCTAGGAATTGAAATAACGCAGAAATAAACATTTAATTCGAGCTATGTTTTGGATAAAAAATATGGAAAATAATATCTCGAGAACCGTTAGAGATAGGTGTAAGTAAGTGTGGCAAAAATATTAAGAACGTGAGGACAAATGCAAAACGCAGTAATATATAGGGTGTTCTATTTGAAAAAACAAAGATGCTGCTACTTTTTGGTATAAGCGACAACGCTGCATCGATGAAAATAGTTTAGATCGATAGATTAGGAGCAATTACTTGAACAACCAAATTTTCAGAACGATCCTATGTCCCGTTCTCTGTAAACGTCTAAGGTACCATCGACCGTGAGCCACCTTGTATATACATATATATTTGTATTTACAATCAATATGATTATTGAAAATTAAAGTTAGTCCGTGACTTCCAAAAAAAATCCGTATCCCTAAAAAAACATTCCCAATGTTAGACTTTTGGAGGTGAGAGCTATATTTTGCACAACTCGACAAAAAAAATCTCAAATCTTTCGCATACGCTCAGTAAGAGCTCCACACCCATACAACTTTTTATGTTTCTTTGTATACGAATTTTGCTTTAATGGTACATTTTCATCAAGTGATTCTATCGCTTCTCACCGCCCCCAATATTCCTTCCATGACGTTGAAACATAAGTTGTTCATTTTTTTTTCAACTCATAATAAGTTTTATACATACTCCACGCCTTTCTAAGTCTCCTTAATACGGTGTTAGCAATTATTTTCATTAGGTTTAAATATACAGGATGTTTCATAATATATGCGGACTTGAGGATGTGATAGCTCGTCCAAGAAAATGAAAAAAAATAATCACTTATCCTCTAGAATATCGTTGCGTGTTTTTCTCCCCATTTCCTACGCCAATGGAAAAATCACAGTTTTGAGATGCCCATTTGAACCGCCAATGTTTTCTACAAAAAAAACCTATTGGTCCTGAGCTCTGAATTCGACCGTTTTCGTGAAAAATCAATTTTATAATTAGAGGTCACGACCAACAGTACCTTTTTGGTGTAGAACACATTGGCGGTTCAAATGGGCATCTCAAAACCGTACTTTTTCCATTAGCGTAGAAATTGTGGAGAAAAACACCCACTACTCCTTCAAAATCTTCACTATTTATGACAAAAATGTTGTTCTGACTCAAAACTTATACGATAAACGGTTCAGGATATAGTCACAAAAAACGATTTTTTTTAATTTCAACGCCCTGTAGGTATCTCGAAAATGATGCATTTTAAACTGTAAGTAATATAAACTTTTTTTTCATATTTTTGGACGAACTATCACATCCTTAAGTCCAGTGAATATATTTGAAACACCCTGTATATTAAGAAATAGATCGTATTGCACTTTTGTATTTTTGATGTGTGTAAAAATATTGTAGATCACTAACAAAGTTGATTTTTACTCCCACTAGAACTCTTTAGAACTTGACCATATATTTATATATACACATGTAGTTCGTAAAAACGAATATAAGGTCAAATGCCATATTAATTCTGTTTTATTTCATCTTCTTTTCCAAGACGGAATATAGTGCATTCATTTCAAGTATGTATTTTTATTTTTATTTTATTTTATCATTTAAATTGAGCAGGTGACTGGAAATGCTAGTCCATATTTAGTGGAACAATGGGTTATGAATATAATACGTCAAGTTGTAGTTTCATGGAAGGAATTTTGGGGGCGGTGCGAAGCGATAGAATCACTTGATGAAAATGTACCATTAAAGCAAAATTCGTATACAAAGAAACATAAAAAGTTGTATGGGTGTGGAGCTCTTACTGAGCGTATGCGAAAGATTTGAGTTTTTTTTGTCGAGTTTTGCAGAATATAGCTCTCACCTCCAAAAGTCTAACATTGGGAATGTTTTTTGGGGATCATTGTTGCGGAAAGATTTAACGTTTGGATAGTAGGTTCGCCATTCATCTTTTTGAATTAATGTGTTCCAGGTGTTTGGAAAATGTTGAACAATTGCGGTGATAACATTGTAACCCAAAGATTTGAGAAATCGGATATTCTTCATACTGAGTTTACGATGACGATGCGGATGACTATCATGGCGGTGTTGGATGGTCTTTGTCTCGAAGAAGACTGATGGTCTATTCGTATGAAGGTGTATTTTATAAATACTTAGTACCATAATTCCTTGAGATGCAATCGAATTACGATTTCTTCGTCCTGGAAATTCACCAGCTGAAAGTTTTGATCTAAAATTTGAAGTGTTATATTGTGAATCTCGTCTGTGGTGACGGGTAGATAAATGAGAGGATTTGGACTTTCGTGGATAGCGTCGTCGTTGTCTTTGGTACGATTGCTTTCTGATTAAATTTTTCAATATCCTCAATTTCGTATGCTCCCGTTGGAATGTCGATGCTTTTTTTTACCCTTTTCATCCACATAGTGGAACTTTGCACCTTCATCGATGTTGGGTATACTGTTATCTCAAACTGTATTCACTGTCACGCTGCCAGTGAAGCGGCGGTGATAAATCGATTGAGAGAATCGAAGAATGACTCTTCAAAGTCAGTATCATATCGCTTCGTTTCGTCGACATGACTGATACACAAGTAGTTGTGGCAGTATCTTTTATTGAGATAGAAATGCTAAACACAAGTGTCCACAATTGCCGAATCCGAATCCGTTACGCTTTTTTCGTAGATAAAAGCCGGACCCCAAGTGTTCCATAGCTTTATTATGTCGTGTGTCTTCTTCCATACTTTTCTATGCATTTCTCGTATCGATGATGGTCTTTGTGATGGCGCTCGCTCCTTCAGCCAGCGACCCTAGAGCCGAGAGAACGGCAAACAATGGAATTAGCGGTAGAAATCCACCACTTTTTGGCAATGGTATAATTCTAGGTACTCGAATACGTTTTCGACCTCCAAATTTTTCGATTTGACTCGTTCCGAAGCTCTATGTTCCAACACTTGATCGGCTTTATGACGTTCTTCCAATGATTAGTTTTGAGAGTATGCAATGTCGTGTTCCCTGCAAGCTTCGTCCAACGGATTTATACATCTATCTCCAGTTCTAAGCGTTCTTTCAATTTAGTTCCCGGTCCACAATATGAATAGCCTGGCAGATGTAGTTCGAATAGCAGTTTATTGATGAGCGTATTAACCACACCCTTACCGTGATAGATCAACATTGGAAATGATGTCCATCTTCATTTTCGATGACATATCTTGCGATAAACAGCAGAAAATACAAGAATATTATTCCATGTGTCGACATCGAGGCGTAGATGTCATGTACATTGGGCAGACGTATAGTAAGGCTCTAAAGCAAATGTTGCGCGACAATTGCAATCTAATTGTGTTGTTCAAGCAAGACGAAATAAATTTGAAGCATGTGTATGACGAACACGTTTCACCCGATATATCATTCAACGATTTCAAGCGTATGTGTGCCGATTGTTGGGGTGAAAAATTCGGCACAATGGTGATCGTGAAGGAGTGCAAAGTTTCAAATCAACGACCTTCCTATTATTAACTGCCACTGTTTTTATTGGTGAGTACGAGCCATTTCCAAACGATCAAGATTCGATATTAGCGCCTTTATTATATATGAAAAGCGAGCCCCAGTTGTAAAATATAAAAACCAAATTTTGGGTACACGTAATCATCGATGTTATCTTTGCTTTGCAAATATAGTATTTTAAAATTATAATCTTATCACCACAAATCGTAAGAAAGCTTCTATGAATTTTCAGAAAAAAGTTGTTGTTTACTGCTAATAATAGTTCTGATAACAAAAAATTATAACTTTGTAGATTCCCACATTATATTACAAGGAGGTTGCCACTTTGGAGTTATCAACGAGTTCTATCGGGGGTTGTGGTTTTATATCCGTAGTACTTTTCTGTAGAAAATGCATAAAATTGCATGAATTTACTCTCAAGGTTGAATCTAAAAGGCGAGGTTGGTATCTTAAAACTTACTCAGTCGTTGACTTCCGTATGAGTAAGATGTGTCTCTTCAATAATTTAGTGAAACAAATTGCATCCATATATAGGATTAAATGAGTGTGCTAAGTCGTTAAAGCGTATTAAAAATGCTATGAGAAATGCCAAGGGTGTGGGTGAGAAACAGCATCTAGAAGCATGTTCAAGAAATATCCGAACCTTGAGGAATCAGATTAAAGCTGAAGGAAAAAAGGGAACAGGGCTAGTTTCTAGATCAAATACTGCAAGAGATCGAGTTTGCTGGAATGATAGTGAGTCGACATTTGACGGTCGCATTCGCACAGGAATCATCTCTAACCTCCCACATAAAGATCCCCTCACATTCCTTCAAAACTGTTTCAAACTCTTTAGACCTCGTATAATCAATGCTCTGAGGAAAGATGAAGCCATCAAGCTCAACGTAGTATTCGGAGGCGAGTTTATAATCGTGAAAGGTGACCATGTTCAAACGAAATATAAATATTAGACTTAGAAGAATTTCAAGAGAGAGATAGAGGATGGGCACTGAAGCTAGTAATGAATTTAGGAGTGAAAATTAACAAATCTACACCCGAGCTGGGCTCATCATATATTGAGCTACCTGAGCAGATTAAGAAGAAGAAATCCTGCATTAACGTTAAGAACGTTGTTTCAAACTCTTTAGACCTCGTATAATCAATGCTCTGAGGAAAGATGAAGTCATCTAGGTCAACGTAGTATTTTTTTTTTGTTAATAATAATTAATAAACTTATAAGGTATTTTATTTTAATAGCCTATTTTAACCTTTTACTTTTTATCCCACCTTTCCTGACTGATACGTCACCACCTTCCGGCGGTTTCTGTTGTTAAGGATAAACATCGTTTATTTTCTATTGTTTTAGTTAATAAAAGTGGTTTATTCGACAAAGTGTGACAAAAAACAACCCACCAATATTGATATCCTTTACTTACCAAAAAAAATTGTCAAAAGACCCACAGTCATACATGTAATATATGTCGTATAGTAGCCCGCTGTAAAAATATCCTCAACGAATTCGGAAAAATGTTCGTCTATATAACAATTCACAGCCCTAACGAGAACCCCGTTTTTACAAAACTGTATTTGGAGCACATCACCTATCCCAAAATTCCCACGCAGGGTCACTTCCAATCGGAAAAAAACACCGTTAAATCTAAAACCCACCCACACTTTGCTACCTCGCTGTAATGGACGGTAATAACGCAACAATATTACCTCTCCCGGAGTAAACACAAAATCAATTTTTAGTAGGTACTCACACTCAGACATATTTGTTAAAATAGTGCGAGAACTTAATATCAACTGATTTTATATAGTTTATCGTTGCATTAGTAAAATGTGATAAATGCATACATTGCATCAACTTTTTAGCGGTTTCTGTTGGCATTGACCATAAAAAGGTGATAACTTATGTTGATTAATTTTAGTTCTTAAAATATATAAACCAAGCTTAAATAATCGTATTAATAGTGACGATTAGTTTATACCACTCGTCTCATACTGCACCCTCCCAAAAACAGAAAAACATCTCGTGGTAATAGGGTGAAATAGCCAAAAATTAAATAAAACTTACAGCGTATTACATGAAAACTATTTTCCGTCTAATGGTTTCTTTATGTTCATATAACTCTCCTACGTTGTAAAACTTGTCATCACTAAAAAAGCTGACCGGTTTTTTCTTTTTTCTAAAAATTAAACGGTGTGAGAACATATGTCTCAATATGCGTCTTCGTTTCAGATACAATTATTACAAATATTCTCTCGCATCACGCTCTCCAAAGGGGTTGGTTACCCAGTCTCGAGGGAAAGAAAAATTTATACATAATAAAAGTAAAACCCAAATAAAAGTATGGATTGACTCTCTATTACCAACACCCACTTTGTTTCAATTGGTAAAAATACTAGACATAGCTATGTAGGTGGTGGTATCTGCTACGTATCTTGTGATTGTAGCGCGCAAAATCAAAAAACGTAATATATGTCTCAACTCAGGTTGAACCGTCTTCACACGAAATTGACTATACAAAACAAAATAGTGAGCATTCACATATTTCGCACCATCCAATAAATGGGGAGCTTCCGATAATCAACAAGAATAATTCTTATGTAGATACATATTGGAAGACGTGTGGTGATTATGATAACGCTTTTGGACCTGTTTATAATGGCTCATAATGGAACTTAGGTAATAAAGTACTTAAGTTTGCTGGCCAAGACATTTGGCTAGCTGATGCGAAGTTTAAAGGAACATCGGGTCTTTATTCGCTTTTGTTTGCTAAAACCCCAAAGGAGTTTACACCTGAAGATTATCAAAATCGCTATGTTCGCAAGGACATTTTCGCAGCTTGTTGCAAAGAATGTGGGGCCAAGATTTTTTAAATGTAATTTGAGATAGTATATTATTGTAAACTATAAATAAACATTTTTTGGTATGTATTTTTTGAGTAATAATAAAAATGAAAAAATAATATGGTGTTTTACTAGTGTCACCACCCCAATCCAAAGATTCTCGCCAAAATCTTAAAATTTTATCTATTTTGAACGGTACTTTTCAAATTATTATATTTTTATCTCTAATCAATATCTTTCGCGGCCGCTTTTCCGCTGCCATTTTTTCAATTATATATATATATATATATATATATATATATATATATATATATATAACATATTACACTATTTCTCATTTCTTTCTATTTTTTATATCAGAAAAATACAATCAATATAATAATCCGCAGCCATTTTATTCAATTATATATAGCATATTACACTATTTCTCATTTCTTTCTATTTTTTATATAAGAAAAAATACAATCAATATAATAATTTGAATCACTTAATCAGTTGTTAGAATATTTTATTGCAACAAAATATCGAAATCAAAGTAAAATTATCTAACCAAAAGATTTGTATACGTTTAAAAAATACATGAATCACTTAGCTGGTAGAATGATTTATTGTAACAAAGTATGTAAAATTATCTAACCACAAGAAAGGTATATATTTAAATTCGAAAAATAGCACGTCTGATTCATCATAGTAATTTCCTGATAAAATGTTCCTTAAAACATATGTTATTTATTAAGGCTTATCTGAGCAGAGGTTCTAGCGATGTGACTAAAAGTTTATAGGATAAATATCACATCCGGTGTTTTCAATAATACATGTATTTAAATGGGAAAATGGACCATTTTAGCTGAAAAAAATTCATTGTTTCTTATGGAAAATACACACAAATTAACTGTTTTAGGAGGCCTTTTAGAAACATCCATCGATAAGTGGTTAAGACTTTCGGTTATTTGCGTATAAATAGATTATGAAGCGCATTTATCTTCATTCGTATGTTATATTATCGCGCTGTTATGTACATAGGTTCTTGTTTTGTGGTGTAATGGTAGATACCTGAAAGCAGCATTTTTTAATCAGGCGAGCTTGTATATTCGTATTTGTAAATTGTAAAATTATTCTTCTTTAAGTAAATATCAAATTTATTTTTTCTATTTTGGAAATTATCATTTGGTTATATTGATGATATTGAAAACCAGTTTAAGCCGTATGGACACTAGAGGGTATCATACTGATTCGATTGATACATAATAAAACGGATATAGCAGTGTACGTTATATTTAATGAAAATTATGAATAGTAGATCAGGTCATATGGACACTAAGAATATATCCGCTATTAATGATTCGATGGAGACGTAATAAAAACTGACATAGCAAAACTGCCGTAGACGTTACATTAAATAAAAAATCATGGATAGTAGATCTAGCCAAAAAGGCACTAAAAGCTATCTTCGCTATTATTGGTTCGATCGAGACGGTATTAAAAACTATCATATTTCAGAATTGGCTTAGACTATGATTATAATTAAAATTAGTAGTTGAAACCATAAGGGTACTAAAGAATATCTTTGCTATTACTGGTTCGATCGACACGGAATAAAAAGTGGCATATAGCAAAACTAGCGTAAACGTTATATTCAATGAAAAATTATGCATAGTAGATTAGGTCAAAAAGGCACTAAAGGCTATCTTCGCTATTGGTTTGGTCGACGCAGGACAAAAACTATCATTCAGAATTGGCATATACGATGACTGTAATGAAAAAAATTGAACTTCAAGCCATAAGGGCACTAAATACTATCTTCGCTATTACTGATGCGATCGTTACGGGATGAAATTGTTATATTCTTAAAGTGATGTAAACGTTATGTTGAATAAAAATCATGCAAAACCATAACCTCAAATGTTCCCGTTTCACTCAAATATATACAAAAATAAAAAACTTTCAGCAAAGCAGTAATGTTTTATTTGGGTTGTAAGTTATATGAAGCTGATAAATCTGCAATAAAATGATCACTTCCGGTCGGTTACTTTCGGTCTTTCGATTTTGATGAAACGGATATCAATGGATTCGTCTCGACGTCAACGACAACATTTAAGCATTTTGATTGGCAGAATAGTATAGAAAGCTTCGTTAATACGAGAGACAGAACTTCGAGAAAAGTTTCAAAAAAGTCTATGTAAAGAGTACTCCACAAAAAAAAAACATCATGTAACGTCCGAATAGATCTCAATATCAACTCAGTCTTACCTAGCAATTCATAGTAGGTTCTCAATTTTATTTACCTCAAGTATTTTCCTATTTTATTTTTCAACTTTCCAACTATCGTTTGTAAATGTTTTTTAACTATGCTTAATTGATTTAGGGCCGATTTCATAATCAAATTTAATCTCTTTTTAATTTTAATCCTAGATTAGAAATTTCGTAAATTTTTTGGTTGGACATATAATTCAAAGTAACTTTAGAAAAACGAAAGAGAAGGTAACTAACGTTGTAAAAGTTATTGAAAAATGCACTATTTTCATTCCATCATCGAGATATGACTTAAACAAATTGGAGAATTAACTAATCTCCCATTATTATTTCATTATGAAATCGGCCCTTAAAGGCTATTAACCTCGCATCTCCCTTATAACCTAATACGGGTAGTTATGGGGTGTAATGTGGTGTAGGAATCATTTTGTATATTGCGTTCTGATCTTGAGGAATACTACTTTCTATCTAATTTCATCTAAAATAAACTCGAGATGCCTATTATTTTAAACTTTATTTAAATTACTATTTTGTATCATTACCGTTTAATTTGTATTTAAGTAAATGTTTATCTCTATGAGATTACGTCACATATTTTTTTTTTGGTTTTCACATATTTTCATATTTTCCTGTATTTCACAGATCATCAGTATGAAGGCAGAGGAAAATGTGTTTTATAGTAAAGCCGTCAACCTTTGACTGGTTTGGAGATTCATCCAGAATATGGTGCCTGAAGCTAGCACACTTTTCACCGTACAATCGTTTTGAGGTTTAATATTATTACTGTATAGCATCATTCGTAATGTAACAACCAAGTCGTTGGTAGTAATCTGTCGAAAATCCTCGATAGTTGGATGTTGTAGTATAAAATGCTTCATTAATATAGCGGATAATGTGTCGGTTTCACCAATTTCTGGTAATCCTAACGCCTGGTTTTGCATATGCCTAAATCTTGCTGCTTCCTGTATACCAGAATGTAATTCATAGCGATCGTAGCAGTAGGATGAGAAGCTATAGTAGCCTATACCGCGTCTATCGCGTGTGTATTTAGATATTACTTTAAATGCAACTTTCTCACATATTTCACATTTATGTTCGAGCTCAGATGTGAACAGTTGCATTATCCCCAACCCATACACTCTCTAGGCATGTTTACTATTCTACTTTTGGGATTATGAAGATAACTTGACGTCTTTGAGGCTTATATAGAGAGTTTTAAAGGGTAGACTTACTTATTTATTTTTTATTTAAAAGTTAGATACATTTTTATTTTTATTAGTTGAGGTTAGAGAATATAAAAGTTGAAATATAACTAGTTCGTATCCATAGCTTCATATATTTGGTAATGCCCCCATGGAAGTGTCCCGTCTGTTCCAGGAATAAGGTGGCGCTTGTCATCATCAGGACTAAGAGCAATTTTTCCCTGGGTTATTGAATGGACCTCATACTTATCAGATCTGATAAGGTTTTGGGTGACCATCTTCTTTTTAAAACTTTCGAGACAGTCAACATAGTCTCCGAAAGTTATCTCTGTCTTGACGATGGAAGATTTTACCCCTTTGGCTTTTTTGGTGACACCCATATTGTTGATTATCTCATCGATTTCGACATCATCATACCCCTCATCCATCATCTCGCTCCTCTTTTTTCTTATATCTTTCTCCGTTCTGAAAACTTTGATGGCTTAAAGTTTCGAACGGAGTCCCACATAATCACTCATTGGGGTACCATGATTTTCATCAGACATCATCCCAAGGACCTTCTTGTTTAACAGTGGAACACCCCAAATATTATTTTTAGGGAATTCTGAGGTTTCAAAGCATTGATGACAATCTCGCAGCATCACCACGTAAGGATCTTGATGAAGCTCATAAATGAGTGAATCAGTGACAGTGTAGAGTATGGTGCAGTCAGAGAAAGTATCTGCCATATATCCATAGTGGAAGTCGTAGATCGTTGTTTTGGCCAAGTCGAGGATAGCTTGCCCGACATAAATCGGCTTATTGAGCCATATTTGCAGTTTCTTTAATTCAATCGCAACTAATTTGTTATGGACGATGGTGCAGTTATTAAATTCCGGTTTAGAAATATAAGCTTCTGCACCGTATCTTCCGGTCCAGTCAGTTAGAAGTTTAATGTTTACTCGCTTCCTAACGTTCTCCATCGTTTTACCAAATACTGCATTGTTCATCAACTTGAATAAGTTTTTTTTTAAATTCGTTAACTGCCTTCTTCCTTAGCTCATTGTTTAGATCTATGTAAGAATGCAGCCACGCTGACTGTTTGAATTTGAGTACTCTATGGATTTTCTTGACTACAAGACCATGCTTCAATGCCTGTTTGATGGTTACATAATGTACGACATACTTTTGTTTATCATACAATATAGCCATCAATTTTGTCGGCTCGTTTACATTCTTAGAAGGCTTCAGTGTCTTAGGATTAATATGTTGTGCACAAAATGGGAGGTCTTCAGTGGCGGCTCGTGACATTTATTGCAGAGGAGGCCAACTCTACAAAATTACTAGAAGAATACAACTTGCATTTTCCACACCACCCCTGGAGGTATTGCTATGGCACCTTACATTTTTTGTGGTGGTCTGGAGGTATTCAATAAAAATTAATCTACTAAAGATCATCAATAGAAGCCAATAATGTATGAAATTCTCATCTAGAATACTCATTTTCGATCGCCTGATAAATATTCTAATAAAATAACCAAATGATATACATGTTCAATTAACAAACATACATACATATTTTTTTCTAAAATAAAAACATTTATTACAAAGTTACTCCTTATAATATTAGCTACCTGCCAGTGAAAATCCCGTCGGAATTGATTCAACCGTTACTGAGATTAGCCGAAACAAACAGACAGACAGACAAACATTATAAAAAAATTGGTTTTGTTATTAGTGACATTTATAGGTACCTAAAACTTGTTATTTTGATATTACAGACACTACGATTTTATTTATAGTATAGTATAGATATAGATAGATACTATCTAGCGACAATAAATTCAGTTAGTTCACTTAGTTCTCACACTTACCATTCAAGCAAGGCCGAAATCCTAAATAAAATACGCGGTACCAGAAATTCGAAATACTATGACTAGTTTACTGTTAACCGTGTGATATGCGAATAATTCCGACAATGATCGACGGACGATGCAAAGTGGGCGTGTCGAATGGAAGCCAGACTCCCCAGAGTCCGTAAAAATTCATACGCTAAAATCGACAACCACCAAATCCAAGGTCACGCTGCAATAAGATCTGTACATTTTGAACGGAGGCTAATAATTTTCAGCCTCCTCTGCTCGAAATGTTCTCGGTTGGACGCACGTTGGACGTTGAGGTATAATTTTTACGCTGCGTATACTGAAATGCGGTGGCGCTCATTTAGTGGTGTCCATGATAGGGTTTCAGTTAATATGCAGACATATGCTATTTTCGTTTGAAATATGACGATCTTGAATTTTTTATTTAATATATCGTATAAAATATAACTTATATAAAACGTTTTAGATTTGATTTGCTGCTACATCAAAAATATGAATTTGCCTTATATTGTAGAGGAGGCCCGGCCTCCCCTGAGGAGCCGCCACTGGAGGTCTTTATGTTGATCATGTAACTTTTGTGGATATTCCAATTCTACCTCGAGCATTACCCCTCATCTGCATTATCAGGTATTGATGCGACATCAATGTTATCAGCCCATTCAAAACCTCCATATGGTAGATATTGCGACATTGCCCATCCATATTGATTGTTTACATCATAATACATCAAATATGATTGAGGCTTGTTGGGATCGTAGTTATTAATATACATGTTGTTAGCTTTGGCTCGCCTCTAGCCACATACTTGACTCAAACCTCCTCGAATGCCTCGTTCAACAAACAGGAACACATCAACGTCGGTTAGTAATTCCAGCTCAATTCCTGTATGCTTCAACCATAGAGTATGTAACAAGATAGAGTAGCAACTCTGTGTTATAAAAATGATGCCAATATAATTGACATATGCTGCCATCTAGGGCCGAGGCAGTGTACTAACTTTAATTTTCGCTCGGCGGGAAATTTGAGTTATAATGAAAGCATGTACTTAATTGAATATAACCATCCATTATTCCCTACATAATATTATCAATCAATTTCATAGATTTCTGAATCAGCTCTATAAAGAAATTGATTGACAATATAATGTAAGGAATAAGGAAAGTACAGAATAGCAAAATAAAACAAATTCATCAATACTTATCAGTTTTTATTTATTGGCAAAAATATACATAGATAGATAGATAGATATTTATTCATTTTTGAAGTTACTTATCAGTCTAATCACAAAAATACATTTATAAACAAAAAAGTAAACATTTTATTGTCAAGTGGTACAAAACTCGAAAATTTTCATTCATTTATAAATATTGTGGTTGAAGCGAACCATTTAAAGCCTCTCTATAGGAATAAGTTTAAATTTTTCATAGAAATGTAGAATTACAAGAAATATATACAATAAAAAATGACAATTATTACACTAATTAATATATAATAATTCAAAGAAATTGGGTTGAAAAATATCAGCTCTAAAAATGAGTTTATACTGGCAACTAGTATACAATGATTGATAAAAGGCATACATTAATTATAAAATCTTTGCATATCACATTGTAAAGTTTTTAGCTTTTGTTCGTTGTGACATGATGTAGTATGAAATTACACTGCCACAGCATATATTTTGGAAATGATTGTAGAGAAATTCAAATTAACGCCTATGCCTATTTTTCATTGTGTCTTGTATGTTTGTTATCGCTCCCTAGCATTAAGTATTTCTTGAAAATTCCTATACAATTTTGTCATTTGTCATGAGAAGGAAATAAACTGATTGGATTTTTGATCAGATTTTGAAGACAATTGAAAGTGCTGAGTATACAATAATAATCGCGACTACCAGTTAGCCAACACGAAGTTGAAAAATTTATATTTTTTTGGCAATCGTTTGTAAGTGTTTGTAACGCTTTTTTTATGTTTGACTCAATAGTTAATGAGTAATTGGATTGATAATTATTTGATACCAAATAGCTTTTAAAAATAGATCGTAACAAATATTTTTGAGGCGATCGAAGGATCGGAAATCGTTTGTAAGTTTCAAATTCAATAATGAAATCGTTTGTGACTCTCTGGTTTTTTTCCAAAAAATCAAAATTGATTTTGAAATTTGTAGAATTAGGCAACTAACTTTACACCATAGGAGAGGTATAAAGTAATTGCAATCTAATTACTCATTGATTGACTCACAAACAAAAAGACAAGCGTTACAAACAGTTACAAATGATTGCTGTCAGAAGAAATTGAAAAATTTCAAAATTCTTAAAACTCACGTTAGCTATCTGGCATACGCTAATAATAATACATAATAACTACTTGTACCTCCTTCTCAATAAGTTATTACTATAATTTATAACAACTACTTACGAAATGAATCACTTGGCCCTGCACTAGTGGATGGTGTGCACAAATTTCTAACTGGAATGATTTTTCCAGGCGGGCAAGCATTTTCTTCCTCATTGTGCACATAGTCCAACCTCCTGGATAGAGACGATCTTGTTCGACGGGGAATTGTCGGCTCTGAAATGAAATTTCATTTATGTTGCATAAATATTCAACATTTTGAACAGATGTTTCATAATCAAAAAACCATCTTTAATACACTCGAAAGTTCATGTTATTACATTAATAATGCATACTGCATACTTGTACCTACTGCCTTAGTTATTCCTATATTTATTAGTAATTACTTACGAAATGATTCACTTGGCCCTGCACTAGTAGATGGTGCCTGCAAATCTTCCTCATCGTGCTGGTAGTCCAACCTCTTTCTAGAGTACGTGCTCGGGGTTGGAAGAGATCTAGTTGTTCGAATGGGGCTTCTGTTTATAAGAGGAGTTTGAGGTTCCAGACTGCCACATCTCTGAACACCTGTTATCGATTTTGAAATGAAATTTCTTAGAATCCAAGGCAATAACAATCATATAATTGCTTACCCATTAAATTTGCGGAAATTGTGTAGCCTCTGGTATCGTCTTCAGAAGAGTTTAGAAAAAAATCTTCTGCTGATCCGTGGTAATCTACAATTTCAATGAATTAAATGAGAAATTTTCTAAGCACAAAAAATCAAAGGTTATTGTAGAAAGAGAGAATACTTACAGGGCAAGTGTAATGTTGGTAATGCGAATTTATTTAGTCGTCCACCACTTATGCAATTATCCTTAAAATGGTCACCACAAACGCGGAAATGTTCCATGTTAAGGTCCGGTAACTTAGTATCAATACCACCACCAATCCGTTGAACCCACTCCTGAAGACAATTCGAATCTTTGGGGAATCGATATCTGTGAAATAATTTTTAATTTAGTGACAACATTATACTACCAGATATATAAGTTTATGCATTTAGAGATTATAAGAATTGAAATAAACTGTAGGAAAACAAAGTATATCACAATTTTTAATAGAATCTAAAAATATCATAGTCAATTTTAAGTGATAAATATTTTTACATTTACCAACCTTCGAGGATCTTCACTTGGACATCCAGGTACACAGCATTTACGAGACATTTTTCTCTAGAGTTCTTCAAACACTAAAAATCAAAAACTTGGACAGGCACAATAGATCAATTAACGTAAACGTTGTAATCAAACTGATGGTTGCTCTAGTTCCTTACTATATATACCTACCTGTAGTCTAATTAGTTTTTGATGACTACCCATTACATAGTTGTGTATTGATGACTGGTTTTTCCTATGTTTATTTGGTCCAAACAATTGTTATGAAGATTATAATATATAATATATAAATATATATATATATATATATATATATATATATATATATATATATATATATATATATATATATATATATATATATATATATATATATATATATAACTTAAAAATCGCAGGGTTGCAGCCAAAATGTGGGTGAAATAAAAGAAGACTCTTTACATTTACTTGAGAGACTTGAGAGCTTTCGGAATCGGTTTTATTCCTTCTTCAGTCAAAATCTATAAAGGTGTAATATAAAGACTAGGTAAAAGATATAAACTAAAGTATAAACTGACTTACAATGTATGAGATTGGTGTTGAAACTGATGTACATCAAATAGCATATCCTTATTATGTATCTTAATTAAATAAACATTTAACACGAAACACTTATGAATAGATTGTAAATAATAAACAAAACAGGGCTGATGACATTATGTTATAAGGTAAAAAAACTTCATTTTCCATATTCGTATATATTATGGTTGCACACGTCATGAATATCTAATTAAGGTGGTTGCCTATTTTGACTACGTATTTTATCTAATTGTAATATATTCGAATAAATAACATTATGATTCTGAATATCCGATTTTTTTTTAAGGGAATCATGTTCACATTGTATGTGTGCCATTTATAAAAATTGTCTTTTAAATAGGTTTTTTTCCATTTCAAGATCTTTAGTGTCATCAAAGTCAGCTTGATGTCCTGTTTCTTTGATATGTTGAGCCAGGGCACAAGCATCTTTTCTCACCTTAATGTCACTCTTATGTGAGTTAATTCTTGATTGTAAATCTCTAGATGTGATCCCTATATATTTCTTATTGCAACTGGTGCAATCTATTCTGTATACAACATTAGTTTTTTGTTTATTATCCGTTTTATCTTTAAGTTTGCTAAATAAGTGATTGACCTTTTTAACTGATTTATTGGCAATGAAAAGATTTTGTTCTTGTCGGAGTATGTTGCGTATTCTTTGTGTTACTTGTTCAATATAAGGAAGAGAGCGAAAAATCCTATTAGTAGTGTTTTCTGATATATTTTCTGTTGTCTGCGTAATATTGGTGATATTATCATTGTTTGTTGTAGTATTTGAGGTGGAGAATATCAATTTGTTAACCATATGTTTTGGGTATGAGTTTGCAATGAATAATTTCGCAATTTTATTCAAGTTTTTAGTTCTTAGGGATCTGTGGCATATTCTCATAATTCTATTTTTTAACATTAATATCAAGTTGATTTTCATTTTCATAGGATGTTTTGAGTAATAATTAATGTACCTTCCGGAACTGCATGGCTTTATGTACCAATTTAAAATGATTTTATTTTGTTCAGAACGAATTAGTTTAGTATCAAGAAACGGAACACTTCTATCAACTTCTTTTTCGATGGTAAATTGAATATTAGAATTGTAGCTATTGAACTTTTCCAGTATTTCACAATCTGATCCAACAGGAACTGCGCAAATTATATCATCAACATATTTTTTTATAAAGGGTAAATCAAATGTAAGAAGCGGTATACAATGATCAAGTAAATCATCCATGATATATTGAGCTATGATTGGAGAGATCTTTGAGCCCATTGGAGTACCTAATACTTGCTTGTAATAATTTTTTTCAAATGAAAAATATGTGGTATTAAATATAAACTCAATAACTTCTTAGAAACTTGCTTTGTCAAGTGTACAATGATTACTTATCTGTGGCCAACATTATCATATCAGCCACGAATACCCACCAGTGTATATATATATATATATATTGATTTTGTATTCTTGACTGGATTTATAATAAATAATGACATTTGTAATTGATGGCTATGAAATCTTTCCTGTTTTTGGTTAATTTATTCTAAATTCACGATTTTTGCCCTGAAGAAGAGAATAAACATTCTCGAAAGCTCGGCTTCAGTCAAAGAATTTTATTGAATATATGTCTGCATCCCCAAGAACATCTTTTTATTTATATATATATATATATATATATATATATATATATATATTATATGATGGAAACTATATTTTATAGCTTATTTTTGAATATGAATTTCCATCAAGTATATTCCAACACAATCAAGAACCAATGTTGCACACTGTAATTCATAATTTCAATTAGATCGGACTCATACCATATTATCTGACTATCACTTAAAAAATTAAAACTTGAAACTCCAGATAAACGCAAATTAATAATCAGTAAACATAAAAAATCAAACTAACCACATACTAAAATAATAGATTAAATGAATAAATTATAATGTCGATCTCCTGTTGATTCATACAATAATATAACCCCATCTATAAAAGATTTCTTCTCAAAAATGTCAAAATTTAGCGTGCTGCCTTGCCTCGGCGATAGATACCGCCACAACACCATCGTTCAGATTGGCTTAAATTTCTATATGAGAGTTCCACCCCCCTGGCTTCAACATCGCGACCCAAGTGAAGCCGGGTAATGTAAAATAGTGGGCAGTGTCCAGATTGTACGTTTTATGACAGCTAGCGCAAAATCGTTCAAAGACGTCGGCCAGGAGTAGAATATCACTTTTCATATACAGGTCAACATATTCACCCAAACTTCGGCACATAAAACTGTTCCAAACATCATGGGCTCGTTGGTATAGACGGTGAGGACATGATTTGTTATCCAGCTTATTATAAAAATCATTTATGGGTGGTAGGTGGGTTTCGGTAAATCGCTCGAAGGAGTCGATATAATCATACGGCATTATACCTTTCTTCGTTATTAGCGAAAAATGCCTGTCATCTAAATCTGCAAACTGTGATTCCAAATTTGGAAATTCTGGTAAATATGATGCCAACTTGTCTAGGGAGGATGCCATAAATCGAAAACTGTCTATGAAGCGGAACTGAATAGGGTACTCATCTATGTGTTTGGTAAATGAGATATACTTCTCCTTTGTGATGGGAAGTAGATCAACTTTACCTCCAATCCTCGTAGCAATGTCCGTAATGATGAAGTGAGCGTCATAACCTGAAAGATTATGGAAAATAACTGGAATCATATGACTGTCCTTGTAATTGATGTTACAGTTGTTATGTGCTGCTCCACGAAAGTTGTTTATAGGTATCAGGTGATTGTGGTTTCTAACTTTTTTATCTTCGCTAGTAAATGGTTGTTCACAAATGTGACAGTGTGTAGCTCTTTTGAACTCAACTTCTTGCTCGGGTGTAATATTAATGTCATACGAGCACCAAAAGAGAGTAGCCATATCTTCAGACAAACTATTCATCTGATCAGCAAACCACTGCTTACATTCCTGTCCGCGGTATGATCGGTAAAAACTAAGGGAATTGTCGTAGGAGCACTTGACATAATAAACAATTGCAGCTGGAACGTGACGTTGCGGCTTCTTGGGATTATCAGTTTTCTCCAGGACACTCTCTAAGTCTGCATAAACAACGACAGGAGCTTTTTCCCTGTTTTTATAATTTTTGAATTTAAGAGTGTTCTTTCCTGGTTCGGGCATCTTTATGGCTGTCTCATTAATATTTTGACAGTCTTCCAAATGTTTATCCAATTTTTCTGGAGATCTAAAATAGTGGAGGCAGCGTTCGCAAAAGAACTTTTGGCCATTACATTTAGATAGTTGGTTGGATAGAAGCCTGGAGAGATTTTTAATCCAGAAATAATGATATTTGACGGGGCCCTCAGTATCATCATATCTGTCCTGAATAAGTAGCAGATTCTCATGTTTCTCACGCTTTTCCTTGGTCAAGTATGTTGGTAATGTTGGGAATGTCTTTTTTTCCTTTTGGAGAATGTAAACGTTGACGGATATATAGTTCTGTTTCTCGAAATTTGGAATCGGTTTCATTGACATCGGAAACTGTATTCCTTTTCAGGATATTTCAGGATATAAGGCAGATGTAATAGCCCAGGCGAAACATGCATCATCAACGTTCTTAACGTTAATGCAGGATTTCTTCTTCTTAATCTGCTCAGGTAGCTCAATATATAATGAGCCCAGCTGGGGTGTAAATTTGTTAATGTTCACTCCTAAATTCATTACTCGCTTCAGTGCCCATCCACTATCTCTCTCTTAAAATTCTTCTAAGTCTAATATTTATATTCCGTTTGAACTTGGTCACCTTTCACGATTATAAACTCGCCTCCGAATACTACGTTGACCTTTATGGCTTCATCTTTCCTCAGAGCATTGATTATACGAGGTCTAAAGAGTTTGAAACAGTCTTGAAGGAATGTGAGGGGATCTTTATGTTGGAGGTTAGAGATGATTCCTGTGCGAATGCGACCGTCAAATGCCGACTCACTATCATTTCAGCAAACTCGATCTCTTGCAGTATTTGATCTAGAAACTAGCCCTGTTCCCTTCTTTCCTTCAGCTTTAATCTGATTCCTCAAGGTTCGGATATTTCTTGAACATGCTTCTAGATGCTGTTTCTCACCCACACTCTTGGTATTTCTCATAGCATTTTTAATACGCTTTAACGACTTAGCCCACTCATTTAATCCTTTGCGAGCCTCATTATCATCATACTGAGATGATATAAGTCCTAATATGGATGCAATTTGTTTCACTAAATTATTGAAGAGACACATCTTACTCATACGGAAGTCAACGACTGAGTAAGTTTTATGATACCAACCTCGCCTTTTAGTTTCAACCTTGAGAATAAATTCATACAATTATATGCATTTTATACAGAAAAGTACTACGGATATAAAACCACAACCCCCGATAGAACTCGTTGATAACTCCGAAGTGGCAACCTCTTTGTAATATAATGTGGGAATCTACAAAGTTATAATTTTATGTTATCAGAACTATTATTAGCAGTAAACAACAACTTTTTTCTGAAAATTCATAGAAGATTTCTTACGATTTGTGGTGATAAGATTATAATTTTAAAATTTATGTTATCGATGTTATCTTTGCAAAGCAAAGATAACATCGATGATTACGTGTACCCAAAATTTGGTTTTTATATTTTACAACTGGGGCTCGCTTTTCATATATAATAAAGGCGCTAATATCGAATCTTGATCGTTTGGAGATGGCTCGTACTCACCAATAAAAACAGTGCCAGTTAATAAGAGAAAGGGCGTTGATTTGAAACTTTGCTAATACGGGCTCTTATGAGCTCTTCTTTATTACGTAGTTAGGTTGTCGGTAATACAGATTGTATACTTAACACTTAACACTTTCGGCGTTTTTTCGTGGTGAAGATGACACTAAAAGCTAGACAGATAGTCTAACGGCTATTTATATGTAATATCTGACCAACGGGCACAAAATTAGCCCTAGTACCTTTGTGGTTTTAGCTAATATGCATGATTTTTCTTTACTTTTTTTTCGCGTCCAAATTGAACCAATAGAAGCAAAGTTAGCTGTAGTGCCCTATTGGTTTTTGCTTCTGAAATATATTTTTTTCTTTAGAAGTACCATTTCTAGAACGCTCCCCATATACCCGTCTTTATACATTCAAATCGGACTAATAGGATCGAGGATAGTGCTAGTGCCTTCTCGGCTTTAGATACTGCGCATGATTTTTCTCCAACATCAGCCTTAAATTTCCGGCATATTGGGCTTTTTCACGTTTCAATCGGACCAATATTAACGAGGAAGGTACAAAAGGCTTGTTCTTCATCACACAATTGTTGATTCTTATGTGTAACCTCGGCATTTTTTCTATAATGGCTCATTTTCCTTGATATTTGTACCTTTTTCACAGTTATGAGAAATATACATATTAATTTAAATCAATGCCGACATATCTTGTATACTGATATTATAAAATTAATTCATTATTACATGTGTGATAAACAAATGATAAGAAATATATGAACCTTATGTACCATATAAATAAAGTATAATGTTGATTTTGCAGAAATAATTATTGTGCTGTATAAATTTTTTTCACATCTCACATAGCTATTTTGTAGTTACTTGGATAATTTTTCTTGATATTTGTTCGATTATGCGCGATTACTTAATTTCATTTCCACATCTAGCTGAATTAATATAAGCAACATGCACCTACCTGACGATTCGCGTCTCCTCTCCTCAATCTGCAGCTGGAAGCAGTGGCTAATGGTGGTATAAGTAGATAGCAGTTGCACTCTAAGGACTAAGGTTGCCCTGTGGGTCTGGATACAAGCGGTATGCGAATGTAAATGCGAAGCGGGGTTAAGGTAAAATCGATATTCGAGAGAACTCTCTTTGCTCTATCTAGAGCTCACTATATATAATATTATCGCCACTCTTAGCTGTATTCCTTCAGCTAATGCTGGGAAACGCGCGCAGGCGATAGAGGGTTGATGAAGGCACATGATCACCGAAGTCAGCACATGACACCCCGTTCAACCAGATGTGAAAACACGTGAACATCCTCTCCGGCTTGAAAATACCGGGGATTTTCAACCAATAAGAAAAAATTGAAAATTTAATATATGGGACAATCATTTAGAAAAGAAAAACAGAAATTATAAAAAGAAATGAAAACAAAAGAAAATAGTGCTAACCATCATTATAATGACAAACTTATTACTCAATATTAGCCAAACTACAACTAAGAAATAATTCTATTAAAATATGTAATGCAATGAGTGAAACCTACTGAGTTGGAAGCGGGCAAATCTTTGCAACAGGGCGCTTTACTAGTTTGCCTCGAGAACGAACCAACACCACGCGAGTAACTCCATCACTACCTGGATAAACTTCTTCAATAATACCAAGAGGCCAATGGAGCGGAGGCACGTCATCTTGTTGTATAATCACGATAGTTCCAACTTTAACACTATTTTTTCTTTCATGCCATTTTTATCTTTGTTGAAGCGTATGTAAGTAGTCAAAGCGCCATCTTTTCCAATAACTTTGAACTAGGCTATCTAGCAATCTTTTTCTTTGAGTAATACTTTTATTTTCATCTACGTGATAAGCCGGTAGAATTGTTACAGGGCTAGTCATTAGAAAATGGGCGGGTGTAAGAATATCCGGTTATGGTTCGTCAGGTTAAAGACCTAGCGCCCGCGAGTTCAAAAGGCACTCGATCTGTAAGAACAGTCAACATATCTTCATAAGAAAGAATTTGGTGACCAATGACACGATATAGATGTGTTTTCACACACTTTATGTTTGCTTCCCACAAGCCACCGAAATGCGGTGCACGAGGAGGAATATTATGAAAAGCTATTCTATGTTTACCTAATTCAAAATTAATTGCACATCTAGTTTCTTCTGCCTCTAAGGAATCAAAAAGTTCATTCAAATGACGTTTCGCGCCAATAAAATTTGTTGCGTTATCAGAGTAAATAGCAGCAACCGGAACGCGTCGCGAAATAAAACGCTTAAACGCGGCTATGAAAGTATCTGTACTGAGATCGGAAGCGATTTCAAGGTGTATTGCCTTCGTTACGAAGCAGACGAAGAGGCAAATCTATGCCTTTGTAGTTCGAACACCGCGATGCCTTGTCATGGTAAGATTTATGGGACCACGTAGTCAACTCCAGTATTAGTAATAGCTTTAGCTTCCATAAGACGTGCGGTTGAAAGACTTGCCATGAAAGGTTTGTCGCTCAAAGGAGAGAATTTGAAGCAGGAATTACATGAGCGAATACGCTGTCGGATTACGTTACGTGAAGATATGATCCAATAACGCTGACGTAATAACGTAAGTAAAAAGTAAAGTAAAAGTAAATGCGAGCCAGTGTGACAATTATACGATGGTGATGATCTATTAATAAGTTAATTATATGATCGCGTCGCAGAAGCAATATAGGATGGCGATTGTCAAACGGCACGTTAGCATTGGTGAGTCTGCCACCCACTCGTAACAAACCACAATTGTCTATGAACAGATCCAGCTTACGCATCGCCACCGAAGGTGATTGCCCTTTGTGTATTGATATTATTTCAGCCTTAAAATATTTCTATTGCAGCTGAGACAAAAGTATAATTTCCGCAGTCTCGAGATCGGAAGATGTTATCAAGTTATTGCGGGGAAGTTTTTTAATCATACGTAAGATATAAACAATTATACGAAGCAGTTTTGACCAAGTGGAAGTTCGTAATGCAAGGTTGTATAACACCAAATATTCCACTTCAATAATTGTAGCGGTTAATGTTACTGATCTTTTTTCGGGTAAGTCTTTATCAACTGATTGAAATGGTTTAATTGGCCATTCTGCGATCGGATTCCGAGTCCAGCGTGGACCAGTCTACCATAGCGGGTGATCTAATAACTGAGAGGGCAAAAGACCTCGAGATGCGCAATCGCTAGGGTTCTCAACACCATCAATGTGGAAAAAAACGTTCAGCAGCGAGATTTTCGTGTATTTCATTTACACGGTTAGCAACATACACTTGCCCACGATGAGGTTGCGAGTGTATCCACGACAAAGCAATTGTCGAATTGGAAAAGGCGAAACTATCCGTAATTGGAAAGTGATCATTATAAGTGTTATGAACATGTATGAGCGTTGAGCATTGAAAGCAGCATGGCTGCACAGAGCTCAAGGCGAGCAAGCGATGTAGTTTTTGGCGACGCAACCTTTGATTTAGAGCAAGCCAGGTTCAGAGTCACATCCCCATTTGGGTGAGTCACATGCAAATATACAGAACATCCATATGCCTTCAAGCTAGCATCACCGAAACCGACAAGGTTAACGACGCAATCTTGAGCAACGCCTAAATGTCGCGGGATTTGCAATTGCGATAAAATCGATAGTTTAACCTTGAACTGAGAAAAGCGCTTAGAAATATTACCTGGAACTTCCTCATCCCATCCAATTTGCGCAAGCCACAATTCTTGTATTAATAACTTAGCATACAATACGACTGGAGCAACTAAGCCAAGTACATCGTACAGACGAGCAAGCACGGACAGAATAATACGTTTTGTGCAACCTTGATTCATATCTTCATGAGTTGTGAATGTGAATGTATCTGAAGCAGGGAGCCATTTTAAACCTAATATTTTTAGATTGTCACTATCCGAGAATTCTATGGAAGCGCGACGCGAAGGTGGTACGTGAGTTAACAACTCCTTTGAGTTACTGGCCCACTTAACTAGGTTGAAACCTCCTGAATTAAACATAGTGATCAGTTGATGTGATAGCTCAAGCCCTGTTTCGATATTCAGAACTGATGTTGTGACGTCATCCATGAAAATATCTCTGGTTGCCGATTTAGCGGCTAGCGGAAAAACCTCTTTGTTATCGGCTGCTAGCTGGCGTATACAATGCATTGCTAAATATGGACTGGAGCGGAGACCAAAGGTAACCGAATTGAATTGAAAAATGCGAATAGGTTCAGATTCATCAAATCTATAAAGATTTTTTTGATATTTACGGTGGTCTTTCGTGACCAGTATGCGAAGATACATTTGTTGGACGTCCGCAGTAATAGCAATCGGTAGAAGCCTAAATTTCAAAAGTAGCTCAAATAATTCGGTTTTTAAATTTGGACCCGTATGCAAAATAGCATTTAAAGATATATTGGTGTCTGTCACAGCGCTAGCGTCAAGCACAGGACGCGTTTTAGTAGTAGATTTGTCAGGTCGAAGCACAGGGTGATGCGGAATTATATATCCATCTTGAAACGCGTTAAGCGAATATGGGATTTCAGACAAATAACGTTTGTCTATATACTCTTTGATAATGTCATTATAAGCGAGACGTAATTCCGGAATTGCCCTGAACTTACGTTCGAGCGAAGTGAGCCTGCGTTTTGCACATTTATGAGAATCACCTAAAGAGGCAGGATTTGATTTGAAAGGTAACGCAACGATAAATCGACCAGAAGGATCACGTGATGAGTTAAACATAGCCTCGCATTCCAGGTCATCAGGATTTATGATATGTCGCGAAAATATTTCTTCCGATTCCCAAAATTTTGTTAAATTTGAATTTAATTTGTCATTGGTTAAAGGGCCGAAGGACCAAGCGACGTCAATGGGTTCGATGGTAGTAGTAGGCAATTCACCCATGATGACGTAGCCAAGCGAAGTCTCGAATATCGGGAGTTTAGCGGCGGAAACATAAGGATTATCATCAACAGCATAATTTGGTGCGTGAGTATTGTTAGCAGCGGAGCCAACGGAGCGAAAAATTTTTGGCGGTGGCCTGCGTCCACCAACCAACAATAATGGAAATAATTGAGCGCCCAATATAACATCGATTTCACTGGGTATATTCCAGCAGTCATCAGCAAGAGTCAAATTATTTAAATATGTCATAGTTGATGCATCTATAAATGATGTAGGCAGCTTGTCGACTATATGATTAACAACCATTAACTGAATATTATAAATGTCACCCGTATGAAGGGATTGTATTTTAAGTGATACAAGGCCAAGTATACTACAGTTTGCAGATCCAACTGTTTTAACAAAGGAATTATTAAGCGGAATGATTTTTAATTTAAGTTTTCTACAACAGGATAGACTGATTAAATTATTTTGTGAAGCGCTGTCTAATAAACATCTAATAACAGATTTATTTTGGTTGCTTGTATATGCGTAGACTTGCAAAATAGTTGTGTTGTTACCCTTATTTGCGCCCGTGGGTACCGAAGACGCGTGCATGGCTATAGTATTTACGATTGGTGTTGCGGGAGCTTTGGAAAGCGAATGGCGCGAGGTAGTAGGTACCATTGAGGGTGGAATGGCAACTGTAGCTGCTGTGAAGTTACTATTGTTCGAAACATGTATGTCACTAATATCGTTTAGCCGAATCAAAGTGCAACATGGTGTGATGACGCAGATTACATATTTTACACCGTGACGTCGAATTGCAATTAAAATTGGTGTGTCGAATGCTCAAACAATTGGTACACAGTCTCTTATCCTTCACAAAATTAAATCTAGTGTTAGCTTCCATTGATTTAAATTTAGGACATTGATAAACTTGAATGTGTGTATAACAACTACATACTGGGCATATGGCATTTGAAGCATGTGAATTTCCCGAAGTTATTGCGAATGTGTGTGAATTTGTATTTCTGACGCTTTTGAAGCAGGAACCTGCATTTTCAGTGCGTTCCAGAACCTTAACATGATGGCGAATAAACTCTATGAGATCAATACACAATGGAATTTCCTTTGTTCGCATTGTTTGTTCGAACAATTGCATTAAATTAGAATCTAATATCTTTTGTGCTATGTATAAAAATATAAAATCTGTTAAATCTGTAATACGAAGTTGTTTCAATGCAGTTAGTGAAGACGAAAACCTTTCAATGAAATTGTTTAGCTGATTTATATTAGTAGGTACAGTTTTTTGATCTATTAGATTACTCAAATAGAAGGCTGCAAGTGACCGCTTATCCTGGTATTTATCTACTAAAGCCTTCCATATAACGGGATAATTTTCGGCGTTTGGTACTACTCCTGCAAACACGGAGAGTGCCTTGCCACTCAACTTGCCTAGTAAGTAATGAATGCGTTGAGAATCACACAACTTAGAGTTTTCATTAATGGTCGTTTTGAAGCTTTCATAAAATAATGCCCAATTTTCCGGTTTACCATCAAAGGAAGGTAGCTCAATCGATGGAAGCTTAATCGCGGGTGTTATTTCTCGCTCTTTTGGCGTAGTTGGAACGGAGCTAACGTTTGATTGACATCTAGCATAGCCGACAGCAGTGTACAATTCTTCGAAAGCAAGCCACGATTTATAATTTATAACAAAATCTGGATTTTCCTCCAAAGACAATATGTTGCACTCATCACATAACTTACTGTATTGTTCGTAGAGTTTGTCAATATTATATCATTTAGCAATAAATTCATGTTTAGCTCTCGTGTCCGTCGTACTAATCTTCTTTGAAAGATTATACCATGAATTTAATTGTTCAAAAATAGCTTGCCTTTTGGCTTCATTAATATTCAATTTAGACATGATAAACTTAATTTTCTACTTTTAAATATTGAAATGAAGGAAATTAACAAATGTGAATCTTGGAATGTTGTCCAGATTGACAGAAACAAAAGTGTGAAAAATTTCAAAAAATGTGTCAATATTTATGAGATGATAGAAAATGCAAATGTGAATAGTGGTAAACGATATGGAATTTTGATGATCTGATAATATTAATATTAATTAAAAATGCGCCGGTTCATTCGGCTCGCTGGATCAAATGTTCGATTATGCGCGATTACATAATTTCATTTTCACATCTAGCTGAATTAATATAGGCATCATGCACCTACCTGACTGTCAGTGTCTCCTCTCCTCAATCTGCAGCTGGAAGCAGTGGCTAATGGTGGTATAAGTAGATAGTAGTTGCACTCTAAGGACTAAGGTTGCCCTGTGGGTCTGGATACAAGCGGTATGCGGATGTAAATGAGAAGCGGGGATAAGGTAAAATCGATATTCGAGAGAACTCTCTTTGCTCTATCTAGAGCTCACTATATATAATATTATCCCCACTCTTAGCTGTATTCCTTCAGCTAATGCTGGGAATCGCGCGCAGGCGATAGAGGGTTGATGAAGGCACATGATCACCGAAGTCGGCACATGACCGTTCAACCAGATGTGAAAACAGGCGTGAACAATATTTGTACTATTTTCTATCATTTTCACTCATTTGTAGAGATACTTGCTTCATTTTTCTTGACATTTATACCTTTTTCACAGTTATGAGAAATATACATATTAGTTTAAATCAATGCCGACATAACTTGTATACTGATATTATAAAATTAATTCATTATTACATATGTGATAAACAAATGATAAGAAATATATGAACCTTATGTACCATATAAATAAAGTATTATGTTGATTTTGTAGAAATAATTATTGTGCTGTATAATTTTTTTTTCAAATCTCACATAGCTATTTTGTAGTTACTTGGATCATTTTTCTTGATATTTGTATTTTTTCACAGCTATGAGAAATATGCATATTAATTTAAATCAATGCCGGCATATCTGGTATACTGATATTATAAAATTAATTCATTACTACATGTGTGATAAACAAATGATAAGAAATATATGAACCTTATGTACCATATAAATAAGGTATAATATTGATTTTGTAGAAATAATTATTGTGCTGTATAAAGTTTATGATTTTAAAAGACAGAACAGCTTCTTATACCATTGGCTACAATCATGAAAGATGGTCTTTACGTTGAATCAGCTGAGTAACTTTGACAATAATTCGTGCTGGATGCGGTCTAGCATTCAACATCTTATCACAACAGCTTACTGTTATCACCGAAGCATGTCGTTGTAATATTTGATAACAATTCGCGCTGGATGCGGTCTAGCAATTCAACCTCTTTTCACAACAGCTGACTGATATCACCGAAGCATGTCGTTATATTTGGGTTGATGATTTAGTGCGATTGGTGAGAACATTTCATTCCTGCCAGCATGACGTCATCCTCAATCCAACTGATCGGCGATGTTGACGCTACCTGCGACTTCTGGATGACTATGTTCCTTGGATGCCTGATGACAAATTCTTTGTATCCCATGCCAGCAGTCAATTTCCCCCGCTTCCACGATGGCGTCAGCTACCGGTTCCCCGCTTCCCAGATGGCGCAGCGGTCAAATTTAAATTTCCCGCCGAGGGGGCGTGGCTGACCCGAGAGCAGCGAGGATGCTACTGCGCATGTCAGATAGAGCCAATTTCACTATTTTTGACCATAGAATTCCTTATGGGAAATTACATGTAAAATTGAACGATTTTGGGCCAGAACTCTTATAGCTCATTTACTGAAAACCTCGAAGAGCTCTCATTCTCTTGCCAACCCCAACCTTCATTATTTATATATAATTTTTTATATAATAACGGGTTCTGCAGTCTCTGGGCACAAAGAAAATTATTTTTCTTTTATTCGAGCTTTCGAAACATTATTGTTTCTTCATCAGGAAATCTCCAATATTAATAATATCTACGGTAGTGTACATTTTTTTAAACGTAAAAAAAAGATTACTTACAAGAAATGAGATTATATAAATAACTTAATGCAGATACTGGATAAAAAAAGGAACACAATATTAGTAATATAGATAATTTCCGGACATTTAGTGTTTAATTTAGAAGTAATTTGTAAATTTGATAGCAGATTGTCAATTATAAATTATAAATCGTGGCTTGCTTTCGAAGAATTGTACACTGCTGTCGGCTATGCTAGATGTCAATCAAACGTTAGATCCGTTCCAACTACGCCAAAAGAGCGAGAAATAACACCCGCGATTAAGCTTCCATCGATTGAGCTACCTTCCTTAGATGGTAAACCGGAAAATTGGGCATTATTTTATGAAAGCTTCAAAACGACCATTAATGAAAACTCTAAGTTGTGTGATTCTCAACGCATTCATTACTTACTAGGCAAGTTGAGTGGCAAGGCACTCACCGTGTTTGCAGGAGTAGTACCAAACGCCGAAAATTATCCCGTTATATGGAAGGCTTTAGTAGATAAATACCAGGATAAGCGGTCACTTGCAGCCTTCTATTTGAGTAATCTAATAGATCAAAAAACTGTACCTACTAATATAAATCAGCTAAACAATTTCATTGAAAGGTTTTCGTCTTCACTAACTGCATTGAAACAACTTCGTATTACAGATTTAACAGATTTTATATTTTTATACATAGCACAAAAGAGATTAGATTCTAATTTAATGCAATTGTTCGAACAAACAATGCGAACAAAGGAAATTCTATTGTGTATCGATCTCATAGAGTTTATTCGCCATCATGTTAAGGTTCTGGAACGCACTGAAAATGAAGGTTCCTGCTTCAAAAGCGTCAGAAATACAAATTCACACACATTCGCAATAACTTCGGGAAATTCACATGCTTCAAATGCCATATGCCCAGTATGTAGTTGTAATACACACATTCAAGTTTATCAATGTCCTAAATTTAAATCAATGGAAGCTAACACTAGATTTAATTTTGTGAAGGATAAGAGACTGTGTACCAATTGTTTGAGCATTCGACACACCAATTTTAATTGCAATTCGACGTAACGGTGTAAAATATGTAATCTGCGTCATCACACCATGTTGCACTTTGATTCGGCTAAACGATATTAGTGACATACATGTTTCGAACAATAGTAACTTCACAGCAGCTACAGTTGCCATTCCACCCTCAATGGTACCTACTACCTCGCGCCATTCGCTTTCCAAAGCTCCCGCAACACCAATCGTAAATACTATAGCCATGCACGCGTCTTCGGTACCCACGGGCGCAAATAAGGGTAACAACACAACTATTTTGCTTTCTACTGTGCAAGTCTACGCATATACAAGCAACCAAAATAAATCTGTTATTAGATGTTTATTAGACAGCGCTTCACAAAATAATTTAATCAGTTTATCCTGTTGTAGAAAACTTAAATTAAAAATCACTCCGCTTAATAATTCCTTTGTTAAAACAGTTGGATCTGCAAACTGTAGTATACTTGGCCATGTATCACTTAAAATACAATCCCGTCATACGGATGACATTTATAATATTCAGTTAATGGTTGTTAATCATATAGTCGACAAGCTGCCTACTTCATTTATAGATGCATCAACTATGACATATTTAAATAATTTGACTCTTGCATGTGACTCACCCAAATGGGGATGTGACTCTGAACCTGGCTTGCTCTAAATCAAAGGTTGCGTCGCCAAAAATTACATCGCTTGCTCGCCTTGAGCTCTGTGCAGCCATGCTGCTTTCAATGCTCATACCCTATGTTCATAACACTTATAATGATCACTTTCCAATTACGGATAGTTTCGCCTTTTCCGATTCGACAATTGCTTTGTCGTGGATACACTCGCAACCTCATCGTGGGCAAGTGTATGTTGCTAACCGTGTAAATGAAATACACGAAAATCTCGCTGCTGAACGTTTTTTCCACATTGATGGTGTTGAGAACCCTAGCGATTGCGCATCTCGAGGTCTTTTGTCCTCTCAGTTATTAGATCACCCGCTATGGTGGACTGGTCCACGCTGGACTCGGAATCCGATCGCAGAATGGCCAATTAAACCATTTCAATCAGTTGATAAAGACTTACCCGAAAAAAGATCAATAACATTAACCGCTACAATTATTGACGTGGAAGATTTGGTGTTATACAACCTTGCATTACGGACTTCCAGTTGGTCAAAACTGCTTCGTATAATTGTTTATATCTTACGTATGATTAAAAAACTTCCCCGCAATAACTTGATAACATCTTCTGATCTCGAGACTGCGGAAATTATTCTTTTGTCTCAGCTGCAATAGAAATATTTTAAGGCTGAAATAATATCAATATACAAAGGGCAATCACCTTCGGTGGCGATGCGCAAGCTGGATCTGTTTATAGACAATCGTGGTTTGTTACGAGTGGGTGGCAGTCTCACCAATGCTAACGTGCCGTTTGACAATCGCCATCCTATATTACTTCCGCGACGCGATCATATAATTAACTTATTAATAGATCATCACCATCGTATGAATTGTCACACTGGTTCGCATTTACTTACTTCGTTATTACGTCAGCGTTATTGGATCATATCTTCACGTAACGTAATCCGACAGCGTATTCGCTCATGCAATTCCTGCTTCAAATTCTCTCCTTTGAGCGACAAACCTTTCATGGCAAGTCTTCCAACCGCACGTCTTATGGAAGCTAAGGCTTTTACTAATACTGGAGTTGACTACGTGGTGCCATAAATATTACCATGACAAGGCATCGCGGTGTTCGAACTACAAAGGCATAGATTTGCCTCTTGCCTCTTGCCTCAGTACAGATACTTTCATAGCCGCGTTTAAGCGTTTTATTTCGCGACGCGGTCCGGTTGCTGCTATTTACTCTGATAACGCAACAAATTTTATTGGCGCGAAACGTCATTTGAATGAACTTTTTGATTCCTTAGAGGCAGAAGAAACTAGATGTGCAATTAATTTTGAATTAGGTAAACATAGAATAGATTTTCATAATATCGTGCACCGCATTTCGGTGGCTTGTGGGAAGCAAACATAATGTGTGTGAAAACACATCTATATCGTGTCATTGGTCACCAAATTCTTTCTTATGAAGAAATGTTGACTGTTCTTACAGATCGAGTGCCTTTTGAACTCGCGGCCGCTAGGTCTTTAACCTGACGAACCATAACCGGATATTCTTACACCCGCCCATTTTCTAATGACTAGCCCTTTAAAAATTCTACCGGCTTATCACGTAGATGAAAATAAAAGTATTACTCAAAGAAAAAGATTGCTAGATAGCCTAGTTCAAAGTTATTGGAAAAGATGGCGCTTTGACTACTTACATACGCTTCAACAAAGACAAAAATGGCATGAAAGAAAAAATAGTGTTGAAGTTGGAACTATCGTGATTATACAACAAGATGACGTGCCTCCGCTCCATTGGCCTCTTGGTATTATTGAAGAAGTTTATCCAGGTAATGATGGAGTTACTCGCGTGGTGTTGGTTCATTCTCGAGGCAAACTAGTAAAGCGCCCTGTTGCAAAGATTTGCCCGCTTCCAACTCAGTAGGTTTCACTCATTGCATTACATATTTTAATAAAATCATTTTTTAGTTGTAGTTTGGCTAATATTGAGTAATAAGTTTGTCATTATAATGATGGTTAGCACTATTTTCTTTTGTTTTAATTTCTTTTTATATTTTCTGTTTTTCTTTTCTAAATAATTGTCCCATATATTAAATTTTCAATTTTTTTCTTATTGGTTGAAAATCCCCGGTATTTTCAAGCCGGGGAGGATGTTCACGCGTTTTCACATCTGGTTGAACGGGGTGCCGCTTTCCAGATGGCGCAGCGGTCAAATTTAAATTTCCCGCCGAGGGGGCGTGGCTGACCCGAGAGCAGCGAGGATGCTACTGCGCATGTCAGATAGAGCCAATTTCACTATTTTTGACCATAGAATTCCTTATGGGAAATTACATGTAAAATTGATCGATTTTGGGCCAGACCTCTTATAGCTCATTTACTGAAAACCTCGAAGAGCTCTCATTCTCTTGCCAACCCCAACCTTCATTATTTATATATAATTTTTTTATATAATAACGGGTTCTGCAGTCTCTGGGCACAAAGAAAATTCTTTTTCTTTTATTCGAGCTTTCGAAATATTATTGTTTCTTCATCAGGAAATCTCCAATATTAATAATATCTACGTTAGTGTACATTTTTTTAAACTTAAAAAAAAGATTACTTACAAGAAATGAGATTATATAAATAACTTAATGCAGATAGTGGATAAAAAAAGGAGCACAATATTAGTAATATAGATAATTTCCGGACATTTAGTGTTTAATTTAGAAGTAATTTGTAAATTTGATAGCAGATTGTCAATTTTCAACTTTTTTGTTTTCTTAGATTACTTTCTCTTAGAGATCAAAGTTTCATACAGTGTGAGTAAATATATAAAATATAACATTAATAAATAATATAGGAAATTACTCATATATACATATATATATAAACATATAAATAAATAAATAGGGACATACATACACCATATATAAATTATATCTTAACTAGACAGTCGTTCTACCACCCTAATTGATATATATATATATATATATATATATATATATATATATATATATATATATATATGTTTCACAAACATTAACCTCCATGGAAATCATCAAGAATTTTATCAAAATCTCTCAGGAGATCTTGACTTTCTTCATAGTCTGTAGACCACCCTCTTCTTCTTGCTCTTCTTCTCATGCGTCTGATACTATTGGAGTCCATTTATGCATGAGCTTATGCTTCTTTATAACAGAAAAAACATTTACTTTTAAAAATTCTTCTATCGTCATAGCCTGGTCAACACTTTAAACATAATGAATGAAATATCGTCTTATCACAATATTCTTTTAAAATACAATCAACTGCTTCTAATTGGATTATGTTGCACTTCATACACTTCATATTACACATCTGTGAAAAATAAATGATTTTTAATTTTTTTGAGATTTTCAAACAGCTAAAAAATGGATATATTAAGAAAAAGAATCTAAGTGATGGATTGATGTCCCCAAGGTAATGTCTCGTAGGTATCGTTAGGTAACAGGAATCTTTTATTATCATATATCATCATCATTTGTCTGTTTTATACAAAACACGTTGTGAGCATATGAACGTATACAGCGTTGGGTAACCATTTTTTGACTGAAGTCTTTTTAACAATTCATATAATCATCAAAAATTATTTTATTTTTTAGAACGTTAAATTTAACCCCCTTTGATTTTTCAGTAATTTTACCCTTCTGAACTTTAAACGAGTACATTTTCGATCTCAAGCCAACAAAATGCGTGATAACTTTGCCATTCGCCTCATCCTTCATTCTCCCGATGACCTTCTTTCCGACACGGGGTATTTTATAAGGGTTGTCGAGACTATAATCTGACGTATCAAATTTGGTAAGGTCGGATTTTATTACCTCCTGTTCCGCATCACTTCACAACAGTTCGTAAATGAAACCGCGGTATCCATGTAACTATGCTGTATTTTTCCACCCCCATTTTCGGTAGCATGTGATCGTAATAGAAATCGTACATGCAAATTTTAGACAGATCCAAAGTAACCATCTCAATGTACAGCGGATTATTGAAAGTTATATTGGTCTTCACTAATTCGATTGCCACAAGATTTTCATCAAAAATTGTTTTATTTCGAAATTGAGGGTTCGCAATCAAGTTTTTCGCTCCGTAGGGCCCTTCCCAGGACCTAACGAGTTCTACAACCCGATGATTCCGAATGTTCTCCATTGTTTTTTCAAACACCGCATTATTCATTAATTTATAGAGGTTTTTCTCGAATTCCGTTTGACTGCCGTCCTCAACCGAGTGTTTAACTCAATGTAGGACTGTAGCCACGCCGACTGTTTGAATTTTAAAATTGTATGAATTTTCGTGATTTCTAGTCCGTAGTCCAAACATTGCTTCAAATTTCGATAGTGTATTATGTAATTTGTTTTATTGTACAGTGTAGTCATTAATTTCGGTAATTTTAAGCCGGGAGGGATACGGTGTTTGGCAGCGAATGGAAAATCTTTGTGAGTATCGTGTAGTTTGCGAGGATATGCTAAATAAACTTGAAGCATATATACGTGAGTTGCATCGTCTGCGACAGTCATTACATCGTCTGCGACAGTCATTACATCGAAATTTTCAACATCTTCGACCCACTCAAACCCACCGAAAGGTAAAAATTGAGACATCGCCCACCCATACAAATTATTTACATTTAAATACATAATGTATTTTGATGGTTTTGCCGGATCATATCCTTCACTCATGTATTTGTTGTTTGCCTCGGAAAATCTTTTACTACACACAGAAATTCCACCACGTATGCCCTGTTCGATGAACATAAGTTGGTCAATGTCTTTCAAAAGTTCCAGATGACATTTGGTATACTTTAACATTGAATCCAACGTGTATCCAGGTAAAGTGTAATACCAAGCGGGATCCAAGCCATACGTGGTGTGACACTTTTTACGAAACATTTCAAACACGTCGGTCAACAATAAAAAATCGATCTTTAAATACAAGTCAATTTTGAGGTCATGCCGTTCCATTATGGAAGCTAATTTGTCCAACGAAGTCCCCAAAAAACTTAGAGTCAATAAATCGAAATTTAATGTCGGTGTTGTCGTAGAGAGTGAAGGATATGTATTTTTTCTTATTAACGGGAAGTACGCTTAAACGACCCTTCTTACTTAGTTCGCGAATCATGAAATGACTGTCGTAACCTGAGAGGTTGTGAAACATGATAGGTACAACATACTGTTTTTTGAAATTTAAATTGCATGCTTGGTGAGCCAAACACCGATTTTTTTTTGAAAAATGATCGTGATCGCGAACGATAATGTCTGTCGATACAAAAGCTTTTTCACAAATATGAAATAATGTAGCGTTTGCAGGTATATTAATTTCGTCCATCGGAAGAACATTTTTTAGCTTTGATTGTACCATTTCGGCAATAGTCTGCATACTATCCTCCCCTCGGTAGCTCTTGTAAAACGATAAAGTGTCATCGTAGTTACATTTCAAACAGAAACCTGCACTGTACGGAGAATGTTTTTGGTATTTGTTTTGGATGAAATTGCATTATTGGAATTCTCTAATGTACACTCAAAATCCGCATAAAGGATGAACGGAGCCATTTGTTTATATATATAATTTTTATATTCAACTTGATCGTAATTGGGGAAGGCAATTATGCTATGATTGACTTTAGAACACTGATTTTCATGTTCTTCCAATTTTTGTTGAGACGAGAAGTAATTTAAACATCTGTCGCAAATAAATTTTTTATTCTTTTTTTTTGTTTACCTGCTTTCCAATCAATCGAGATAAATCTTTAATTAAACAATAGTGTTATTGGATCTCGATAGTTACATTGTCAATGGGGGCGCATCGTAGTCGGTTAATTTAGGAAGATATTTATTTTGAATTAACAATAAATTTACATGCTTATCTGATTAATTTTTGGTTAATCTTACGGGTACAACTGAATAAAATTGTTTTTTTAAACTACATTCAACTCCAACGCGTAAACATTTACAGAAATATAGTATCTAGATTTTCACTTTTCAAAACTGTTTTGTAGTGAGGGTATGATGAGGTTCTCGTTACCTGTACTTTTGCAGGATGTAACGCTGCAACAACCGACCAATATAGACAGGCTGTATCGTCATTTTGAATATTCAAACATGCATGCTTATTGATGATTTGTTGCGGCAGTCTGATGAAAGATGAACCGTTTCCAACTTCATCTTTATTGATATTTACCTCTAGTGAAATAATTTTAGATAAAGCCCAGCTGCATTCTTTATCCGAAAATTCAGACAGTTTGTTGACAATCTGATCGCGAATGTACTCACCAAACCAATGCTGTAGATCTGTCGTTACGTCCACAACGGTATTTTTGGAATTAAAATACTTGAAATCTAAAGTCTCCCCATCTTTACTTTTTCTCACAAATTCTTCACAGAAACACACGTTAATTTTGATAAGTGGAAATTCAGTCGTAAACATTTTTGCAAGTTTTTTGTTGAGAACAATAAAACAATCAGACAAAAATTGCTCCAAGTCAATATGGTACCTATAAATTAAAAATTAGACCGGTTTGAATCCTATTTTTGAAACTTGAATTAACGATCCTCCACTGAAACCGCTGTTTGAGTTTTAGCCCACCACCAATTTTGTTTCGATTCCTAATTGTGTATTTAAAATTTTTTAAATGTCCAATGTTTTTCTGAAGTTTCTTATAATAACTATCGACAGATTCCTGTTACCAATTGTGTTGTTACATAATTTGATGTATCTGTTTAAACGATTGATCCAAACTTTTTCGTCCCTATCTCTAAAATTGTCTAGCACATATTTTTGTAATTTCCTAATGATGGTGAGTAAGTCATTTGATTTCCATTTTTTAAAGTGAAAACACACAAGTAAATAAATCTCAAAAAATGAAAAAACTTACAGTTCTATATGATTTCAAAGAGGATTACGAGATTTGGTTTCCCAACGTTTTTCAGTCCGCGGTACACCAGCGAATATCTCCCCGAACTTAGCTCCTCCAGATGTGGCTTATATGCATCAAGCACCCTTTGCGGTAGGAATGTGATTGCAGAATTAAGTCCCCAAATTTGCCTCGCACCTTTTTCGCTTCTACGATCTTGAACGGAGAGTCGATGAGTAGTTCAGATAGTTTCCTGATGGGTTTTTCCTCGCTAATTATCGAAGCTTTATTTAAATTTTTAAGAAAAACCATCTGTAACAAAAAAGATAAAAAGCATCATTTTTGAAATTGATATGTAGAGAGAGAAAAAAGAAAAAGTATATGTAGAGAGAGAGAAAAAAAAAGAAAAAAGTATAGGTAGGTAATACTTACTATTGAAGGTTGGTTGACAAGAGAAAGTACTGGTTAACTGATGAAGGCTGCTGGTTATGACAATAGAATGAGCTCCTCGAGGTTTTCTTTGTTATTTATATTTTTTAGAGAGGTAAGCGAACCCATGCGAAACCTAGGTTGAAGTACGACGATAATATGGAACCGCACATGAATTGTTTTGTTGCAACAAGTCTCATTTCAATAGGATATTGTTTCCTGTTGATTAGTATCAATTCCTCTGATAACCAACTTGATTTTTCCGCCAGCGATATTTTTTATTAGACTTATCATACAACGGAGTTTTTTTTTGCGGCTTGGGAAACTGCGTTCTAATTGAATAAAAAAATCCATATTAATTACATTCGGAAATAGGGAGGATTTTCTCTCTCAAATCTTCGCTATTTCTTGGTCGATTTAAACAAATAAAAACTGAATCGTCGTCAAATTTCTTGTAGAAGACGATTTCGGGGGTCGTTCGCATGAAACTATAAGGGTTGTCCGAGCGCCACACGCTTCTAGACGGCTTATCGCCCCGTTCTCCGTCTCCCCCTTTGGCCCCACCATCCCCAAGTAACTCTAAGGAGCGTCTGCTACCACGCCGCCTTTCATGTCCCATGACCGCGTGACAACATGGCTGCTGTTCTCACTTTGCGTTCTGTGGCTGCTGTTCTCACTATGCGTTCCGTGTTTGCTGTTCTCACTTTACGTTCCGTGGTTGACAGTTCACTTCCGTCCCAGATGCCGCCTTGTCTATCTACTAGTATATTCAACAGAGTTGTTAATTCTGTTAAAAGCATTGTGGGATCTGCATTCTTTGCCTCAAACAACTTATTTACTCTTTGGACACCACCAAATGTCTTTTTTAATAAAGACATGAATGCATAGTTTTTGTCATCATTATAGATATTATACAATGTTTCCGCGAGATAACACCTATCGGTATTTCTTACTATACCAAAATAAGTTTTCAGTTCCAACCACTGTTCGAGGATTCGCGTAACTGCCGACTCAATGGATAACCAGCGGATTTGACTAGCCTGGATAATTGTGTGTGGTTATTGTCCATTATTGAGTGTTTGCATTTTTCTTGTCTGGATGATGACCTGGCAAACCAGTCGTAAGATTCTCGTATCAAATACTCGATATGTCTGGCTAGAAATTCTGCAGCTGCAGCACCAACGGCCAATTGTAGCGAATGACATACACATCTGAAATTATTATTTCAAAGGTATAAACTATAAACTCATTCTTTTGAGGATTTATGATCTTACCTCACTAAAACCAAATTGGGAACATCTTCTTTAAATTTTTTATGAACACCATTGTTTATGCCATCCACAACCGATGCATTATCAGTTCCTATATCTTTCAGTTTTTCAAGCCTTAATTTGTATTTATTTAATGAATTTTTGATTACTTCAACAATACCACTAGCATCCAGCTCAATCAATATTGGCATATCTAAGTAAGTTTCAATAATTTTATTCGCTGTTGCACTATAATAGATTACTATTATTCCAAGATATTTTTGACTTGATATATCTGTCAATTTATTTATCAACAAGCTATAGGGAGAATCACCAATATCTTCTCTTAATTCATTCACAAAATGTGGTGCTAATACATTTTTCATTATGTGCGTACATTTTGTTCTCTGCAACTTTAATATATCTGCTGCATTCTGCCCCTTAAAAGATTTTATACAAATATTATTCAAGTGATCAACATCGTTGATTGATGAATGGCACGCAATATACAAGGCCTCTTGACTTTCTGCAGTTCTCTGTTCGAAAAGTTCGGTTTCTGGTTAGCAGTCATTTTTTTGGAAACTACAAATGCCGTTTTCACGTTAAGTATATGTTTTTTTGAATGTCCATGTGCCTTCAAGTCAGCATAACGGTCTGTTAAGCATTTGCCACAGGCCTTACATTTTGCTGTGGGACCATGCGTGCTTTCTACGACTCCCAACTAGGGTTGAAGACTCAGATCTTTTAGTCATGCTTGTCGGAAGTACCTAATCACTAGAATTGCATGAAAAACTTACCTTGTTATATTTACAATAGAACGTACAACAATAAACCACTCTGACTACAAAATCTATTTTTGACAAACAATATATTCTTATTCAAACTTTGAAACATATTATCGATTAACAATTAAACTCAGCTCAGACAAATCATAATTCATAATCATAGAAAGAAAACAGATCATAGAGCATGGAGTATAAAAATCATAGAAATAGGAGTATTAATTCTATGATGAAAATACATAACTCAAGCCTCCATGTTTCAGAGATAACCATAGTTTGGATTAATTTCTGAATTGTTTTTTGGTTTGTTGCTACCTCGAAAGTTCTCCACCATTTCTACTGAAAATCCATTATTTTTTATTTTGATCTACTAGATTTTCTACTTGGCGACAGAAGCCCACTTGACCGATAGTCAATCTACCAGATCTAGTAGAATTTCTACTAAAGTGGCAACACTGCTCATGGTACAATAAGACCAGATGGGAGTCTGGGGGTATTCCTCATCTTCCGTACACTCATCCCAAAGCTGCCTTATTTATTGTTATATGTGTCTTGTGCAGAGAACACTACCTCGAAGATAATGGTAACACCCAACATCTCTCTATCTCTCTGAAAACATCTCCATAAGTAAACAATGGAATCGAAGACTCATGAAAATAAAAGTTTATAAACGATTTCCCATTTTATAGTTTCTAAAAAATATCAATAAGGTTTTCGTCAAGAAGATTTCATATCTCTAACCAGAGAATAGAGTATCTGTTCTCTGCTATAACATAGTAGTTAACGTAAGTGATTTACACCGTTTAATCGAATATACTGTCAATTTTAATTAAAAACATAAATTTAATCATTTCTGCTTCTGATGCGTAATATGAGAGAGTAAATGAAAAGCATGACTATAAAAAGATTAGTTGTTAATATACACAAAAATCGTAGCAAAATGATATTCAAATTTGAATTGGAAAGCGGGATTAAACTAAGATGGCGGATTTCGGATGAGGTGCGCAAACTGAATGAATGGAACATACCTGGTCTTGTTGTACCATGGTGCGTATCACAACGACGTCCATAGACGGCATGCGCGCCCTGCTCAAGTAGCGCATGACGTCGGAAGACGTCGTCAGCAGTTGACGGGTTAAAGAAATTAAATTTATTAGAGTAATTAAAGATGGAAAATCAAAATTTAATTACAATTGAGTATATCTATAAAGGAAATGGATACTTATATAAAACAGGACATGTCCATAGTCACATTACAACGTGTATTGGACTATGATAATGGAGGTAATAGAAAATAATATCCAAATATTTTTAGTGTTGGTGGGATTTGTGTTTAAAGATTAATGATTTCGAGAAATATTTGAACTATGATAAGTAATCTTAGGAGTTACGAATTATGTGCCGTTGGAGGTTTTATTCTTTGTTACTTTGAATCGATTGAATGTATTTTGATTATCAGTAAATAATAAATATGCATATAAATGTAAAAATAACTCATTGGTCTCATTAATATTTGCATATTCGATCGACGTTAAATATACTACCATCAAGAACAACAACACTAGATATTATATAAATACGAGAAGTATTCTGCCGAATGCCGAGGTAATGATATTCTCAATATAGTTCATGGGAAATGACAGATGTGCTAAGCCTTATATACTGAATCCTCACCAATTCTTTATTATTAAATTGTTTAATTAACTTTATTATGATTGAATATTAACTTTAAATAATAAATATCTTCAACTCAAATTGCCATTTATTGAATAACTGTACCTTTTATTTGCATTATACATAGCAACATGTTGTAAGCAATTTTTCTGAAAATACTTATCAGAGTTTTCTTGAAGAATAAAGAAGATATATTCCGTTTTTTTACAGAATTTGCTATATTTATTGACAGTAGAGCATTCCATATACATTAATAAAGAGAATCAATAACTTTTCCAAATAATCAACCTTATTACTCTCTTTTGATTTGAGATAAAATAAGTTAGTTTGATTAACATTCAATAATGTAATACAATGATTATTAATGGCAAAACTAAACACTTTTATACTTTTACCAAAAACTAAGTTACTACATCTTTTAATTGTAATTAACCAATGCTGCTAGTTTTTCTTCTTGAACATCTCTTTCATCGCACAGGCAATTTTCACATCACAGTAATTTCATTGCCAAAATAGTAATTACTTTCATTTTCATAACAGATAGTCTATGAAAATGTAGAAACATCGCTAAAATCCGGTATACCGCTCTGTGCTGCGGCATCAACTCTTATTTGGAAGGTATTCTTTGATATGATGTACCTACATCATTGCTAAAATAATATTAGATAAAATAGTAAGAATGAATCATCACAATCTATAAGAAATGTTTTAATTTATTATTAGTAATAAAATTACCTTTTATTCGTCTGTCAGACCGTTGTTTTATTTTTTCTTGCAATATTAATTATCAATTTATTAAAATCCTTTGAGTGTAGAACATATTTTTGCTGGGTTCCAATGTCCGTCTCTTATTTTCACCTACAAAATTATTTCAGTTATTATTTATGTTTATTAAGTTTAATTTTGAGAATTCTTAGTTGTATTCACTATCTAATATTGTCTGTAGCTACTAAATACTTTATTTCAATTCACTTCATTTTGTGAAATTGGTCACTGCAGTGTATAATACTATCACAGATAGGTACTATTTAATTTCTTGCTGCAAACTTTACATAACATCAGGCACATTCTATATCTCTGGCAAAGTATTTACTGTAAACCAGAGAAAGCATACCTCCACCTCCAACTGTAAACTACTTTTAAGTTAGGTTGTGCTAAAATTAAGATTTCGCTAGATGTCAGCTGTCCCGCCAAAATTTTCTACTAACCTGCTAGATAGCCCTCGCTAGCAGTTGTCTGCTGTGGACACGGCCAATGTATATAAACAAATTCAGAAATTTAAAGTGTTGAGAAACTGTTTACAGTCAAAGTTGCTTTGTTCATTGACTGATGTGATTCGTGGATTGTTATTGTTGAAATTGATCTCAAAGATGTTCAACAACCGGCCTTTTGGAGCATGGTGTAATATTTTGACATCATTGTTGATATTGAAGATATGTTTATTATTGATTACATGATTTGCGAACGAACTGTTCGAATTTATGTGGTAAAAAGGTGTAGTGAGAAACAAAGATTTGCATTTATCTATTACTTTAGCATGTTCTTCTATTCTATTACTTATATTCCTATCAGTTTGACCAATGCATTTGGCTCAGCAATCGGAACAAGAGATCTCGTAATCTCCAGATCTATCTAGAGGGCTGACCCAGTCTTTAACATGGACCAAAGGAACAGTTTTTACTAGTTATGGCTAAGTCTAAATTACTTATTCGTGCATATCATATTTATGTTCACGATGACGATATATCTTGATGGAATGCACTCTAGTGTAAGACTTTTCAAAAAGTTATTTACTATTCATTCATTAGAGAATGGTTATTATTACTTATGATTTTGCCAGATAAGCCGAAAGAAATATATGGTAACGCTTTCAGACTATTAAATGATTATTCTAATAGGAGAGGTTTAAAGTTTTCACCACTTCAAATTGTCGATACTTCAAAATGACCATTCAAAAAAGGACAACCAATATATTTGGCCTGACTAGAAGTTAACGAATGTTGGTTATATTTTTAGAAATCGAAGTGTTGATGCGAGATAGCTTTGAACTCGATACGACAGCATATCGTATTAGCAAACAAAAACCCAAATAACTTATCTGTCTACAGCTTTCCATTCCCGGAGAAATAGACTATTTTTATTTTATCCTGGCTTAGGGACTCCTGCTGTTGCACTTCTGGTTGATAGTGATTCTGTAGGTACTTAAACTAGTTCTGCAGAAAAGACCTATGAAATTTATTTGGCCATTTCGATTCCGCTAATTGTAAGAAAGGTGAATCCTCTGATTACGTTCGCTTGTCGGCTGCTCACTATAGGCGAAGGGCCGTGGTTCGAGAAAACGAATTAAAGAACAGCTCTCAATCATTCATTTTGGCGCCAGGCTGAAGGAGTCAAATGATATAAATAAATACAATTTATTGAAGAAAAAATTAGATCAGGATGCGATAAATGAATACTCGACAAAATTTCAAAATTGCATCACATCTCAATCATCAACACGATATGTTACAACTTCCAAGTCATGAAGAATATCTTAATCAAAATTGAATGCACATCTAAAGAAAGGAACAGTTTTTACTAGTTATTGGCTAAAGCTAAATTATTTATTCGTGTATATCAAATATGTCATATTTATGTTCACAATGACGATATATAATAATAATAATATTATTAATAATAATAAAATGCCTTTATTTTAAATTCGGCGAAGTTTAGCAGCGCTGCTATTAACCGAGCGTGTAAAATATAATACATAAGTTATCAACAACTTAACAATTTTAATTAAACGATACATAATATAATTCTTACAAATAATATTAATATAAAGAATGTCTTACATAAATTATATTAAATAGTAGGTTTAATTTTTTCTAAGTAGTACATTTTTATATATATTTTTAAACGAAAAGTAAGACAGATCAAAAAATTGGTAGCATGTAAAATATAATACAGCTCTTAGTTTGTAATTTACAATGTTAGTAGCTAATTATCATCAAATTCAACAACTTAACAATTTTAATGAAATGATACATAATATCATTCTTACAAATAATATAATTATAAAGAATGTCTTACACAAATTATAATAAAGAGTAAGTTTAGTTTTTTCTGAGTAGTACATTTTTGTATTTAGTTTTAAACGAAAAGTAAGACAGATCAAGAAAATTGGTAGTATGTAAAATATAATACAATTCCCTTAGTTTATAATTTACAATGTTAGTAGCTAATTATCATTAAATTTAACAACTTAACAATTTTAATTAAATGATACATAATATCATTCTTACAAAAAATATAAATATAAATATAAAGAATGTCTTACACAAATTATAGTAAAGAGTAGGGTTAATTTTTTCTGAGTAGTACCTTCTTGTATTTGTTTTTAAACGAAAAGTAAGACATCAAGAAAATTGGTAGGAATTTCATTCAGTAGTCTGATAGATGTATAACGAAATGACCGTTTGAATAAACTTGTTGTGTGCCTGGGTATCTGAACGAATCCCTGTACCTAGTATTGCGTTGATGTACTGTATTTCTAAATGTCAACTTGTTTCGGAGACCATAAATAAAGCGTATACAAAAATTTTGTATTCTTTGTAATTTATAAGGTGATTGCATATCCAAACAGGGTCCATATACAAAATTACAGTAATTGCAATTCGAAGGTATCAAGGTCTCAGTTAATTGTTTCCTTAGAACTGAATTGAGTATGTGTTGATTCTTATACAGATTACGCAAACCATAGTATGCCTTTTGAGTGACCCTCGAAACCTGACTCCTAAATATTAATTTACTATCAAAGATAATACCCAAATTTTTGCATTCTCTAGCAACTGGGATTTTGACTTGTGCCATACTAATATTAACATTGATCTTGGTCCAATCGCTATGTGCTCCAAAGTAAATTACTGCTGATTTTTTCGGGTTAATTTTTAATCAATTGTTAGTAGAGTAGGTGTAAATAGAGTTTAAGCAATTATTTACAGTTTGTTCTACTTGAAGAGCATTGCATTTATTGAAAGTAGTCAGAATCTGGCTATCATCAGCATATTGATTTAAGATGCAACCAGGTGCATAATTATGCATATCCCCATGGTAAAGACAACAAATAACAAGGGTCCAAGAATGGACCCCAGAGGTACTCCTCTGTCCAAGTTCGAAATTTGTGATGTCTTCCTATTACAAATAACATACTGTGACCTACCAACCAGGTAGTCCCTCATTAAGCTTATAGTATTCTCTTTGAAACCATAATAGTGACGTTTGGCGCAAAGTAAGTTAAGATCTAAAGTATCAAAAGCCTTACTATAATCGAGTAAAACTAATGCTGATGTATTTCCTTTATCTACACCATCAATAATACTGTCTAATACATTTAACAATTTAGTGCTGAATCCCTTCCTAAACTCCGACTGGAGGTCTATTCTGTACACTAATCGGCAATCGACATAATCTACCGATAACAGTTAAAGATCGAAATGTCATTCACATAGATGTTAAATTTATTTATCTATATACTGGGTGATGTTATATTATTACAGATAGTAGAGGCAACATTATTTGGTTACGTTACAATAGTGAGAAAAATCAAATGTAGGTTATGTTGGACATTTGGAAAGAAGCTTTTTTAATTTCAATCAATCGAATTAGTGTCTAATGATAGTATTCACATTATTGCTTCAAGAATGAGAGTTGCCAATAATTCAGTTTGGCAATACCTCAGTTTATCTACACAAACACAAGTGTGTTGTTTGAGCGAACAATCATATTGCAAATAGCTCTAAGAGTGTTTGATTTCACTCTGTGAATTTTGCTGTGAGGAAGAAGAGCTTTGCTCTATCATCATACCACAAACTCGAAATCTATCTATTATACCTATCATAGAATTTACTTTACGTTTTACACAAACTAATGATTCACCATCAGAGAGAAAACAGATGAAAATTATATAATGATTATGAACAACATCGAAGGTAAATCCAAAATATGTAGGTACTTACGGTAGGTAATCTCAATATAAACAACAGAGATTCATAAATAATTTCACCATCTCATCTACTTTCTTCATTCCTTGCATGTTTATTCGATCTTAGTGGAAATATTAATTTAACGATGAAATGGTTGTTTACAATCAATTCTTATTTATAAGGAAAATATTTTTAATGTGATTCAATCCAGCCCCAAGTACCTACCTACCTTAATCGGTTTTCTAGATTTATGAATAACTCGGAAACGAAACCAAGTTATTTTACATCGCAGAGTCTATTAGTAAATTCTGAATATGCATATCTAAAAACAGGTGGAGATATTCAGTTCAAAATATATTTCTTCTATTTTTTAAACTTTCATTGATAGGGTGGGAAGTTGCAAAATATTCCTTATTATTTCATGCTTTGGATTTGTTCATATATTTATGAACTGAATGTAACCAACGGCCGTTATAGACCAAGTTATATGGCGCGAGAAACAATTATTAGTCATCCATTCTTTTGTCTCAGCCAATAATATCTCGAGATATACGGTTAACATATGAACTAATACATTTTTGCGCGACTAATTTGTGTGAGAAAGATCATTGCAAATTATAAACTTGGAGGGTTGATTTCTGTTCGTAAGTTTTGTGATAGTTTTCTGGTGATTTAAATTTCAATGATGGATACTGTTGCTGAAATGTAAGTATTTTTAATGTTCTCATAAAATATATATTGTATTTTAGTGTGTATAAAAGTTACAACAATAATAATATTATGTTATTGGTAAATTATGATCCGCATTTCTGAAGCAGTAAAGTAAATTTAAGTTTTTCTACGCAACTTTCTTAGGAGACAAAATAGATGCATCCGAGATAATCAAGAACAACTTACTTCTTTGGCAGCATTTATGTATAGCCACCCGAAATTCGCTACTGGGGCGCACCTTGGCTATGATGGTGTAGCCACAAATAATTGCCAAATTGCTTTATTAGCTGACCAATACCCTAAATCAGTTGGGACACCCCAAAACTGCAGAGAGGTGGCAAACTGTGAGTATCAAATAGACACATATGAACTAATCGAAATAAGTTGTGAATAGTGACAAAAGTTCTTACCAGAAAAAAATATTAGTCGGAGAGCTAGTAACGCACGTTTCATGAAGTGTTTGATGCACCTTGAAATTTAAAAATTTTAAATGTAGTGTATGAAGAAGCAAATATACCTGTGTTGGCCTGACCCACCATGGGACACCAGGTAGTGCGCATCTAAGAAAGTGTAAAAAAATATGACCCAAAAAAAGTGTTTGATTCAGCAGCCAACAACCAGTAATGGAATGTTTAGGTAATTTTAAAAATACTACTGTTTGGGCAGACACTTTTGTGGGGGTTTATACTTAATAAATCCACCCTAAAGTTGATTTTTTTTAAATACCATTCGAAGTGTTTGATTCACGCTGAAATTTTAATAGCGTCTTAATTAAATATAAAAAAAATAATTACAAAAAGCCAGACACTTTTTCTGGGGTTTAATTGCCGGCAAACATGAAAATATATATTATTTATAATAGAAAGAGATAGGCTGCGCATGGCGGTAGATGTGAGTGAGAGCGCTGATCACCACCGTTGCTGCGGTCTTTCTCTATGCTCTCATTGGCTATTGGTCACGTGTCTTGCACAGCTGTACAAGCAGTAAGTCCCTATTTAAGTAAGTCCCTAATAACGCCTTTATAAATCTGAAAAATTATTGATAATAAAATATATAATTCGTTATATTGTATTTTTAGTACGTTTCTGAATCAAATTTTGGGTGGAAAAATGGAATGTGTGTCGTGTGTGATATGTAAACAAAAAGATCCTGGAAAGATTAACCCATTGACTGAGAGTACATTAAATAAATGTCGAATTGCATGAAAAAATCGACAAGAATACAAATTAAAATACTGTGATATGATCTTATCATCAGAATTGTCTTCTAATAAAGAAGGTTATCATCGGCAATGCTATGCGAATTTTACAAGTATAAAAAAACAATACAAGCAGAATTTGTCAGAAATTTCCTTGGAATCTCCTTCTACATCAGGTATTTCTTATGTCATTTTCAGCCCTCAAATTATTTATGTACTTTTATTACTAATAACATAGATCTCAAGTTTGCATGAATAAGTGAAGCAACTTTTAATTTAAATTGATTTTTCTAGATATTCCTTCAAGAAGTGATCAAGTCGTCGAAATCGAGTGAGTGTTAGTCACACAGACAATGGAAATCAGCCGGATGGTCTGAGCCCTAGTCCTGAACCTGCAACAGCTGCACCTAATGCATCAGAAAAAACTGATGTTTGTATTTTTTTGTACCAAAGCTCGTCGTAAAGTAAAAGGGAAGCACGTGTTATTATACTCAATTGAAAAAGCTGCTCTCATCGATACTCTTCAATTATATAAAGAATTTGTGGAGAATACAACAGTATATGAACAATTACAAAGCTCAGTAGATGTAAAAGCTCACCGTATTTGTAGAGTTGAATACCTAAATTCCCTACGTATGTATGACAACAAACCAAAAACCAAGTATCATAAAAAATTAGAATATCGCGATAAAGCTTTTCAATAAGTTTGCTTTTTCATTGATGAAAATATTGTTAAACAAAGAGAATGTTTCTTTTTCTCTTTTTTGTGCCAATGCTATACGGATACCTTAAAAAAATTAGCTGCAGACAATGGAGAGGAGTTTGATAGCAATTTAGGAATGAGTTTTTTCGAACAAAAATTAAAAAAAAATACGGGGACTTACTTGAATTGACTTTAATGCACCACAAGAAAATTGTAGGGCCTAAGGGTCGTGAAATTGACGAATATTTATATTCGTTGATACAGGAGAGAGACATTGTTCAGAATGCTGCAAATATTTTACGCCAAAAAATTCTTGGTATAGAAAAAACGCCATTGCCAGAAAATTTACGTACATCGGATGTATTAAAGGGAGAGTGTTCAATACCACGAGTATTGAAAGAGTTTTATTTAACATTGCTAGCTGGTACTCGTAGTAAACGGAGAAAACACATTCAGACAGATAGAATTAGTAGCTCATTGGCTGAAGATGCGATTTTTAACGTCACAAACGGTAAAATAAAGACGAAGAAGCATTTAACTTTAGCCATGACATTAAAGAGTTTAACGAGTAGTCGGAAAGTCGTTGAAATAATCAACAGATACGGGGATTGTTCTAGTTGTGGCTGAAGAGTTGGAAACAGAAACAACTTATGCTGCGAGCCAACGATCAACTACATGTCGGGAAGGTGTCATCAGAATGAAGGGATTATATACTGGTGTTGCTTTCAATAATTTCGATCGATTTGTTGATACTTCGTCCGGTAAAGATACTCTTCATGATACTGTTGGTATCATTTACCAAAATGTAGATAGTATTTTGGAAAAAGATGCAGCAGTATTTGATGAAGAATTATCATTAGTTGTAGATGAAGCTCCTGAGAATTCTGATCCTTGTGAGACTTTGGCAAATGGTGGTCGAAAGAGAAGAAGGTCGCTTGAGGTTATAAAATTATTGAACCTTACAATAAAAAAATTAAAATGTCTGAGACTTTAATTTTAAATACCGATGAAGGATGTTTATCAGCTCCAACTACGTTAGAATTAGCTCAAACATTTGACATATTATGGATACTTTCACATGCACTGGAGATTCCTAAAACACCCATGTGGGTTGGATTCAATTTCAAGTTTATAGAGGATTTTAATTCCACACAGCAGAAGATATGTTATTTAACACCCATAAATGACTCACCAACTGGAAAAGACATAGTTGTTCAGACTATGAAAGAAAGTCAAAAAATTGCAGCGGAAATAGGGGAAACATGTATGAGTGTCACTTACGATTTATCAATTGCAAAAGTTGCGATGCAAATACAAGCAACGGAAAAACCTACGTACGATGACCTATTCATTCATCTAGGTTCTTTCCACATAATGATTGCCTATTTCAAAGCTGTTGGAAAATTTATTGCAGGCTGTGGATTGATGAATCTTGCTGTCGACACTGGATTATTAGCTTCTGGATCGGTCAATTCATTTTTAGATGGTAAACATTTCAACAGGTACAAAAGATTACATCCTTTAATGGCTTAGAAATAATGAATTTTCGGTCTTTTCTTAACAAAAGAAACAAGGTCATTGGAGAAGATTTGCGTTCGGAACTCACGCACTTTGGCGACGGTCTAACATCATTTTCAGATTTAATTGGCAATCGTGAAATCTCAGAATTGATTGAATCTTACCCAAAATATCGGGAAGCTTGCGTGAATGGCGACTTTGGAAAAACAGCGCTGTACTATACGATGCACATTCTTCTTGTTAATCACTATTTGACACTAAGTCGCAGTATCAGAACCGGAGACTTCTCGTTGTATAAATATATTATGCCACAGATTACAAATCTTGTTTTCGCTTTTAATCAACCGAATTACGCACGTTGGTTAATTAAATATCACAATAACTTAGTTAATGTTGGTACGATTAATCCTGAAATAATGAAAGAATTGGAAGAAGGATACTTTGGCATACAACATACAACGCACTGAAAAGTCATTCTCTAGGCAACCGACTGATCTTACACTCGAACAAACAATCAACGCCGACGCTGCGAAACGATTAATTGGAATAATTAACTTTACTAACTCCATTTCAGCTCGACAGCGAAAGTGTTTAAGTCATCAAATAAGATCAACAGTAATTTCATACACTTATGAGGCAACTGGCTTACGAAAACATCAAGACGTAACCGCTGATTTAGAAGATCATCGTATAAAAAAAGATTCGGAACAACTCAGAAAATTTATCGATGGATTCTCCAAATTTGTGAACCCTTTCGATTCAGACCTTGATGAAAAGCTACTCTTCAATATTTCGAACGGAAGAGCAGCTTCACGTGAAGTGGAGCAGTTCTTATTGAATGTTGGCACGAAGAGTGAAGAATTACGCAAAAAAAATATTCAGGAATGTACTGAATCTGAGGAAAGATTTGAAAAGCCAATACCACGATTGAAAATACTTAATTTTTCTACAGCAGTTGTTAAGAAAAAAATTAAAAGCGATGGTAAAGTTCAGGAAGGATGTTAGGTTTATCAATGGACCATTCCGTTGATTTCGAAAAAAAATTGTGTTTTCCTATTATTCCGATCCCAATGTCCTTATGTCATTTCGATGGAACAATCTGTAAAACAGATAAATCAGCTATTGTGGCAGTTTTTGAAAAGCAGCATCAACAAGGAAAAATACCCGACGTCTTCGATGTTGTATTAGTTGATAGTTTCTTCCTTTTACATACATTACGTGATGTTCCCGCAACGTTTGGTAATATTTCAAAAAAAAATATGTCAGTTTTAACTGCTACTAAAGCTCCTCGAGTTGACATAATCTTCGACCAATATATCTCTCCGTCAATCAAAGATTATGAACGCAATATACGGAATGAAGAAAATACCATTGATTTCAATATCAATGCAAGTTCCACCAACAGATTTCAACAAAGAATTAAAGAACATTAAATTTAAACAAGCTTTAGTAACCTTTTTGATTGAACATTGGCGTGATCCTGAAATGGTGCATTTCATTGGTCAAACAGTCATCCATTTAAATTACGATTATTGTTATTCATACAAACTTGAAGATAATAATATTGTAAACAATAAATGATGATTTATATTGTGAAAATCACGAAGAAGCTGATACCAAATTAATGTATCATGCTTGTGAATTGGAAAATGAGTTGGCTACTAATGTTCTTATTAAATCATGTGATACTGATGTTTTGATCATCATGCTTGGCAATATGGATAACCTAAAAAGTGATGGCATAAATATATACATGGAGTATGGAGCTGCTAATAAAAGACGAACTTTAAATCTGACACAGCTTCACATTGAATTAGAGCCGACAGTATGTGCTAGTTTACCCGGATTTCATGCCATCACGGGATGTGATTACAACCCTGCATTTTTTAAGAAGGGCAAAAAAATTTGGATTATCAGAAAGTACTTGCTGATATTGGACAGTTAGATGTCCCTGGATTACAATACGAAATGTTTGCAACATTTGAAAAAATTGTCTGTGAATTGTACGGGTACAAGAACATTACAAATGTTAATGATGTGCGTTTCCAAAAGTTTTGCTCTACTTACAAATCAAAAAATGTAAACGAACCTTTTGGAAAAAAATTGATCAAATATGATGCGTCAAATTTACCACTGTGTAAAGCAGAACTACACCAACACCTTTTGCGGACTCAATACATTACAAGTATTTGGCGAAACGCTCATCTGAGTACTCCAACATCTTTGTTACCTGGAAGATACGGTTGGACTCTAAAAAATAACAGATATGAGTTTAAATTGTTTGAGGGTGATTGTATGCCGAAAACCGTTTTGGATGCTGTAAGAACTGGTTCAACTCCCGAAAATAATCCTAACAACGAAGGTTTGTATTTTCTAATTTTCTTCTTTTCTCACATATGATGTCATTATGTAAATTATGTTTGGTTCTTTTTTTAGATGATGAAAGGACTTCTTACAATGAAGACGTATTTTCGAGTGATGATTCGGCAGAAGAAGATTCAGAGGACAGTAGTGATGAAGACGAACATTGAAGATACTTTTCTAGACATTTTTATAAAGTATACTTGTAAAAAATATTGAAAAAAATAAACCAGTAATATTTACCATACATACTGATCGTGGAATTTTGAATTATAACCTCACAATCTCTTTTTTTAATACGAAAAGCTTTCAATTCCAATTTTTCATCATTATTATTTAATATAATAGTATCATTCTCAAGAACTTGGACGGAAAAAAACATTCAGTGCTAGATTTTTAAATGTTGCAACATTTAAAAATGTAGCACAATGTTTTTTTTATGTCTAAGTTCCTGAGAATGATACTATTATATTTAACATCATGGATAATAACATAAATTATAATTATTAATTAATTGTACTATTTGATCTAAAGAAATAAAAAGCTTGAACATAAGTTATTTAAATAAATACATTTTTTTAATTCTACTCCAAAATATTAATTTCAAATGTACAGCTATACAAGACACGTGACAAACAGCCAATGAGAGCACAGAGAAAGACCGCAGCAACGGTGGTGATCAGCGCTCTCACTTACATCTACCGCCATGCGCAGCCTATCTCTTTCTATTATAAATAATATTTATTTTCATGTTTGCCGGCAATTAAACCCCGGAAAAAGTGTCTGGCTTTTTGTAATTATTTTTTTTATATTTAATTAAGACGCTGTTGAAATTTCCGCATGAATCAAACACTTCAAATGGTATTAAAAGAAAATCAACTTTAGGGTAGATTTATTAAGTATAAACCCCCACAAAAGTGTCTGCCCAAATAGTAGTATTTTTAAAATTACCTAAACTTTCCATTACTGGTTGTTGGCTGCTGAATCAAACACTTTTTTTGGATCATATTTTTTACAACTTTTTAGGATACGCACTACCTGGTGTCCCAAGGTGGGTCAGGCCAACACAGGTATATTTGCTTCTTCATACAATACATTTAAAATTTTTAAATTTCAAGGTGCATCAAACACTCAAAACATGAAACGTACGTTACTAGCTCTTGGACTATATCCTAATATCTTTATATATATACTGGGATGGAAAATTATTTCTGGATCTGATGAAGTTTTACCAAATAGATGACCCTATATATTTTTGTATTTTCAGATAGTTATTTTCAAATATTAGATGATATAATAAGTTTCGGAGGATGTCCAACTTTTGGTTTTTTAATAGTTGTCAATAAATTCTCATTAAAACAAAATGAGCATTGTGAACAATCGACCACTGACGTCATTAACTCTAAAATTATCTTAGCTGTTGCAAATTAAAATAAACACTATTTTTGTTAGAGAAGATTTTAATATAACGTAAAACGATGAAGATCATTCCACAAATTTGTTCAACTCTGTACATAGTCATTTTATATAATAATTTCATATAATAACATTCTTCTAATTTACAGACTTATATTCTTAATAATTCCAATCTTTATCCAAGGCATACTAGAAATTTTGAATACATATTTTGCTAACCAAGCTTATCTTCCTAGTCATGAGTACTATATGTCTAAAAGACATCAAAAATAAATCTATTAAATTAATTGTAAAGGAAATGTTTTAAGAGCTAATGCAATAGAAATATCCTAAGCTTAATTTTATCATAAATTCCCAGTCATTATTGGAGCTGAATTTCTTGTAGATATGGAGAGACATGAAATCCAAATCTCTTGGTAAGGCTGCTAAGATCCGTGGTGCATGAGCTAGAACGGGAGGCCTTCCGAATAATGAGCCTGCACTTAAAGAGCAGGATAAACAAATTTGTAGCCTTTTTGGGTAAAATTATTGGGAGGGTTCCTCATGTGCTGACCTTTATCCTGAAGAAATAGTGAGTTATTTCAGAGTTATATAGATACGTACTTTAGTTTAAATTTTATATCGCTTCACCTCTGTGACATTGCATTTCTCCGTATAAATGAAATTTCATTTCTTTTCTCTTTTCTAGATAAATAATAACAATTTAAACTTAAATTATAATTTATAATTCTAGACATTTTTTCACTTTTCTGGTTCAATAATTACATTTTTTTAATCTTTTCTGATATACTAGTTGTTATTTACTTTATTTCGTAGGATCTCATAGAAAGGTTGGAACAGGGGTATGAGTATTCCCAAATTCCCAAAGATCCATGAATTGGTTTTCATGCATCTCAAAAGGATCATGACTCGCTCTCCACGCACTCCGCTCCGTTCTTCTCTCCAAACGCCGTGCACGATGTTCCAAATTCATCACATCCAGTGCCAAGTAGCCCAAACCAGCATTGAAAATTATGAATTGATCCTAAAGTAATAGACAAATTTATTAAAAACAAGTAGGATGTATGCTGAACTTATGTTAAGCTCTTATAAAAATTAAAATATAATAGAATTAAAAATCTCACCAACCTTGCTTTCTTTAGCAATGATTTCATATTCTTTGCTGTATTTCTATTTAGATATTCTCAAAAATACTATACCAATTTCAACAATGAATAAAACTGAACTCACTTGAAGGCTAAATCTAACAAAAAAGTAATCAATACACTGAACTGAAATCTACTTACTTATTCGAACAACAGTAGGAACCCACTTATAGTAAGTATATCGTATATCTAGTTATGAACCTAGAATATAATATAATCAATGTTATACAAGTAAATATATATATATATATATATATATATATATATATATATATATATATATATATATTGTATGTGTATATAAAAAATACCTACTCAGTGGTAGAAACAAATTCTTGTAGATACTTGAATTCACTTCCCACTTACTTATGTTTTAAAAACCTAGAACATAATAATTTCCAAAACTGTAAAACGTAGACACCAAAATGAAAATAACTTGCAGTTTGCAGTACTTACGGACCTATACTACAATAATTAATAATCATTAAACTAATGGTTTCTTCTACACCATTTCCAATTTTATTTGAGAAAGAATACTGTTTATTTAAAAAAAATGTATTTGAGAGATGTCAAATTTATTTAAGAGAACACCAAATAGTTGAAAAAAGTCAGTTTTATTTGAGTAGTCAAAATATTAATTTAAGAGTTCAATTGTATTCAAGAAATGGTAAAATGTAATTGAGAAGATATAACAAGATAAGGAGAAACACAAAAGCACATGCATAACACAATCTGAACATTAGAAATGATGATTACAATAAACCTTTCGACCTTTTTACCCACTTGCTAATTCAATTAGGATACGTTTCTCAAATGCAATTAGCAGCTTCTTAAATTCAAATCATACATTCTGAAATAGAATTACATACATATTGATATGATAAAATAATTTCTCAAATACAACTGACTATTCTCCACTACGTTTGTTGTATTCTAAAATGCAATTAAAACCTTATTGAATTAAAGTGGAAATGGTGTAGATTATGAAATTATTATTCTGTAACTTACCTATAGGATAGTATCCGTTATGTTACTTTCTGAGAACTTGCAGAAAGATTAATATAAAAGTATATAATTGATAAAAGTAACACAAGGATCCGATCCGATAACTACTTACCCATGACAAAATAATCGGAATTCAGATTCCAATTTAACTAATACTATATGCGAAAGCTGTTACTGCCTAGAATATGAATATGAGACATAAATACGAGTACCAATATATTTTTACTTACATTTACCAATTGAAGTAAGCTAAAAATAGAATAATTTCTCTTAAGACGTAAAATTCAAAAAAGGATATGATACTAACCTATAAAATTCTCACTTGAGAAAACTCACAACCATAGATTCTTTATTATATTTCTGTGTTGACAACTCACAACAATTTATAAAAAAGCACAAGAGGTTATAGATTATAGTTGAACATAAACAAACATATACCTACACAACACACGTCGTACGGCGAAACCACGTGACATCATCGACTGTCAAATGTTATCGTTCACAAGGATCTTCACCTATCGCACTCAAGAGTCCGCCCGATAACTTTTTGAACAGAACACCAAAAGGTGACGACACATAACAATCATTTTTGATTGACAAATGACATATCGCCATGTATAAGTATATCTATATATATAATTATACCGATAAGCAGCTATCGATTGCCGATTAGTGTACAGAATAGACCTCCTGGCCTTCAAATATTAGTTTGTTAACATTGAGAAAATTAATAGGCTTAAGAGACTAATTGGCCGAATATCAGAATAATCTTTTGGACTATATAACTTAGGCAGAGGTAGAACCTTTGCCAGCTTCCAGGTTGTCGGTTATCGCTTTATTAAAAATATGAGTAAGAAACGGTATAATCAAAGGACAACAAAGCTTATTCATATGTAGTGTAAGCCCATCAGAGCCAGCTGCATTTGATTTTATTTGTGAAATTGCCCAATTAACGTCGTTGTCATTCACCATGGACAAGTCAAACACTTTATCAGTAACCGTGATATTCCTATAGAAACTAACTGTGTGAGGGGGTCAATTGTAGGACATATATGGCGAACAATCTCAACAAAAAAGTTATTGATTCTATTTGGATCTTCGAAATTTTGAGGTATTGAATTTTTTTTTTCTATTATAAACATTCATGTCGTTCAGTGTTTGCCATATAGCTCCACTATTTTATTTCTACTTTCAAATTTCAGATAGGCAATCTTTTCGTTACGAACTGCTTGAGTAAACAAGTTTTTTGCTCTTTTATATTCTTCCCGTACCTTCAATAATTTCGTTTTCTTGAATTTTGATAAAAGACTACTTCTATATTTTTTCCTGATCTTTCGAACATCAGTGAACCAAGGTGATTTTGGCTTGGTAACTCGAACTATGCGTTTTGGCGTATGTATATCGATGATGTTTGTTACGAAATTCTTGAGAGCACAAACTTTATCGTCTAGCTCATCTAGATCATATATAATACCCCAGTTTACATTCTGAAGATCAGTATCAAAATTTTCTAAAAATATTTGAAATCACGAAATTCTATGAACCTAAGCTTTAAAATTGGCACTTTAACATGGATAGAGCAATAAATTAATTCAATATCAGAAACATAATGTAGATCATGGTGGTGAACCTGTCCACGTAATAAATTCTCATTAGAAATAATGATAACATCAATTAGGCTAGCCTTGGTTGCAGAAAACCTGGTGTGGTTTAAACTATTTGCTTAAAATTAAACGAATCAAGAAAATTTTTAAAATGCATCTCAATATTATTTTGTTCTAACAGATTAATATTAATGTCACCTAGTAAAACTACTTCATCACAAAGAGGTATTATATTAGCTACTGAGCTTTTTAGTACTTTAAGGGCATTCATTTGGTGGGCGATAAAAAATCCAAATTCCCAAAACCATGTTTTCAAACTTTATAGTAAGCCAATGCTGCTCAAAAGTTTAATTTTTCACACCAAAATCAATCTTAGTTACGCACAAGTCATCTCTGAGATATATTCCAACACCACCACCCCTACTGTCACGATCAGTCCTATAAAAATTAAATCCTGCTATATGTACTTGTACATCTGGTATGAACTCAGAAAGCCAGCTTTCAGAAATTGCCAAAATATCCAATTTTAGATCAACAATACACTGTCTAACATCTATCATACTCGGTATCAACGAACAAACAATCAAGTGAGCAATTTTCAGATTATAATAATTTGTATTTGACATAATCTATTCTCACTATTTCCATAAGTATCTACCTATATCTATCCAAACAAAAATAATAATAATGGTAGAGGAAAAAAAGTTATATGACATTATGCTACTAAGTTTTCCAAAACAGAGAGATTCTTAATTACAATTGCGTCCTCACCGTCATCCTTGCGAGCTAATATTTTGCCATTTCTGTGTCAGATGTATTTAAATCCATTTTCCTTCAGGGTTTTCGCCTTCTTGCAAAGATTGTGTGTTTGTTTTTAAGCTATTCATTCAGGTAGATCGGTGTGTTTGCTTCACCTAGCCCAGTATTTCTATGTGTGATTTTACCTTTTTAGAGCGAGCATCAAGTAAAAGCTTCTTATGGTTTGCGTTTTGTAGAGTTATTAACAGTTTTACACTGTTGTTTTTAATATTGACATGCCTTATATCTTCTGAGTTAAGTTTAGAAATACTGACGTCCAAATATCTTAACAGAGCAGAAACCTTCTGAATTGTAGATTTCTTTTCCTCTTCACCCTTGATCAACCCTGAGATACAAATATTGTTTTTTATTTTGTTTTGTTCCTGAGCACAATTATCTCGTGATATTTCGTTAACCATATCAGCTAGAACTTTAGATTGTGTTTTTTCCTCCTCGTATTTAGCATTTAAAAACTCCATAGATTTGCGAAGTTCCCGTAACTCGCCCTTGAGTTCCCGGATTAGTGATTTAAGTTCTGGGTCTTCATTGGTCTTCAGGATTCGGTGGACTGGCTCATTGGAGTAGTGCCGGCCTTGAGGTCTTGGGAAGGACCCGAGTTAGTGGCGGTGGAGGAGAAAAACATCCCCAAACCCGTCACTGTAACGGTGTACTTCCCAAGAAGCTTCGAAATGGAGACGGAGAAGATCCTCCGACTCGTCGAAGTACAGAACCCCTGGCTCAGTACCGGAGCCTGGAAAGTTCTCAACTCCAAAAAGGAGAGAACCGGTACTGTCCTCACGATTGGGATCGATCACCAATCAGGAGAGGCCCTGAAGGCAGAAAGATGCGTCTTAAACTTTAGGTTTGGACGTGTGTCTGTCTCGGGGCTAGGACAGAAAAATAATCCTGCGGGAGGTCTAAAAGATGCGGAGATACCCTCCACATCTACGGACTCCGGTATGCAGGATAAAACTGCTAGCTCAGGTCTGGTCGAGGCCTCTGCTGGCTCTGCCAAAGAAGCCAGGGCGGCAGAGAAATTCTCTGCAGTCCTGGGGGAAGGGCGAACCCATGCGGGGCTCGAGGCCATAACCCGAGACCCAAATACCCGCTCGAGCTCCAAGGAGACTATCCTCCCGATGGATCTTGATGAGGGACAGGAGGAAAGAGAGGAGGGGGGGAATTAGAGGCTGGACTACCCAGCCCCTATACCCCAGACTACAGCACCTTCATCGCTTTCTCCAAGGTGGCGCAAGTGAACTTGCATCACGCGAAGGGAGCTTCAGCAGTGATTGCAAGGCTATTTGCGAAATCCCAACTGGATTTTGTACTGATCCAGGAACCCTGGACAGGCAAAGCAGGCCAAATCGAAGGTTTGGCATCCAAAGACTCAAAATTGATCTATGACCAGAGGCAGGAGTCCCCTCGTGCCTGTGTGATCATAAGAAACAACATTAATTACACATGTGTTTCAGAATTCATGACTCGGGACCTAGTTCCAATTCTAGTACACCTCAACACTGGGGGCATCAACCGAGACATAGTTATTGCATCTGCTTATTTCGCTGGAGACAATCCTGCAATACCTCCAGTCGAAGCTCAAGAGCTAGTGCAATACTGCAATAGCAGACAACTGCCAGTCATCATAGGCTGTGATGCCAATGCGCACAATGTTATTTGGGGAAGCACGAACAACAACCCTAGAGGTGAGTGCTTACTTGAATATCTCTTAGCTAATAATCTAGAAACCCTTAATGTGGGAACAACCCCCACTTTTGTCACGAGAGCAAGAGAAGAGGTCCTGGACGTAACAATTGCCAGCCTTACTGCCAGGAATAACGTATTTGATTGGAGAGTGATGGAGGAACCTTCTCTCTCCGATCATAGGATTATAGAGTTTAGAATTGCAGGGGAAGTAACCTAACTGTCTCCAACTCGTAACCCTAGAAATACAGATTGGTCTAAATATAAGACCCTTCTGAAGCAAAACTTGGAATAGATAGAAAGTAATGGGGTCAAACACCCACACTGCGATCTGGATCAAGAGGTCGAACTGGTCAGTGTGGCGATAACGGAGGCATTCCAATCAAGTTGCCCACTCTCAAAAGCTCGACCAAGCAAGGAAGCACCTTGGTGTAACAAAACCTGTCAAACCTCAGATTAGAGGTCCGTCGGCTCTTCAACAGAGCCAAAAGAGACGATAATTGGCAGGGCTACACCGAGAAGCTCACAAAATACAATAAGGAGATCAGGAAGGCCAAGAGGCTTCACATTCAAGCTTTTTGTGAAAAGATCACTTCGACTCCTACTGCCAGAAGCCAGACGGGTCATACACTGAGGGAGAAGAGGAGCGATCTGCTCTACTTCTCAAAACACACTTCCCAGGAAGTGAACCCCTCAGTAGTATTGACGTAGCAATCCAAACCAAGAATCCTCGCAAGGAAGATTGGAGTATTGCTAAGAAGATATTCACAAGACAAAGGTTGGAATGGGCAGTCAACACCTTTCAACCTTATAAATCGCCGGGAGTAGATGGCATATTACCAATACTCCTACAGAAAGGAATGGAGGAGATCCTTCCCCATCTCCTGAAGATTACAAGAAGCTGCCTAGCACGGGGCTTTATACCTAGCATATGGCAAAGAGCCAAAGTAATCTTCATACCGAAAATAGGGAAGGAAAATGGGACCGATCCCCGATCTTTCCGACCTATCTGTGTAACATGGTTTCTACTGAAAACGATGGAGAAAGTAGTGAATAACTACATAAGAACAGAGATTCTGAAGGACAAACCACTTCATAAATGTCAGCATGCATACAGGGCGGGGGGTTCAACAGAAACCGCGCTGTATTAGCTAACTGAGGTCATTCAGAGTTCTCTGATCAATAAAGAAATCGCAATGTGTGCCTTCCTGGACATATCTGGGGCTTTTGACAACACCACACATGTGTCAATCAGGGAGGCACTCACACGGCGAGGAGTGAACAAGACCGTTATCAAATGGATGTATGAGATGTTGAAGACGAGAATAGCTAAGGCCCAAGTAGGTGATCATACCACCTCTATTAAAGCTACTCGTGGAACACCTCAAGGAGGAGTAATATCTCCCCTCCTATGGAGCTTAGTAGTAGACGAGTTACTCCACAAACTCACGGAGCTTGGCTTCACATGTATAGGCTATGCCGACGACATAGTCCTAATAGTCCGAGGAAAATTCGCGAACACCCTATGCGAATTATTGCAGGAGGGCCTCAGAACTATTGAGCAATGGTGCTTGTCAGTGGGGCTTAGCATAAACCCATCCAAGACCACAATTATTCCGTTTACTAGGAAAAGGAAACTTCCAGCTATGAAACCTCTCACTTTGAGTGGAGACATAATAAGCTGGAAGGCTGATGTCAAATATCTGGGATTAACACTAGATAGCACGCTTCTGTGGAACAAGCATATTGAGGCTACTGCTAGCAAAGCAATAAGGGCCTTAATGGCGTGCAGAAATCTGACTGGTAAGACTTGGGGATGTAACCCAAAAATACTGCGATGGATGTACGTCATGATTGTAAGACCGATAATATCATATGGGTCAATAGCCTGGCATGGCAAGGCAAGTCAGAGCAATACGAGGAAAACCCTCGATAGAATACAAAGACTAGCCTGTGTCTGTATCACTGGAGCCATGAGACCTTGCCCGACCAGGGCACTAGAGATCATCACAGATCTCACACCTCTCCATCTAGTGATAGATAGATTGGCCCATGAGGCCATTCTAAGACTATCTAGGGAAGGTTCAGACATTGTGGGAATTCGGAATCAGAGAGCTTGGTCCTCTCTGTCCAAACACATCCCATCAGCAAACCTTCCCAGTGATGTAATGACAAAGAAAATTAGCATCGAGAGAACTTTCACCACGGTGCTAAGTAGCAGAGAAGATTGGGACAGGGGGCTCACAACCCAAGCTCTCAAAAAGAATACCATTAAGACCACGACGGGGACAGGCACTGGAGTGTTTGGGAATCGCACCAAATGCTCACTTGCGCTAGGCCGCTGCCCAAGCGTCATTCAAGCAGAATTGCTTGCAATTGAAAGATGCGTCGAGGTGAACCTTGAAAGAAACTATCAGAAATGTGACATTGCAATACATTCTGATAGTCAAGCTGCAATTAAAGCACTGAACTCTCATACCATTGAATCTAAAATGGTATGGGAGTGCCGAAGGAAGCTCAATGAGCTAGGCAAGAACAACAGGGTCTACTTAGTCTGGGTTCCCGGCCACTCGGGAATCAAAGGCAACGAGGAGGCCAACACACTTGCCAGGAAAGGAGCACAAACTCCATTTACTGGCCCAGAACCCTTCTGTGGCACAGATAAATGCACCTACAAGAAGGAGTTTCTGGAGAGGGAAAAAACCGAAAGAGAAACACTCTTGCGGGATACCCCTGGATTGGATCATTCCAAAAAGTTTCTAAAAACTTTGATACTGCAAGATCCAAAAGGTATTTGGATCTCAGCAAGAACAAGCTACACCTACTCACTGGATTTCTCACAGGACACTGTCGCCTCAAGAAGCATCTAATGAGATTAGGTCTAGTAGAGGATGACGAGTGCAGATTCTGCGGGGAAGAGGAGGAAACTCCGGATCACCTGGTGACGGAATGCCTCGCCATTGCTAGCCAACGCAAACAGTGCCTTGGAATAGCAACCTGCAGTAGTGAGGAAGTATCCTCCTTGAAGCCAACACAGATACTGGAGTTCATTAGAACTCTGGAACTGGAAGGCGAGTTGTAGACCGCGTATAGGCGAGTGCAACTCAGGTAGGGGGCACAATAGACCTTATGGTCGCAGTGCAATGTAACCCTCTCTTAAATCTAAATCTAATCTAAATCTACCTTTTTTAGAGCGAGCATCAAGTAAAAGCTTCTTATAGTTTGCGTTTTGTAGAGTTATTAACAGTTTTACACTGTTGTTTTTAATATTGACATGCCTTATATCTTCTGAGTTAAGTTTAGAAATACTGACGTCCAAATATCTAAACAGCGCAGAAACCTTCTGAATTGGAGATTTCTTTTCCTCTTCGCCCTTGATCAACCCTGAGATACAAATATTGTTTTTATTTTGTTTTGTTCCTGAGCACAATTATCTCGTGATATTTCGTTAACCATATCAGCTAGAACTTTAGATTGTGTTTTTTCCTCCTCGTATTTAGCATTTAAAAACTCCATAGATTTGCGAAGTTCCCGTAACTCGCCCTTGAGTTCCCGGATTAGTGATTTAAGTTCTGGGTCTTCATTGTTTGTTGTATTTTGCGAAAAGAGAATAGATCTGCGGTTACTGTTATTGTCGGGGCTTACCTCTTCTCGATTACAATCCGCACAATCCAAGACGTTTTATCAGTTTGCATAAGCCTAGCATCAACCTCCGAAACGTTTCCACACTGTAAATGAAAATGCCCCTTGCATTGCCCACATTGTAACTTTTTCCAATGTTAGTTTTACAAGCTTTGCAGATTTTCGATGCCATATCTGTACAACCGGCAACACCACGCGAGGTACTTATAAACCTCAGCCGTTTCGTAGTTAGATTTTGTATTGAAGATTGAATATTGGTGATTTATCTTTTAACATTCTTCAAATTCTTTATACGTTCGTGGTGTAAATCTCTGGAGTGCCGACAAATTCTGAGGTGAGATTAGGATGGAGGTCACTTTGATGATAGCTTTCAGATGAATGCACTCACGACACCGTTAGAACTGTACTTTTTGTATAAATGCAATATTACTTTTGTTGTTGTTGTTATTGATGGAATGCACTCTAGTGTAAAGCCAGGCTCGAACGACTCGTGTACGTGACAAATACACAATTATTTAGGTCCTATGAGCTAGCACAACAAAAGTGGCACACATCAATAAAATTAATTTACTAATTTCAAGTATATTAGTGCTAATTTAGTACGGAAAAATTAAATTTATAACTCTTCAATTTTTGAAATTACGGGCAATACTGCTAGCTTAATATTAAGAGACCACACTTAAACTGAATATGAGCTCGCACACGCGCCTATAAATTTCAAAAATAAAGAGTTTTAATTTTTTTCTAAGTGTATTAAATTAGCACTAAATTATTTAAACAGATTTTCTCAATTTCGATCATATTTAGTTTAAATGTGCTCATTTAATATTAAGCTGGCAGTATTGCCTGTATTTCAAAATTTGAAGATTTATAAATTTTATTTTTGCCTACTAAATTAGAACTAAATATACCTGAATTTAGTACACTAATTTTATTGATGTGTGCCACTTTTGTTGTGCTAGCTTAATGGACCTCAATTATTTGTGTACTTTGGTATATGAGCTTTGCGTATTGCGATGGCAAGCATGACGCTCACACGACGTGTAGGTACAATTTACATGTAGGCGAGCGTGAACATTTGGCTTAAACCCTTGACAAATGAATCAATGGTGTGGGAGTCAATATAGATAGCGGTCGTCTGGAAAATCTCGTTGTTGCTTCCACGGCTTTTGTTCTAATGAGCTCTGCTTATTTAAATAAATTAAAAAAGAAAAAGAGATGAAGAAGATGGTGGATGGTATTATTAAATAAATGTCGAGACAGGTAAGAACATATATTTAACTTTAACTAAAACAGCATTCTAGATACAGAAAGTAAAATAAAATATGTAGATACAGCGCCACCCACATGCTGCAGGATCTCAAACGAGAACCTTCAGAAAAATTCGCTGTTGACTTTGAGTTTCTGCTCAATAAAATAGGCCCTTTGATAACGAAAGGTGATACCAATATGAGAATGGCGATTCGCAAGAAAGATTTTGCGTTGCTCTGAGGTTGTTTGCGACTGGTGATAGTTTTAGAAGTTTATCTTACCTATTCAAAATTTCACCACAAACAGTATCCACCTGCGTTTTTGAAATACTTATGCAATGCATTATGTCAGGTTCTGCAGGATCAAATAAAAGTAAGTATCTACTTTTTTTTCATATATTTTTATTTGTATTATTAATAATCATAAAGTCATTCTTAACTGAAACTAATACAGTTAATATCAGGAATCATAAAATCATTGTTAACTGAAACTATTACGATGAGTATAATCAATCATAAATTCATTATTAACTGAAACTAATACGGTGAGGTTTGTGGGGTAGGTACAACTGCTGCGCTCCTGTGGAGCTGTAGCAGAGTTGGCTTCGATCTAATAATCTGGCAAAGGATAGTAATTTGATGAAAGTGTAGAAGATGGTCATGAAAGGGATGGGGCATTACTGTGATCTGGAAATGGATGGGATTCATACGATTCTGAAGAAGAGTATGCTTGTGAAAATTGGGGGTCTGGTTGTTCTTGAGAAGCTTGTCGAACCAAAGTATAAATTGGAGGTGCTGCAGCTACGGCAGAAAGTTGTGTAAAAGTAGTAAAAGCAGGTTGTTCGGTACTGATCGGGGTTCTTTTGTTTAAGTAAGACATCTGATTTGTGCGAGAAGGATACTGTTGATACGTTTTTCCATATGTCTCAGGGTAGCCCTGAACAACAAAGTATTAATGTTATTCATTACTACAACTCGATCTATTTCATCGAAAGCTTCCAATTTTGCAGCAGCCAACTGCCCATAGGCATGACATAGGTTATGTTTTAGTTTTCCAGTGTTTACCGCTGTATTTAATATCTTATACGCTTCATACATATACTTTTCAGCTACATCCACAGCCTTTATTTTTTTATTTTTGGCAGTATGTGTTGGTGCCTTGATTTGTGTTTGTGAAGTGGTATTACTTGGCTCTACGTGTGTATTTGGATTTAAAGTTTCAGTAGACATGTCTGCTTCGTTGGTTTCATCATGGGTTTCGTCAGAGGTGGCAATCGGTTCATTTTCTTTGTAGATATTCTCAGTATTGTCATCTTCTGTGGTGTTCAAATTTCCAACTCCTAGAAGAAAGCACATTGGTTTATTTACAATTATTAACTGGAGAGGATAAATCTTAAAGGGGAAGTCTGTCGTTATACTAAGCAGTTGAAAGTAACATTGACAGCATATAAATCGACGAACTGCGTTCTTCTCTAGCTACGTGCATTCATATGCAATCAATCTTGGCATAGAGGTAGATTTTAGAATAATGCAGTCCTTCATTTTAATATTTTCGTTTTTTTTTTCTAATCGAGAAATAAGCGAAGAAAAATATATTGCAAAATAAGGTTGACAAATCGCCGGAAGAATTGTTAAAAATAATATTGAAGAAAAGAGGACTGAATTATGTTCAAATCCACCTCTGTTTTCATTTAAATCGGTTGCACGTAGGTCAAGGAAAACGCGTTTTGTTGATTTGTATATTGTCAATGTTACCTTTGAATGCTTGGTATAACGGAGGACTTCCCCGTTCATAATTAATTCAAAAAAGTTATATCGCTATATTCAATATTTTTTTGCAGATGCCAAAAAGCAAATAGACAACGACTTTCATACAAAATAGAATTTTCCTCATTGCCTAGGGGCATTAGACGGTAAATATGTTCTTATCCAGTCGCCAATGAACACTGGAACAGAATTTTACAATTACAAGCACACCTTTAGTATAGTTTTCATGGCGCTAGTTGATGCTAATTACTGTTTTACTTTCCTGGATGTTGGATGTCAAGGTCGTATCAACGACGGTGGTGTGTTTCGTAATACCATTTTATTGAAAAAACTTGAAGAAAATGCTTTGATGATTCATGAAGATGAAACACTACCTAATTATACTAAACAAACCTTATCCATATGCATTAGTCGCAGACGATGCTTTTGCTTTAGCGACCCATTTATTAAAACCATACCACGGACTTCATGAAAAAGGCAGCGATGGAAGAATTTTTATCTCTTATCACGTGCTCGACGTATTGTTGAAAATGTTTTTCGGATACTAGCATCGTTTACAGAATTTTTAGAGCACCTATGTTACTTGGACCAGAAAAAGTATCGAAGATAGTCATGACATATTCCTGGCTACACAATTATCAAGGAAAAAGTAAAAATTCTGCCACACTTTATTCACCACTAGGTACTTTTTATAAAGAAAAGGACGGTCAAATTTTTTCTAGCATGTGGCGTTACGATAACCAAAATATGTCATCGTTCCTGCCACACAAAAAGTTACCAAGAAAATTTGGACGTGAAACTCAAAAAATTCGAAAAGAATATTGCAAATATTTTAAAACAACAGGAAAAGTCCCATGACAAGACAGTTATTGTTGAAGTCTCATAATAATAATTTTCGATATTAAAAAAAAGTTATATTTGTACTTACCTCTGTGTTTTGGATATTTCTGGGTTCACATATGCCGTGTAAAAATCTGGCCATTTTTTCGAACGCAAACCATGTAGGCGCCGGATCCAGTTCCAGATGCAACCTTAACTTTTTTAATGAAAGGCCAAAATGTGGCCATTAGCGAATCTTTTTTTTCTTCAGTTCATTTATAGTAAATACACTGGACAGATTTATCTTGTATTCTTTTCTACGCATCATCAATTGTATTACGATTTCATGGTCTTTATGTTTAGCAAAAAAGAATGAACAACAAGCTCGTATACCAGGAATGCTGGCACATGCCAGATATGGTTTTCAAACCAAGTGAATTTATATAAATATATATAAATTAAATTAAATGATTTAGCGAGCATGGCTAGAATTTCAAGGATACCGGCAATTAGTACCCCTCATCCATTATTTATTGAATCAAAACAATATTTCACCTTTGATAGGTTTGATACAAATTTGGCTTTACGTTCTTTCAAACATCCATAATGAAGGGTTCCAGCGGAAATTTTGATGGAACCGATTTCTGATGATTATTGAGATGGCAATTAAGCAAATTATATAAAGGTACTTACCCCAGAGGTAGAAGTTGGTCAGCAACCACTCATTCAGCAAGGACGGGGTGTTCGGGGAAAGGAGAAAAGGAAGAATGCCCTCCTCGGCCCTAGCGTCTTGGCGGTCACTGTTGGCTCTAGGCGCACTTCAATTTAATTTGCTCAATTTGTGAGATGAAAATAGATGAATTCGCGCACAGAACGATTTAAGCACGTTTTCAACAGAAGATCGCGAGCATGTGGTCGTTCGACAAATACAACGCGAGAAAAAACAGATGATTATTCTACGAAGAACAGAACAGAGTCAGTGAGAAATATAATTGCTCGTTGAAGCCAATAGTCAGCTCTAAGAGGGGGCTAGAAGTCGAGACGAATTACTTGTGACGTTAGGCGGCCCAACTTTCACGACTTAACATGCCGCCCGCCCTGAAGGATCCCTTCAGTGAAATCAATCGAAAGGAGTGAACAGACGAAAAAAGCTACCTATTGACTTGGAAGACTATCATCTTGAACGATGACAACAGTGCCTGGAAGGATAGGGGTAGATGGCTGCAACCACCTGTGACGTTGTTGGAAGGTATGCAAGTATTCTTGACGCCAACGCTTCCAAAAGTCTTGCTGAAGTCGTTGGACTAGTTGCCACCGTGACAGGCGGTTCAGAGACACGGAACTGAGATCATGATCCGGAGGAGCGGTGAGGGAGCGGAAAACCAAGAAATGCCCTGGAGTGAGGGCCTCAAAGTCAGAAGGATCAGACGATGGAAGATACAGAGGACGAGAGTTGAGAATGGCCTCAATTTGAGTGCAGACGGTGAGAAACTCCTCATAAGTGAGCCTTTGCTCGCCAATAACGCGAGTGAGATGATGCTTTGCTGATTTTACTGCGGCTCCCCAAAGGCCACCGAAGTGGGGACTAGATGGTGGTATAAATCGCCAGTCGGTGCCGGAAGAGGATGCCGCATCGCAAAGGCTCTGCTGATGTTGTGGAGTAGACAATAGGCGGCCAAGATCACGGAGATAGTTATGTGCCCCTACGAAATTGGTCCCGTTGTCCGAAAAGATAACGGAAGGATGACCTCGGCGTGCAACGAATCGACGATAAGCAGCAATGAAAGTTGCGGTGGACAGCTCAGACGCCAGTTCTAGGTGAACCGCTTTCGTAGTAAGACAGATGAAGACAACCAAATATGCCTTGGTGCTGACGGCTCCACGCAGTCGTGCACTCGTCACATAAAATAGGCCGGCGTAGTCAACGCCAGTAGTGTGAAAAGCCGCAGCTTTTGAACGAATGAGTAGCCAGAGCACCAGCGTGCAGAAGGCGAAGATGAGCATCATCAATGATTAGATGAGTGAGATGATTAGTTTTTGGTAGAAGAACCGGGTGTTTGAGTTTATATGGTAGTAAGGAGGCTGAAAGGCGACCTCCAACACGTAGAAGTCCATGCTCGTCACGAAACAGGCGGAGTTTCATGATAAGACGATGACGAGAAGAAGGTTTTTGAAGTTCAGCTGGCTCCTCAGCGAAGTTGTTAGACTGGACTAAACGTATTAAACAGATTTCAGCCTCCTGAAGTTCAACAGAGGAGAGAAAACCTGACCGACGGGACGATGGATCACGAGCATTTAGTATGAATCGTCGACAAAAGGCAGTGACTCGCTTGAGTCGAAGACACGAGGAAAACCGGTCAATCATGGTGGGTTCATCGGAGATGGCAGCTAACATCAAAACAGAGATCGGTTTGGCTTCTTCGTCCACTTGATCAGTTTGAGAGGAATCAACAGAGGAGAGGGGCCATACCGATGTGTCGACAGATAACCAGGGGGGACCATGCCACCACAATGGGTGATGATGTATGTATGCAGGCATCAATCCTCGAGAGGCACGATCAGCTGGGTTGTCCTCAGACACCACATGTCTCCAGCAATTAGAGGGTATGAGATCCTGTATTTCAGCGACCCGATTGCCAACAAATGTCTTCCACTTATGACTCTCGCCACGGATCCACCACAAGGCCACAGAAGAATCACAGAAGGCCATGCACTCAGCACCGAGATGCTGTAACACGCGAGTGGACAGATGATGCATGAGTTTTGCGAGAAGATGGGCACCGCATAGTTCCAAACGAGGCAGGGTCATAGCCTTGCAAGGATCAATTTTGGATTTAGCTGCTAGAAGAGACACCTGACAGTGACTAGACGGTGCCACAGTGCGAAGATAGACGACTGCAGCGTAGCCTGATGCAGAGGCATCACAAAAGCCGACCAACTGAAGCGCAGAAGAAGAAACGTCAGGGATTAATCGTGGTATCTGAAGTTCTGACAAAGTGGGAAGTTGAGACTGAAACCGCAACCATGAGGGCTGCGCCTCATGTGAGAGAGGTTGGTCCCGTTCCAGCTGAAGGAGACAGAGCTGACGAAAGAAGATTTTGGCGTAGAAGGTGATAGGAGTTAACCATCCCAAGGGATCGAAGATTCTAGCCATCTGACTCAACACAGTCCACTTGGTGATTGCCGTTGAAGTCAAGCGTACAGAGTAGAAGTGATCAGATGCAAGGTTCCATCCAAGTCCCAGAATCTTGAGACTTGATTCACGGTCAAGAAGAATGGGGTCAATAGAGGAGGATTCTCTATGATGATCAGAGGGAATACCGTCCAGCAGAGGAAGATGATTAGTAGCCCATTTGCACAACTCAAACCCGCCCACCATGAGCAGATCCTGAACTTGCTGTCGCAGTTCAAGAGCTTCAGCTTCAGATGAACAGCCTGTCAAGATGTCATCGACATAAATTGCATCCAGCAAGATCTGCTTAGCAGCAGGAAACTTGGGTCCGTCATCCGAAGCCAGCTGCCGGAGTGTCCTAAGAGCTAAGTAAGAAGCAGAAGAAACTCCATAAGTGACGGTGTTCAGACGATAATATTGGAGAGGTTCCTGTTTACTGAAACGCCAGACTATACGCTGATAATCCCTTTGCTCAGGGAGTATCAAGATCTGTCGATACATCTGCCTAATATCGGCAGTGAAGACAAAACGATATAGACGAAAGCGAAGAAGAAGAAGAGTTGAAATGTCCGCTTGTAGCTTCGGGCCGGTGAACAGAAGATCGTTGAGAGATTTGCCATTAGAAGATGCACAAGAGGCGTTGAAAACCACTCGAATTTTAGTAGGAGGATCATCTGGCCGATGTACGGGATGATGAGGGATATAATATGGCTCATATCGCGGACAATCAGAAGATTCTGGAACCAATTCCATATGACCACTCTCGAGATAATCTCGCATGAATTCATGATAAGCGACGCGAAGAGCAGGGTTATTGTCGAGACGATGCTCTAACCGAATAAACTGCCTAGTTGCCACATTGACAGAGGTACCCAATCGATGAGAAGACAAGGGTAAGTTCCTGGTCTGACCTCTGCGAGGGGCTCGAATTCATGAGTTGAAGGTCTTCAACAGTGTGAGGTCTTATCTCGTCAGATAGTGAAGACGATGGAGAACGCATCGCAGTAGAAGATGAGGGAGAAGTATGCCCCCTTAAACCCCGATGAACACTGGGAGGACGAGCACGACCATTGACAGTGTCTGGTGAGAAGGAAACATGTTTAGTCTTCTTGCGATGGCGAGCATAGGGCCCATAAAGCACCCAACCCAAGGTGGTAGACAATGCCCCTGGAAGCTCAGAAGATGGACATAACGTGCCAGGAAGAATAAGATGAGATAAGAAGATAGAAGAGTGGATCAGCAAGGTTTAATTTCTGAAACTCAGGCCATCGGCCATTGAAAGCTTGGACTGGAAGGGGATCTATATGACTGTCAATAACGTAGGCTTTGATGACAAGATGCGGAGGATCCTTTTGGTGACAGAGACGGACGTATGCGTACCCTTGAATGCGAAAATGATCTGCGTTGCTTAAAGTTCGAAGTCGAACAGCTTCAGGGTGAATGCGCAGACGAAGCCTGGTGGCCCAAGCTCGGGTGATGAGGGTGTGTTGGCAGCTTGAATCGAGAAGAGCACGGCCGAAGACAACATTCCGCTGGTGATCTAGACGGACCCAAGCAGTAGGCATAAGGAAGTCAGAATTGCTACCCTTACGTAAGGCAGACCGCGTAGGTGGAAACAGATGGCAAGACGAGAACGAGCGAGAAGATGGGGGCAGATGGTTGCTAGTTGGAGTTAGCCTATCACACGCTGACCATACTCGCAGTCAGGAGCTTCGAGTAGTTCGGCCTCTTACTGAACCACCCCGGGAGGTGGAAGCACGGACTGGCTGTTCGGATGAAACAGAAGATTGAGAAATATGCTGATCCGCTGATTTCTCCTCCATTTGGGCAACGGGAGGGACCATAGAAGCAGCAGATGCCAGATGGAGAATAGTGTGGTGATGTTCTCCGCACGTGTGGCAGCACTGACCGGAACCGCACTCAGCAGTGTCGTGGAATGCCGACATGCAGTTTCTGCATAATCGCCTCTCAGTCACGAACGCTCTTCGCTGATGAATGGTCATGGATTTGAATCCACGACACTGGCGAATGGAGTGATTCGCCGAACAAAACACACACCCTGACGACGGACTAGAAGATGGGGGGACGCGCGCACCAGTGTAGGCGGGACGGCGAGAGGCCGGACCAGCAGAGGAAAGCACAGACGATGAGTGATCAGACGATAAGTAAACAGAAGATGAGCCCGCTGGTGATTGAGTTCTGGACAGTCTTTTCGGCGAAGGCACACGGGACGAGATGCTAGGAGTGCTTTCTAATACCCGTAATTGTCGAGTAGTGAACTCGAGCAATTGGGCTAGATTCGGAAAGTCATTTGCAGATAACTGCCCTTCGAACAACTGGCGAGATGGCACATCGAGGTTGCGCAAAGTTAAGGAAAACAGAAGATAATCTGCCAGATCGGGTATGGGCAATGCCTTGAGGGCATTCTGATGCGTGGTGGCGAATTGTTTTAACTGGGATAAAGAAGAAACAGACGCAGGCCGCGAATCCAATATCTGGTTGACATAAAGATCAGCCAGCCGACGAGGGTTCTGATACCGATCGTAGAGGGCTTTTTAAGCGAGAGGGTATTTGACCGAATTCAACTCGAAGCCGGAGATCACAGAAGCCGCCTCACCTGAAAAAGCAGACGACAGCAGATGAAATTTTTTGGACCGGCGCCAGAGAATTGCTCTGATGTACAAGGGCATCGAACAGCACGATGAAGCCAGGCCATTCCTCAACCTTGCCATGAAAACGTGGTAGCTCGACCCGAGGAATAGGAAGATCAGTAGAGGAAGACGAAGACGAAGACTTTGCGACCGAAGAAGACGCGGTCAGATGACTGTGGACGGCGCGGATTTGCAGGCAAATTTCAAAAAATGCTGCGAATTTTGAAGGTGATCCGTCCCGCTCTGGTTCCTCCAACTGAGAGTTGAGCCTAACGATCAACGCATCAGCCTCCTTGAAGTCCTTCTCCACCTTAGACAATTCGGCTAAGTACATATTAGCCAAATCTACTGTCACCAGACAATTGTGTTTCACCACGATTTGTTCACTTATATGAAAATAAATAAGAGAAAAAGTTACAAACTCTTAACACTTCTGTCCTGTGGACCCCCTAGCTTTTGACAGTGGAGAAGGGATAGGTTCGCAAAATTATGAAGTTGCTGAAAAATTCCACGTGGCGAATACCACAGGGTCAGATGAACTAAACCTTGTAATGATCTTACGAGCTTAATCACTAAACACTACAAACTTGATCATATATTTAATAGAATGGCTTATTTATATAATAGTCACCTGTAAAATGAAAAAAAAAAAGATATATTCTAAAATTACCCCACAATAAGAGTGAATAAATAAATAGTTCCGAAAGGTACATAAAAGAAAACAACAAAATCAAATCAAAAATAAGTAAAGAATCCAAAATTAATTGATACAAAATTTCAAATGCACTTATGGTGCTTTTGTTTCCTTAATTTTGGTTACAGTGAGATGTGAGATGTTCACGTGACGCCTGCGCTCTATATCTACTTAAGTTGATGTCACTAACCTAATAATATGTCAAAACATTGCCAGAATGATTAGTCAAATAGTTACAAACTACAAATACTTGACTTATGATAAGGGTGATAAGAGTAGTTACAAAGAGAATTCAAGCAATTATAACAACGTTCGCGAATACTGTTGCGTCTTTCACAAAGTATAGATGGTCTAGGTTTTCACGAGAAAATTGGATTCTTTCACTGTGGAAGCTCCGTTTGTGGTCCCCACAGAGCGGAGTGTCTTAGTTTTGAAGAGCGATTGGAAAACACGGAGCACGATTTCTGGAGACTGATGGTCTTCAGTTACCAGAATGAATAGGCCCAGTTTTGTCTTACGGAGAGAGGTATAGTTGTACTAAATACCTTATTTTGTTGCGGTCTGTCAATCCAACAAAGTAATTTTTAGGAGGCAACCTGTGGATGGAATCTCCAACTCCGGATAATCCTGTTGGTTGTGGAAAATATGGAATGAAACCGGATTATTTTCAAGAAGTGGGTGTGAATTGTGAGGAGAAAGTCCTGGATCCCTTTTCATAGCCTGGATATCTTAGGATGGACTTCTCCGAAGATGGTTACCATGAGGTTCGGGTTCCCAAGATGGCAGTGCCCTTCCAAACCAGTAGAATCACTGAAATTGATGATTTCTTCAGGCCCACCTGGCCAGTATCTACAGATCCTTATCAGAAATCAACAATACAAAAGGTGAGATTTTATTTAATCCCCTCGCTTTGGGTAGCACTAACTGCACTTGATAAAAACTCACGTGCACTGACACTTTAGGAAGGTGTTACAGTCTATCTATTTTAGAGACCCACGGACAACTGTCGAAGTCGAGGAATTAGAGGACAAGAGAAAATAGAGGATACCCCACTCTCAAAGACGTCATTTCCTAATCCCGGAGATAATCTTGGAAAAGATATAATGCCATGAAGCATACATATTAAGGATTGAGAAGGAAATGCTTTTGGTAAATGTTTCTCTTGAAATTGGACCTATAAACAATTTTATTAATGATTTTATTTAATCAGGGATAATGGTGTTCAAAATGAGCATGCTGGAATATTGATTCTGGATCACAGAACCGGCAACACTGTTTTCTAGATCGCGAGGATCGTGGTAGGTGAAATGAACCGTAAATATAACCTTAGTATTTTGTATTCATAATAGATTATGGAAAATATACGATACAAAATTTATAACTATTTGTTTCTATTTTTTTTTTTTGGACCGTGACATCCCCCTCTTGCTTCCGGATAATTTACTTCAGTAAATTATTTTGAATTTGGTCGGATTCTTCCAACCTTGAATCAGCGTTTGAGTGGTTGACAGGCTTAAGATCTAGTACATGCCATATGCCGGCCGGTACATTGTTCGGGGTGGCAAGTTCGTAGGTGTTATAGCCTATTTTTCGTTTAACTTTGAACGGACCGACATATTTGGGACAGAGCTTAGCGGCAATGAAATTTGCCGCGTCGGAGAGTGCTTTGTTTTTACGCCAAACTTCGTCGCCAATCTGGTAGTGAACTGGTCTTCTCCGTAAATTGTAAACTTTCCGATTGCGTTCTTGCGCTTTTAAAAGGTTTTGTTTAACCTTCTCGAACAATCTTCTGAAACCTTCGATCCGTCGTTCGAGTTCGGCCGCCTCTGATTTATCACAATCAGCCGATGCAATCTCATAACGATACCAACTACCATTAGCGACATATTCACGACCGAAGTTTACATAAAACGGAGTGAACCCAGTAGTTTCACTCTTGGCTGTTCGAATAGCACAAGCAATAGCGAAAAGATGTTCGTCCCATTTCCGTTGATTGTCTCCAACATACGAAGAAATCATGGTCTTAATGACGCGGTTGAATCTCTCACAGGGATCAGCCCGAGGATAGTACAGAGCTGTATACGCTATCTTAACATGGTAATTATCGCATAATTTTTGGAATTCTTTGCTTTTCATTTGGACACCATTATCACAGATGATAATTTCAGGTACGCCATAGACTAAAAATACATCGCGTTCAATGTGACGGCAAAGTGTCTTGGCTGTTGCTGCCCGTAAAGGAAATAAGAGGACATATTTAGAGAAGTAATCGCTCACTGTAAGGATATGCCTGTGTCCCGATGAAGACCGAGGAAACGGTCCCATAAAATCCAGGCTAATCATCTGCCAAGGCTTAATAACTTCTGGACGCCTACCCATTAAGCCGGCAGGAGATTTTTGTTCTACCTTCTGCATGGCACAAGTATGGCATGATTTCACGTAACGAAGAACATCTGCCTTCATTTTTGGCCAAGTATATCTATTCCGGAGCTTGTTATAAACCTTGTAAGCGCCTACATGTCCAGATCTGACATCATCGTGGTTTTCTCGGATTATATTTTTGCGGTGGTCCTTGGGAACTACTATCTTCCAATAATCTGACTCAGATGATAGCTCAGGTATATCACATTTGATATATTTGTATAAAATACCATTCTCATAACGCCATTGAGGGAACTTATGCGGCTTCCCTTCTATATTTCTTTCCATTTTTAAGTACCATTGATCTGAGGTAGTTGAAAATGGATGGGGTTCACTAAGGTCAATCTGGTTAACCGCAACTGGTACAGATCGGGACAGAAAGTCTGGTACCACGTGTTCTCGACCTTTGCGGTGTACTAGATCGAAGTCAAAAGCTTGGAGTCGTACTATCCACCTAGCCAGTCTACCAGAGGGTTCTTTTAGTCGGTTTAACCAGAGCAAGGAGGCATGGTCAGTAACGACTGTAAAACGGGTACCTTCCAAGTAGTAGCGCGACTTTTCCTTACGTTCTTGTTTCCTGAGTGATCTGGATAAGAAGCATATAACCTTTTCACCTTCCTCAAATTTCTGACTAAGAACTGCTCCTATTCCGTATGCTGAGGCGTCTGTCTGTAATATAAATGGACGAGTAAAATCAGGGCAAGTAAGTATAGGGGCAGAGACTAAGCATTGCTTTAGAGTGTTAAAAGCCGTTTCACATTCCTCTGTCCATCTAAACGGAACCTTCTTCTGCGTGAGCTTACTCAGGGGAGCAGTAAGAGACGAAAAGTTCGGAACGAACTTTCGATACCAGCTGGCCATTCCTAAAAATCTACGGACTTCCGGGATACTCGTGGGACGTGTTACGTTTAGAATCGCCTCAACCTTCTCAACATCGACACGAAGACCTTGTGCGTCAACAATATAACCTAAATATTTGAGCATTGGGCGGCAAATGTGGCATTTTTCTTCGCTCCCAGTCAATCCAGCGGCGATGAGTCTGTCAAACACTTTATTCAGGATCTCAAGGTGTTTCTCAAAGGTAGTAGAAATAATAATAATATCATCTAAATATACAAAAACGTATGGTTCTAGGTCGACGCCAATTACATTATCAATCAGCCTTTGCCAAGTCGCTGGTGCATTTGTTAAACCAAAAGGCATCTTCTTAAACTGATACAAGCCTCTACCTGGCACAGTGAATGCAGTATATTCTCTGCTGGAAGCCTTGACTGGAACCTGCCAATATGCTGACTTAATATCTAGGGAACTGAGATATTTGGCGCCCCTTAACCGGTCCAAAATAGCGCTGACGTACGGAAGAGGATACGCATCCTTCTTCGTCACCTTGTTTAACGCCCTATAATCGACACAGAACCGGTATTCGCCGTTACTTTTCGAAACGAGAAGGACAGGTGAGGACCAGGCGCTTTGAGAAGGCTCAATAACGTCTAATTCTAGCATCTTTTGTAGTTCAGCATCAATAATCTTCTGCTTAAAAGGAGATACCGGATAGTACCTTTGTTTTATGGGAGTGGTACCTGGTTCTACAATGATTTCATGTTCAGCGACGCTAGTGAAGCCTAAGTTCTTATTCATGAGACTAAATTTTTCCTTTACTAAAATATTTATATGCTCTCGTTGTTCTGGATCTAAGTAGTCTGAGCATTCTATGCCGGAAATCGAGATATTCGAGGGAGAGCGAAAATACCAAACATCCTCATTTAAATCTGGAATAATACCCATAGCACGCCAAAAATCTGTACCCAGAATAAGTTGACTGGATAACTCTGGTGCTACGATAACGTCTAGGATTCGAACCTTACCCATCAAGCAAATTGGGGTTGATATGACACCTAAACTAGAAAAGGTTTGTCCATTAGCTACTTTACATGATGGTCGTTTATTTGGATTAAGTTTTAGGCCAAGTCGAGTAAGGGCTTTGAAACCCAAAGAACCAGCAAGTGTAGAACTACTTCCAGAATCCAGTAAACCTAGCATAGGATAGCCAATAATAGAAACTTTCAAGTAAGGTCTTGTATCACCTTCTGTGTGCGAGATTATGTAATTGACTAGTGCCTGATATTGTAGGGAAATGCAATCTAACTCTTGATGATTAGCAAGTGGAGCAGGAGTTAAGACCGATTTTTCTGAGGTGGGAGTCTCTAAACGGTCACTCAGCAACTCCGTCTCTCGTTTCCCGAACACTTAGGGCAGTTTCTAATAGTAAAACCAGGAGTTCCACAGCGATAACAAGAGGTTTTCTTAAGTTTGGGGCATTTAGAACGGTAATGGCCTGTTTGATTGCAATGCCAACATTTGATTTCGGTCTTGTTTAGACTTGGTTCGGCTCTTGTAGAGGCAGTTACCTGCATAGAGCTAACCTGCTGAGGAAGAGTGCCTTTCGAGACAGTTCTTCTTGAATAAGCGGCTTCGGGCTCCTGAGTTAAACGCGGGTTTGAAAGTGGCGGTCTATAACATTGGGCACGTTGGTGTGAGGCTTCGATCATACGACCTAAATCTAATAGTTGATCGACTGTATCGATTGCGTACAAAGCTGAGCCTATCTGTAAGTTTGGTATTAAATTGCGTCTTAAAATTTTGACTTGATCTTGTTCTGTAGGGGGATCCCGTAGTTTTCGAAATAAACTTTGCATTCTAGAAACGTACATGATTAATTTTTCTTCCGAATCTTGCGTACGTTTATTAATATCTTTCCAGAGAGCAGTATCATAATCGTATGGCAGGAAAGCATGACGTAGTTTATGTTTGAAATCGTCCCAATCGCGGAACAAATTCTTACGAGGTCGATACCATAACAGCGCATCCCCACGGAGAAATTCTGTTACAGATCTAAAAAGTTGAAGACGCGATATACTTCGCGCGTAAGCCATCTCTTCGATTTCCTCGAGAAAAGTAGTAACGCTCGTCGATCCATCAAAATGTATCTTACAGTTGCTCATGGAGGTGAATCCATAAGGCCTACTCATAAATGGGCTATACTCAACTCGCGGTGTACTAGCTTCCCAATAAGATGGTACATTATGATCAGGAAGACACTGAGTACTACTAAAACTCTGCCAATCTGATGGAACAGGATCGCCAGGCAATCGCTGGAAAGAGACGTGTCTTTCTTGATTGCTGCGCGTCCTAATTTCATGTAAGGTCATGTCATTTAAACGTTCCGCTAAAGAGCTCGCAGCGTGTGTCGCGCGTTCTTCGTGAAAATCTGTTAGAGCAGTCGGGCTATTGCGGAGATGTTCGTCGGATTGTTGAACATTTTCCTCGAAGCCAATCAGTGGTGGAGCCGTTTGTTCGACTAGATGAGGAATAAGACTGGTGGAGGTATATGTTGGAGTATTAGGCCGATCTAGAATAGAAATATTGTGTACCGTTTCGTCGGTTGTTGGCAAAGTATCTCTATTTCCTACGCTCGCAATATAATATGCATCGTCCAATGCTTCGAACAAGCTCTTACATAATTTCGAAAGATATTCTTTTTTAATACGCGTCTCAGTATTATTTGGCTTAATGCGATTGGTACGGCCTTCTACGTGTAATAGTCGTGATTTTATTCGCTTCACTTCATTATCTCTATTGGTATTATCAAATTGTTGTATATTTCCTAATAAATTATCTAACTTTACGGAGCAAATAGCAAGCTCTTTGACCGGGTCTAACTCTATCGACTGGTGAGTCAGTTCACCTACACGTTCTTTTTGTAAAGCATTTCTTAATAATGTTCGCTTTTCGAGAACAGTGTTCCCTAATTCGCAACCCCTAACCAATAGTTCATGGCTAAGTTCGTCACTTAGAAGTCTGTTGACGTCCATATTTTATAATGGAAATAATAAAAAATTTAAAAAAACACAGAGGATTTATTGAATACCACAAACCCTCCCCCACCTTTCGTATTAATACCTGCTGCCCTACATTATAGGCAGTAGCTCGCTTCCGTTTAGGATCATAACGTATCTTTTGTTTTGTTTGTTTTGTACGTATTCGTTCGGGAGATCGTCATTCCTATTAACCTTACACATCTCGGTACTCAGAAACGAATAATTGGCCTGTCTGGGTTGGTACCCCAGAAGAAGATCGCAAGGAGTCTTATTCGTAGTCTTATTAATAGTCGTATTTAAACCCCACTGGATCTGTTGTAATGTCTCGTCCCATTTCGTTTCGTCGTCTGTGGATGCAGCAATTGAACTCAAAATGGTCCTGTTGTATCTTTCTGCCTGACCATTTGCCCGTGGAGTTGCCGGAGCATTACAGGTTACCTTAATTCCCAATGCCTGGCAGTATTCTTAAAAACGTTTGCTCGTAAAGCAGTCTCCACGATCACAGATCAGTCACTGAGCCACGCCGAACATGTTGAAAATTTCATCGAAGAACGAGAGAGAAAAACACATTTCGTAAATCCATCAACAGCCACTAGTAGATACGTATTTTTACGTTTACTAGGAACGAATGGTCCTAGATGGTCCGTGTGTATCGTGTGCATGGGTACATCAAACTTTTCAATAGGGTGTAGAAACCCTTCCCGTCTTCCCGTCTTCCCGTTGGATCCTTGTTATACATACATGCTAAACAAAATGTCACGTACCTTTTGACGTATTTCTTCATTCGACCAAACCAGTACTTTCGACTCATCAGTTTCTACGTCTTCTCAGCACCAAAATGCCCTACATTTTCGTGATGAAAAATAATTTGATTTAGTGCCGTCTTTGGTACAACCCATCGCTAACAGTTCGTTTGAAGATCCAATTATTTTTCAAAAACTAGTCGGTATGAACGCGTTTTTCTTCACTGTCCATTGGCTCTCTCGACAGTATCGAATGAACGCGTTTGCATTCTTGGTCTTTTAACTGTGCGGTAAGATCCAGTCATCGTTGTTCAAATTAAGGTTATAAACATATGCGTCATTTTCGTCTGTACCTACCGATATAGTATTCCAACTTAAAGCATCAACATGCCCCATCTTTGCCCCTGCCCTATACTCGACGGTCATATTCCTGCGTGACTAACCACCAGCACCCTATTCGAGGAATAAGGTATTGTTTTAGCATCGTTGAGCGAACAGCGTTACAGTCAGTTACTACCACAAATCGTGGTAAAAGATAAACTCTAAAGCGTCTTAGAGACTCGACCACTGCTTGGGTTTCTAGTTCAAAAGAGTGATAATTCTGTTCGGCCTTAGTCGTTTGTCGGCTGAAATAGCAAATAGGCCTTAACGTTTGGTCTTTTTGTTGTTGCTACATAATGCCACCAAAACCGTTCTTGGAAGCATCCATATGAAATTCCGTAACTGCTTCTTTATCGTATAAAGCAAGAACTGGGCGTTTTTTTAGATGTTCCTTTAACATCTGAAACGCCTGCTCTTGGTCTAGACACCAGGTAAATGGTACATTCTTCTTGGTCAAACGGGTCAGAGGTTTAGCTATTGATACGAAATTCCGAACGAAACTTCGAAAATATGAAGCAAGGCCAATAAATGAACGTACTTCGTGAACATTCATGGGTCGCGGATACTCATAAACAGCCTTAGCGGGTATTTGTCCTTCCTAGCTTTTGCGTTGAGTAATCTATAATTGACACACATGCGATTTTTACCCGTCTTTTTCTTTACTAAAAATATTGGACTGGAGTAAGGAGAGTGAGATTCGCGAATTATACCGTTATCTAAGAGATTCTGAACAATATCCCGAATAGTTTCCCTCTCTGTAAAGGAAAGTCAGTAAGGACGAAAAGTGACTGGTACGTCGTCTTTGAGGTGAATGTGCATTTCGGTAACATTCGTTTCGCCTATCTCATCGGTATTCGAAGCAAAACTTAAGTGGTTCTTGTGGTTCTTCTGCACTTGTTGGCATCGTGCCCTAGAAGTCTGCAATTTGAACACTCGACTCGCGGTTTTGGGCATTTAGTTGTTACGTGACCCGTTTCGCGACAATTGTAACACTTCACATCTTGTTCTATTTCCGTCTGCTTCTTATTGTAAGGGATTGGTCGGCCCGTTTCAACAGAACTTCCCAATCTTCTACGATCAAACCCCTTTCTTCCCACAAACTTATTTTCCTTTTCGAGTACTCTCAGTTTCTGTCCCTCCATCCGCCAGGGTCGGTAGATAACCATTCTATAACTCCTCTGGAGTTTCGTATCGTCCTGCTCTTGCACCATTTTTCAATGCGCGATCTTTCACACCGTCAATTATGCATGAGACTGCATCTTTTCCAGTAATTTTGCAGACTTGAACCAAATTCATTTTGCCAAAATAGTACTGGGTCATTGTCTGATTCGGTACCTTCACTCGATTAATCAGTTGTCTCAAGGTGGCCGCAAAATTTTGATTATCAGGAAACGTTTTTATCAACAAAGCTTTCCATTCTTGCCACGTATACGTATAATTGGTCAAATTTCCACGTGCGAGCCAACCCAGATAATCTATGCTGCATCGACTAGATAGTCGTATTTTCAGCCGATTTGTTCACCAGGGCCAATTGATCGATTTTATCCACCCATTTTTCCGACGAAAGTTTCGGTTTGCCTGGTGCAAATTCCGGGATACAGTCGCTGTTCACTGTCATACGCACAACCGTTTGGTTTCGGTCTGTACTACGTCGCATTAATCGCTTCACCATGGCTTCTAAATGGCGAATCCTATCACGAGTATCGTCGCAATTAGCGGGTGACCGATCAGACCGACGTCTGTGCTCGGATCGTCCATCCTGTCTATGTCGTCGGACGAACGCAGCACGATCATCGTCAATTGAATTGACTCTCCACTGATGTCGACTGTCCATTTTTTAGCGAATTCCCGGACGTAACGTTGAAATAGAAGATCTAGCAAGACAGCCTACAAATATCGACTAAGTTTATGTGTTCCTCCGCGTCTGCCGGGAACCACCGCGACGTGACCTTGTTCAGATAGAACTCGTCACAGCACTTATGTCTTTTGTAGGCTGTATCCCCCGCACGTTTCACGTTGTCCAAGTATCTAGTCACATCAAAATGTATCCACTCCCATTTTGTCTGGTTCGTATTTCCAAATCGCTTCACCGATTCACTAGTATACCGTATTATCGGTCTCTTTGTGGTAAGGGAGAGTCTTGTCCCGCCGCTGCACTATAAACTTTTATTCAATAACACAAAATCACTTATAATATACAAACGTATATTTAATAACTCAAGAATGAATTATAATATAAAACTTGATTATTCTTAAAATATCGTTGAACTTCTTTACAGTCAAGCAGCTCTGAACTGAATGCCGCTCACTCCTCTCTTCTACCTTTTTCCCTCCACGAACAAAGGGTCATAAATCATACGAAGTACCTGCTAGCTCGCACCAACGCTCCACCTAAAGCAGACGAGGAACCCGGGACGTCCGTGAGGGTATTTGTCTATGCGTCTGCTTACAATTATAATAAAATGTGCAATTAACGATATTTAATAATGTACATTATATTGTGTTCACACTAACACTAAACACTAAAGGAAGGATCGATATCCAATTAAAAAATGGTAGGAGAATTAAACTTAATAATAATTGGTACTGTGTCCTTTTATTAATACATAAATGTAATGTAATTTATAATAAATGGCTCAAAATAAATTTGAAAACAAAATCAACAGTTGCTATTATTTCTGTTTATTATGTAATTGATTAAAGAGTCTTGCCTCTTCATATAATCTATTAGCTCTTTTTTGTGCTCAATTTCTATATATATTTTTTTTCAAGTTCAAAATGTTTTTCTATTTGTAATTCAATAATGCAGGTTTGTTTTTTCATAAGAGCTATTTTTTTCGTCTAACTCCAATATTTTTTCTTCCAGTTCAAGTTCTTTTTTTCTTAGAGGCTGTGACTGAGGGTTTCAATACTTGTGCTGGAATCTGTCCTAAAAATTGAACTTATTTTACAATATCCGAAAAAGTATGTAAAGAAAAAATATAATTTTCTTTAATTTGAATTTCCCCGCGTATCAACCGTCATCGAATGCTCAGTGACAGTAACATGACCAATGAAGTTTGTGAGCTATGTGAAAGATAACCTGTAAGTATCTCGTCATTGTTATTGTTATAAGAAAACAATAATTTATAATATGAATTCCATTGTTAAACTATTTCACTTGTGATTAAGGAATTGACGTTGTTAATAATAACATTAAATGTCGATTCTCTTCTTACAGGTATGTAAGTTTTCGTACTAAGTACTAAGTAAATATACACTTTTATTTCATGTAATATAAAATAAACAATAAAACTCTTCTTACAGATAAACTCAATTGTATTTGTGTTTGTCAACTCACGAAAACAATTGGAGTCTTCAGATTATTTCTTGAAAAATCATGCACTGATTGGTATTCTTCCATGACGATCAAACTAAGCTTAGATTCTGAGTGATCAGAATGGAAATCAAGTTTCTTGCAAACCTATGCTAATAAAGGTTGAACAACTGCAAGCAAGCATGCTTTATCTTAATCAGTATTTTTGTTGGAATATGCAGTAAAAAAACTCTTACTCGAAGTAAGAAAAATAATAGATGAAGGACTCTTATTGATATAATCGCTGCCGGCTTAGCTGATTTTATAACAGATAGAATTAACAAAGGAGAAATTGTACATACAAATAATTTATTTAGTGAACTTGAAAGATTAGAACATTTAGTTTCAAGAAGAAACTAAGCCAGTTAAAGGAAAATGTAGTATTTGTGAAAAATTAAAGAAAGTTGTACGCTATCATTCAAAAGATTCCTGCTGGTTTAAAGCAAATTTAAATACTGAAACTGAAGATTCAAAAAACTAATAGTACCGCCATTGATCAAAGTAAAATTAGTACTCAATAAAAATGTTTCTGGGATCTATGACTCTGGGTCTAATGTCTCATTAATAAATTCAAAATTGTTAAAAATAAATGATAAGGAAGCCAGTTATTCCAATAATACTAATTTAAAAACGATTAATGGCGTTAAACAGGCAAATGGCATAATAACACTTGATATAGCCATCTTTGATGTGGAAAAATGAATGTTTTCGTAATAAACAAGGAAAATTTCGATTATGATTTTTTAGTAAGACTTGATTGTTTAGAAGAGTTTTACCTAGTTCAATACGAAAACTTACGAAAATTACGCAGAAATTACCTATACAAAGAAGAGAAATAGTTTCTAAGTTAACAAATAGAACAGATATAGTTTCTAAGGAAATAAAATCTGATAATTTAATAAACTTCAATGAAGACATACATGAAGAAAACTTCAATATTTGTATAAATCATCTAGACTATCAAAAATAGGCAGTGATTGATGAATTAATTTCGAAAAATAAATCTGTGTTTCAAAGGACAAATATGACATAGGAAAGGTAACGGATTGTGAAGCACACATTGATCTACTAATAGAAAAATATTGCTTCAAAAGGCCATATCGTTGCAGAATAGAAGACAAGAAGGAGATTGAAAATCAACTTACAAAATTATTGGAAAAAAATATTCATCTCGAAACACAGTCCTTCCAACGCAAAAATTTGTGAGATCACATGTAAAAATAAGCTAGTTAGCTTAGCATCTATCTATGGAAGTATCTATTCAACATTTTCATGAATTTGATCTAATTATTTACCCACCATCATATATAATTATTAGACATCTTTATTTCTATAATACATGTATAATGACTTGTCAATCGCACGGCTCCCTCACTGAAAGAAAAAATCAAATACCAATCAAATATAATACACTAACGTTATAAGCTTAGGTTTTAAACATATAAATGTAGGATGTAGGTATATTAAAACATCATGGTAACATGATCAAGTACTTTAATTTTTAAATGATAATTGGCGTTCGATTGCCAAGTCATTATACATGTATTATAGAAATAAATATGTCTAATAATAATCTAATAAACAATAGGAACAGATATTCGTTGTTATATTAAGCAACATCACAAAGATTGGGATAAAGAATTACCTAAACTAAAACATGCTCTTAACACGTACCACAATGTATGATCAAGTACTTTAATTTTTAAATGATAATTGGCGTTCGATTGCCAAGTCATTATACATGTATTATATAAATAAATATGTCTAATAATAATCTAATAAACAATAGGAACAGCTATTCGTTGTTATATTAAGCAACATCACAAAGATTGGGATAAAGAATTACCTAAACTAAAACATGCTCTTAACACGTACCACAATGTATTACAGAAAACCCTTCACATAGACCAAGACTGCTTTATGTGAATTTTCTTAGTAAAAGGGTGTGCTTTGCTCAAATACAGTGTCATTTTTTGAAAATTTTGTTTCTTTTTGCCTTTTTTTCCATGTCTCATATATGTGACGCTGGTCTACGGATAAGAAAATATCTGAAGGACTCACCGTCACATATGTGAAACGCAAATAAGATGTTTTATTTTTGGTATAAAGAAGTTTCCAATACTCAAATTTCTGTTATAATATCTAACAGAATAAACCATCTTCTATTCAAAGTCCACAAAAGACATTAATATACTCTGCACCAAACTAGGCGTGGTAATTAGCGAAACAGGGATGACCACAAATGCCAATTTCTTGTCCCTTGTCTTGTATCACAAACAAACCAAGTGAGGGTTTTTTGTCTTTAGAACACTGACGACACCTTTTTCTTTTGCTATATTTCACAGAGAAATAGGTCCGTGTAGGCATATTTTTGGAGCTGTAATATCGTCCAGAGGTCCACGGAGCTCTATTATTGCTGAAATAATTTCATCCCTATAGTTCAAATAGCTAATTTTTTCACGTGGCCTTGTTTATAAAGAAAATAGCAATTCCAGACTGAGACTCCCAGGAGATGAAAAAATAATTTCAGGTATCATCATATACTTTTCCTAGGTGTTGAATAATATAAGATCATTTGATCCGCCCTGTCGATTCCTGACATATTGGCATTATAGTCAGCTACTACGTTTGGTTTCAGATACTCGACATATTTTCTATTTTTTACAGATGTCACGAATTTATGACATGTAGAGAGTACTAACATGCATCTTTTATATCGCCACTTCCAGACAGTATATTTCCATTCCTCTTTTATACAGATTCACCTCTTTTCAGTTTTTTTCACCATTTAGTAGGATTTCCTCTACTATTACTTCGCAATGCCCCTACGACGTGAGTGCTCTTCTGTAATGTCTTTTGAAAGTATAACGCTAGTATAGAAATTATCTATATAAATTTTGTGTCCCTTTCCTATATATGGTACCAGCAATTCTTGAACCAGCGAAAATGCATGGCCATGGTCTTCACTGGTTACTATCATAAGCAGTTTCCGTCAAAACTCGCTCCAAAATATATTTTATGTACCGTTAAAAAACATATATCTCGTTTAATATATTCTCTAATAGATTCAACTGGAAAATTTGTAGGTAACTGGCACATCAAGGATCTCAAACCATATCATGGATCTAATTCTGATTTGTCAATAGCTTAAACAATTGCTCTTCCCTAATCCCTACCTCACCTATTCCCTATCATTTGGGTTTGGTGAGTCCTTACCGATTTTGACATTTTTTTTAATTGACTATGACTGTCCCCAATTGTGACTAGCAATCATTCAGCATGCTCCCCGGCTTTTAACGTGTGATACGCGAAAGATATCAAACCAAACCTAATTAACTCCTTCCTTTCTAAATTCCCATCCTTAGAGACCTATATCAAAAATATATAGCTTCGTATATATTTTTTTCCTGTGGAAAGAGGTAGTGTATCGTTCACAACGTTACAATTCAGGCTTAATTATTTAATAATTTTATAATTAACTTATGTCCGTGTCCTGTTTTGTTTTTGGAAACGTTTTAAACCCAGATCCTTCTTAGTATCCTTAGTACTCATCATTTGGTCATGTGAAAGCCCCTGAAATAGTAAAAGTATATTATTCTATTTTTATAAAACTTGCCTTGTACCTAATAGTTTTGTTAAGTAAACAAAAGTTTATTACTTACTTTGAATATCTCCACCATTATTTCCTTATCTTCTCTACCTCTTCCTAAATGGATCCGTTTTCTTCTTTCCATTTCATTCCATTGGAAATTGCCTATTTGGTTGCGAAGATGAATATGGAACCCACGGTTTCGAGTCCTGCAATTATTGTAAAATACTGAATCTCGTTTATTATTAAATAAAACCAATTTACCTTATTTCCATATCACTTTTAAGAGCCATATTATTGCTTCCTTGGCGGTAACGCTTTATGCCGCAATATAAATATTTAATTTCGTAAAATATAGTTATTTTTGTTTTGATTTAAATATTACCGTCGGTGACAGAAAATGTCTAATGTCTCAGAGACATAGAACATTACCTGCTCCGAATCAGAGACTGTCTCCGAGACTGTTCGGTGATACCACAGGTCGGTCGGTCACTTGGTAGGTCCGTGGTCGGCTGGAGTCGGTGGTAGGGGAACATGAGATTTTTGAAAATTTTGGTTTTGGAAGAGGTACGATTGCGGCTGCGGTAGTGAAATGAGCTAGTTTTGAAATCTAAAAAGATTGAAACCATCTCATTGATAGTGCCTTTTTTTAAGTGCACGCGCCAGTATCGATTAGTTCCTGCATTGTCAATATTTAGCAGAAAACCCTTGATTTAAAGGTATGTTTTTATATTAATTAAAACGACAAAATTCTCATGTTCCGGAATTTAAAGGGTTGTTTGGAAAGCCGTTACCGTTTGGAGGGCCGTGTAGCCACAGGACGTTTATTGGTGGAGAGCCGTCAGTTTGCAAAAACTAAGAAAAAGTATATATTTTTTTTGTCTGGAGACGCCCTTGCCTCGTAAGCGCAAAGGTTTGATAGAAAGACCATGCCTGTGTCGCCGTGACGGTGATTGGTAGAAGAGGTTCCGGGGCGAGCCGTTTCTTTGGGATTTTATACCCGACCATATAAATATATTGATAAGTTGGTACAAAGAATATTTTCATGGAATTTTGCTACGACGAATCCTAATTTATAACTCATTTATTTTATTAAATATTTTATGTTAACCCTTAGATTCTGGAAATATTTGTTGCGATCTTCAAATAACTTCGCGGGTTCCACACAAATATTCGAAAATTCCAAGGCAATAAAAAAATGACCTGGAGATATATCGTTATCATTTTTCAAATATTTCCTAGGAAGCTATATATATTATAGTATACATTTTAGATTTCGTTTTATCTAATTGGGTTTTTAAAAACAATTATTTTATTTATTTACTTCTGACATCACTTATTATTAATGATTTAATAATAAGAATTAAATTATAATTATTATACAAGTGAAATTAACTGTAAGGTTAGGATGATTATGAAAACTGACATAGATTCATCTTACTTTAGATTTACATTTCAGAATGATTAAAATTATGAAGTGTTCCTTATTTATAGTGAAAAAATATACAATATGCAATATAATGTTCTCATGGGAAAATACCACTAATTGCGTCCTATTCACGGATTCCATAGTCAGCATACTCGGGACGGTGTAATCAGAAGAGTTTCTGGATATTTTATCAGTTGAAGTACGATAAGTTGAAATATGATATTCCTGGTACTGCATTGTCATCATATTGTTGTGAAGTCGAGTTCATGGGTTTAGCAGAGTCAGCAATATTGGTTGATATAACAGCTCCCATCATTTATAAAAAGTTGGTGCTATGCAGTAACTTTTAAGCTAGATTGGATATTCCAATGGTAGGAATTTCAATTACTTCATTATTTTCAATGTTAGGTCTTCTTCTTGGAAGTAGACTTGTAATTCTTTTGAAGGTGGATGATTTTTCTTCATTTTCTTCTTTTTGTCCTTTGAATTTTTTCAAAATTTTCATTATGATATAAATAGTAATGATGCACAGAATGGATCCTATAGAAATATAAGTGAACCAAGATATATTTTTGGTCACGAATGGTTCGTTCATTAGATTTTCTAATTCTTTTGAATATTGCTCTAGTTTGTGATTTACAATATCCAATTCTTCCATGTTTATTTCATTTAGCTTTAGTGGTTCTAGTTTAGGAATGTTGATACTTTCAACTAAATGATCACAACATTCGAAAGGTATTATTATTGGATGAGAATTGTCGGCATAGTCGGTAGATTTTCGACTTTCTGCTTGGATTTTTGTTATTCCTACGAAGGCTTGACATTCGGAGGTAAACTTCACAATTGAGTTCTGCATTATTGTTACAATTTTCGTGTTATGTTCAGGACAGTCCATGGTTATTTGAAGTGGTTCTGCTACGATAACTAGCCAAACATTGTCTTCGAGTTTGAATACATTGTAGCCTTGACTGTAGATTACGGAACTTTCACAGGTTTTGGGCACATTTTGACGGTTTTTCAATAACTGCGCTTCACACACTGCATTGTTGTCTATGGTGTAAGCGTACAAGTTGGGACACAACTTCTTATGTGGACCGATTTCTTTACAATGATTAGGCTCCTTTACAGGAATATACATTAGAGAATCATAATTTCGCGCAATGTATTTATGACTAATTGAAAGAATATGATGAAGGCCAGTTCTTTTATCCAAAATTGGAATAGGAAACAGATGATATACAGTATAAAGTTGTTGTTCAACTAAAGGTATTTTCAAAATGAAGACAATTTGGTTATCTTGTTGATATGATTCAAGCTCTATTAATTGAAGATATTGTGCAATTTTAGATATTTTTACTGGTAAAGGGAGATTATTTCTCACAAGGTTTTGTGATATCTCTTGAAGAGCTGATACCAAGTTTTGTGGTGAAATAATTGAAGAGTGAATTATTTTCAATCTTGCAAATGTTACTGCATTTATAATGTCATTTAAATTATCTTTAATAATCAAATAACTCTCCATTAATTTTTCGCATATTTCCAAAAAGTTAAGTTTGGCTTCAACAGTTTTAACTTGGTTGTTAATATCATGAATTGCTCTTTCAATTTTATAAATATCGTCATTAAATGTTTTTCTATCAATTGTTAAATTTTGTATTGTTTCGTTGAATGTTCTAATTCGAGAGGATGATACTGAAATCTGATTCTTAAGAAGGTTTTCAATGTGATGTTGATCATTGTTTAGTTTTTCTATATTTTTTGTATAAAATTCACCATCTGTAGCATCTAAGTTGCCTGTTATGGTTTTAAATACGCTTCCTATAATGTTCACTAAACCTCTTTTAACGCGTTTTGTATCTATGATGATTTCGTTGAATTTCTCTTGTATGGATTTAGATATTTGTGTTATTAAATCTACGTGTGTCTGTACGTCAGAACGAAAAATATTCATAGCGTGATAATCTGGTTTTAAAGTATTACGTATAGTGTCCAAAATTTTGTTGTTGTTTTCATATGCAGCTAAAAGTCCTGTAATGTTCTTGTGTACGAGTAGAGTCCACTTGTCATTGGATATGATAATTCTTGTTTCATCGTGATAGAAGACTCCTACCGTGTTGTTTATAGGATCAATTTGAAATTGACAAAAGGCCATATTGACCAATAGGGGGTACCTGAAAACATTTTAGTTTTCAGAATATGGTTTCATACGGTCGAAATTAACTTTTGTTTGTTGATTAGTATTAGAATTAAGTAAAATAGCTGAATTATTGAAAATTTCTAAAATTTCGTATGGACCATTCAATTTATTCTGTAACTTGTTCTTTAGTTGTGACTCTTTAATAAATACTTTATCTCCTACTTGAAAATTTGGAGTATTTCCGTGTACATGCTTATCGAAACGATCTTTAGCTTTCTGTTTCTTACTTTCAGTGCGTTCTCTGGCTATTTTATAATAATGTGAAAGTCTGTTATTCAGATCTCTAACATATTTAGTTATTAATTCTTTTTCATTGTATAGCTGCTCTGGTGGTCTACTTGAAGTATGTCCGAAGACTAACTCATAAGGAGTGAAACCATGAGTTTTATTTGCTGAATTGTTGTAGCAAATAACTGCGTACGGTAAAACATTAAAGGGATGTTCGTTAGGATATTCGGCGAGATTGACTCTAATCATTTCTAACAGAGTCGAATGAAATCGTTCGAGAGATCCATTAGATTGCGGATGTCCTACGCTGGAAAATGTCCTTTATGTTATACAATGTACAGAGGTCTCTTAGTAGAGAATTATCAAACTCTCGGGCATAATCGGAATGTATTCGAAGGGGAGTGCCATAGTGTTGAAAATATAAGAGAAGGGTATTAACTACTGATTTTGCAGATTTGTCTTTGATAGGGTAAACCTGACTGAATTTTTTGAGTTCATCGCGTATAGTTAAGGCATAATTTCTGTTAGGAACTTCTAATATGTCTATATTAATACAATTCAATTCAATTCAAATATATTGGAATGAACCTAAGTGTTATAATATTAAAGCATGATTGTATTTTATTTATATTAGATGTTCTTTCCGCCTGTTAGGGGGCTGTCCCCCTTATCAGGCGTGCCCTAAAAAAATTACAGTAATAGGAGGTGGTAATCCACTGCATAAATTACCGGGGGGATTAAGACAACTCGCCCGGTGAGGCCGGGGACGGGGGAAAACTGCAGAAAACCCCGTCGGTTGAATTTACAATATTTACGCGGGCCTATTTTGACGTCTTCGTAATAAGATGGGTGCTTCGTCTATGTGGTTTGTGACTTCAGGAGGGGCTGTTCTCATAGCCTCGAGCAGGCCTTCGGTCTCCTTGGTAGGTAGGGCCGGAGGGACCAGTGGGATGTGAGGATGTCCCTAGTGTGAGTCCGCTCTGGTTGGTCGAGGGTACGTTCGCAGTACCTCTCCTGGAGTTGGTTGAATCTGTAATTAATATTATTAACATTAAAATCAGTTGAGATTGTGTATAGATTCTCAGAGGAGTGGAATCGCTCGAGGTAGAGGCATTTCCTAAGAATCCTCCTCTCGAACGATGCCAATCTCTGGAAATCATGGGTGGCTAAGGTTGAAAATGGTACGATCTTATAGTCCATCACTGGTCTTACAAAAGTTTTGTAAGTATGAACTAAAGTTTTAGGGTGACATCTTCCAAACTTCCCACATAGAGCGGTAATGAGAGAGGCCCTTTGCTTCACTCTATCAAGAGTGTTTTGGACATCAATGTGCCAGCTGAGTGTGCGCGTGATGCACACCCCCAGGTAGCTCACTTCGTCCAACAGCCGAAGCCGCTCACCCCACAGCTCTAGTTGGATGTCCCTGGGGTCTTGAATTTTTTTAAGTGAATTGTTATGATGGCGTATAAGAATCGTTTGTGTTTTATTGGGATTTGGTGTGATACGCCATTTCTGGCAGTATGTTGTGAATGTATTTAATAGACGTTGTCCTAGTCTGTTAAGCTGCTCTGTATTCCTTGAAGAGGTGAACAGAGCAGTGTCATCAGCATATAGGATGACGTTGTTAATTCTGGGGAAGTCTGCTGTATATATAATATACAGCAGAGGAGCTAACACTGAGCCCTGAGGTAATCCTGCAAATGGGGTAAAAGATTCAGAGATGTGATTGCCAATTTTGGCTCTCACCTCTCTGTTTGAAAGAAATGAATCGATAATTTTTATAAAAATGGTTGGAAGTCCTAAATCCAGAAGCTTTATTATAAGTCCGGCATGCCAGACTTTATCAAAAGCATTCTGTATATCTAAAAAGATAGCTAGGGAAGCCAACCCGTCATTGAGAGCTTTGGTAGTATTGTTGACGAATTCAAAGATTGCATCTTGTGTAGAATGTTTTTGTCTGAAGCCGTGTTGAAAAGGTGGTAAAATACCACGCTCCTCAACTACTAGCCTCAGTCTCGAAGTGAGAATTTTGTCGTAAATTTTACCGATGCAATCTAAAAGAGAAATGGGGCGATAAGAGTCTACCTGATCGGGTGGCTTTCGTAGTTTAGGGATCATTACAACATTGGCAACCTTCCACCTAAGTGGATAGTGCCAAGCTGCAGGTATTTATTAAAAATTTTTGTGATTTGCAGGATCATCACAAAGGGTAGCTTTTTTAGGACACATCTATTAATTGTGTTTGGCCCAGGGGCCGTGTTGTGTGTGGATAAAAGAGTACTTTCAACCTCATCCGCCGTAATGTTCCTAATAAGAGGATGGTTTATGTGACGAGCCTGTATAGGTCGGGGACTGGCTGCCAAAAATCTGTCATTTCGATGTTGCGTACGTTGATAGTGACGCTCATCGAAATGAGGATTATTTGGAATTCGGTAAATGGATTGCAGATGTTGTTTGAAAACATCTGCCTTAACGACAGGGTCTGCGATAATTTGGTTGTTAATGGTGAGATGTGAAGGTGCGTTTCTCTTGAGTCCAGATATCAATCGGAATGTATGCCAAAATTTAGCGCCATCACGATAGTCAAGATTTGCAGTGGTATTACGCCACTGCCTCTCTTTGAAACGTGTTAACAGCGCTTTAATCTTGGCATTTAAACGATTCCAATATGTCTTGACATCTGGATCTCGATATTTTTGAAATTCGCGTAAGACCCTGCATTTTTCTTTTATAAGTTTAAGTATGAACCGCGGGATAGGGCGCCTGGTAGTGTCTATCGTCCGCGTTGCTATGCATTCTGAAATCGCGTTTTAAATTGTCGTACATGCGCGTCAATTGCAGCTTCAATGTCGATTTGGTTGTTTAGTTGAGGATCCGTGACATTGCTTGATATGTGATCCTGGAAGGCATCCCAATCGGTGCCCTCGTAATCACACACCACGCGATATCTAGGTGGATTTGCTATGGGTTGTTGTAAATTAGTTTTTATCAGTAATGGTATGTGATCTGATCCAATAGGATCCCCAAAGAAGCACTCCCAATCGATTATGCCTAGTAAATTAGGTGTGAAAATTATATAATCAATAATTGAAGATCCGATGTTTGATATGAAGGTTATGTTAATATTTTCAGAGCGATAAAGCTGCAATTGCGTCAAGTAATTCGACAGTCTTCTACCGTTTTTATTAATCACCAAATCTCCGAATTCCGTGTGCCTGGCGTTGAAATCACCAAGAATCACGGCCCGATTGAGATTTGATGTATATTCTAGAAGTTCCCGAGAAATCGGCTCCTTAGGGGGGCAATAATATGATATAATTGTCGTGATGTTATTGTTGGTGTGGAGGTCGATTGCAGTGCATTGCAACGCGTCGATGTGAGGAGGTAATATTTGGCTGGTAGCAGCTATACCGTATTTAACCAGCACCGCCGTACCTCTACCTGTGTTATTTTGGAACGCGTTGTATCCCGCGATTACTACCGGCTTCTTTTGAAGGATCTCTTGAAGAGCGATGATTTGAATATTATGTTTAATTAAAAGATTATTCAAGAGATCCCTTTTTTTTGCCAATCCCCGACAATTAGCGGTCCCGATTACAAATTCACCTATTACAGTGCAGCATACCTGATGGTGATGCTATTTCCCACTGAGCTGACTATTGTTCTACATCCAATAATGGATCGAACAGCGTCAGCGTACGTGGTATGAATGCGGTTCCTTAGATCAGGAAAGGCATTCAATAAAGTAAATAGTACCACCTCGGCAGGAGCCATGGCGTCAAGTTTGACACCATTGTTTCTAGCCATATCGGTGCTGGGTGCAACTGGGGCAATTTGTGTTATGGTTGTGGATTGGTTGGGATGTCTACCCTCACATTTCAGCTTATAGCTTGGATGGTTTTTGCCGCAATTGTTACATGTAGGGTCGTCAGCCTTTTGACAGGCCTCTCCTTTGTGCTTCACTTTGCAGTTGGGGCATACGATCTCTTTTTCTTTACACTCATTAGTGGCGTGACCAGTTGTGGCGCACTTGTTACAGTACTTGACTAGTGTCGGAATCCTCTCATTTGAGGGCTCAGTTCTGATCCTGAGCCCCATAATGTCAGGTGGATTTTTTAGGGGATATGCCACTGAGTCGAACTCGTGTGACAGGAATCGCACAAGGCGTGTTTTGCCATGTATTTGCGAAACAATTCTTTGTACTTTGTAAAAAGAGACGCCAAGGCTAGTCAGTGCCTCTGTGATGTATTCCATTGTGAAGTCGACAGTGACTCCACGGAAGACACATGAGTATGTGGTGGGTCATGGTTTATTAGTATTGATAGTCTTAGGACGTTTCCCAGCCAATTGGATAACCTCAATGTCTGGGAACCCTGTGATACGTCTTAAGTTCTTTTGTAGTTTTGCTGCCGACATGCCGTTGATTTCAGCAATCTCAAGGCGAGCAGTTTTGTTCTGGTTGACAATCAACGATTTAAGATTGTTAATGCCACCGAAAACTTCAACGCGTTTGAAGACGTTGAAGAGGTTTTTGTGAGATGATAGTGTATCAGGCAATTTTCTAATGTTGAAAATAAGATTATTGTGAGTTTGTTTTGTTGTGGTGGTGTTGTTTTGTGGTTGTGTTTTTTTGTTTTGTGTTTGGGTTTGTGTTTGGGTTTGTGTTTGTGTTTGAGTTTTTGTTTGTGTTTTTGTTGTGTTTTGTTTTTTGGTGTTAACGCCTGAAGGGCCAGGTATAGGTTGTGTGTGTTGAATTTGTGTGGTTGTGTTCTTTTGTTGTGTGTTAGTTTGTTGTGTGGTTGCGTTTTTGTAGCTAATATTTATGCGTGTTTGATTGGGTGCGATTGGAGATGTGAGTGCCCTATCGTTTGAGTAAACGAAAGGGTTTGTGGATGAGAGCCTCTCGGTCAAGTTGCTAAAAGTATTAGCGTTGTCCGAGAGGAGCTCCTGTGTGTGGGTGTGCTGTGTGCTTTTCTTAGATAATTGCCGTTGTTTTGATCTAGTGACGATACTGTCCGATTCATTGTCTGATGAATCGGACGTAGCCGTTATGTAGGGGGTAGACTCCGCTTGTTTCATTTTGTTTTTGCGTTTTTTCGTCATGATTAGTACGCATGCAAAGCAATGTGTTTTGTTAGGTGTATTTGTGTAGTGAGTTTTTTATTGTAACGATACCGGGGGCCTCTGTGGGAGGCCCGATGTCCTTGAACGTAAATCCTAGCTCTCGGCTGTTACGGATCTGCGTGGCTGCAACCAGGATGGTCCAACGCTGCTTCAACGTTGGCCCAGGATGGTCCGAGAGAGGCCTAGTAGTGCTGAAATAGATGGAAAGGTCCAGTGATGGCTCAATGGACGGTGGATGTTGTCTCGATGGTAGAAGGATCGCTATAGATGGTCTACCATAAAAGAATCTTGAAAATTTTGAACATCGGTGGTCAAGAGTTCAAGGAATACAGTATATTAATACGTTCGAACGGTGTTTTTGGAGTTTCTGTGATTACGAGTGGTCTGTCGAGATTTTTCCTATATGCTTTATTTTTCTGGCATATTTCACAAGTTTTTATAAAGTTCTCAACGTCTTTTGTCAGTCCGTTCCAGTTATATCTTTCTCTTATTCGACGAATAGTATCGTTTATTCCTCTGTCTAAACTCATCTTGCCATTATGATTTTGGTCAATGATTAGGGGAATTTCGTCTGTATCTGGAGTTTCGGTCTGGTTTTGAAAGATTTTAAATTTGAGTTGTTTCTCTGAAGTAATAAATGATAAAATTTCTAGTATGGGTAAATCAATACTAGTTTCAACACAGTATGTCTGGTTGTTCTGAAAAAGGTCTTGATCTTTGAAAAGGGCTCCAAATAAATATTCAGTTACTGTATCTGGATTATATGGTATTGCTATTATAAAATATTTTCTATTTTTCACAGTTTTGCTAGATAATACATTAATTTTAAGATGTTCGAAGTCGTAGTTCTCTTCAAAAATATCATCAATAATTTTTTCTTGAATTTCGTTCAGTTGGTTTTGTCTAAGAAATGTAAGAATATTTTTATTATTCTTATCTAGTAATTGTCCGTTACTTGATTCTATTTTCGAATAGTCCAAAAGGATTTAGTCTTGTATAAATTTACAAATGTATCAAATTCTTTATACATGTTTTCTAGAAATTCAGGGTTGTTCTTTTGATCTTCGGGGATATCTTCATCTATGTTTTCATTATAAGCAAAAGTTGAATAAGGTGTTAGATTGTATTCAGATTGAAATTTTGATAAATTTTGGATATGATTAACTTAAATGCGGGAAAGTGCATCTGCATTTTTGTTTATCTTTCCGGGTTTGTACTTAATCTCGTAGTCATATTCTTCGAGCTTTAGTCTCCATCTTGCTAATCGACTACCTGTATCTTTTACTGAAAAAAGCCAAGTTAAGGGACGATGGTCTGTGATTAAAGTGAATTTTCTTCCAAAGATGTAGGGTCTAAAGTGTTTTACTGCCAAAACGATCGCAAGTAATTCTCTTTCAATGGTGGAGTATTTTGTTTCTGCTTTGCAAAGAGTTCTTGATGCATAAGCTATCGGAAGATCTTTACCAATTATTCCTTGAGAGAGTACTGCACCAATCGCAAAAGCGCTTGCGTCTGTTGTGAGAATGAAAGGCTCTTCGAAGTTTGGATATATGAGCACTGGGGTATAGATAAGGGCTTGCTTTAATTCATCAAATGATTGTTTACAATCGGAATCAAAATCGAATGGAACGTCTTTTTTGAGAAGTCTGGTTAGTGGTTTTGAAATTCTAGCGAAGTTTTCGATAAATCTTCGGTAGTAACCGGCTAAACCTAGAAAAGATTTTATGTTTTTTTGGTTCTTAGGTGTTGGAAAATTTATGATACATTCAACCTTAGATGGGTTTGGTTTGACACCATCTTTAGTAACAAGATGTCCTAGATAGGTTACTTCCTTGCGGAGGAATTCACACTTATCCGGTTGGATTTTCATATTTGCAGGTCTGAGTTTCGTAAAAACGTCAGTCAGTCTGTTAATATGTTCATGTATTGATGGGGAATATACAATAATGTCATCCATATAAACTAGACAACGCTCATTTTGTATACCGAGTAATATATTGTCCATTACTCTCTGAAAAGTTGAAGGGGCATTTTTGAGACCGAAAGGCATTCGGACGAACTCGAAATGTCCATTCTCGACTGAAAAGGCGGTCTTCTGAATATCTTGTGGATCAATTTCGATCTAGTGAAATCCAGAAGCTAAGTCTACAGTAGAAAAATACTGACATTTGAAAAGTTCATCTAAGAGGTCTGATATATTTGGCAGCGGATATTTATCGTTAATTGTGATTTCATTGAGCTTACGATAATCTAAAACAACTCTCCACTTTTGTTTGCCTGATGCGTCCATTTTCTTAGGGACGACCCAAACTGGAGATGAAAAAGGTGAACATGAAGGTCTAATAATGCCTTGATCAAGCATCTTATTGATCTGGGATTTAACTTCATCTTTGTGTATTTGCGGATACCTATTGACTTGGTGAATGTTGGTTTGTCGGAATTAGTTTTAATGGAATGTTTAATTTCGTTGGTAAAAGTCAATTTGTCTCCTTCGAGGTAAAATATGTCTCAGAATTCAATACACAGATTTGTTATGAGCTCTGATTCTTCATCGTTTAGATGCTCTAATCGAAGTTGGTTACGTATTTCGGGAATTCTGTCTTGTTGTATGTCGTGTTCGTATTCGCTAAGATTGTTAATAGAATAATGTTGTATAGGCTCTATGTTAATATCTGAAAAATTAATTTCTTTAGGAATTGCGTTTGCGTTAAGAATTGTTGTTATAAATTCGCCATTTTCATTAACTTTTAATAAAGCATGCGGAAGGCGTACTTTTTCTATTTCTATACCTGTTAATAATGCGTCAGTGTTTGATAAATTGCATTTCAATTTAAAAACTTGTTCGATTCTTGGTTCTATTCTAATTAAGTTAGTTGTTCTTTCTGTGTTCTTGGTTTCGATGTTTTGTACATTATCTGAGGCTTTGTGAAGTTGGACGGTTTTAAAATTTGTTTCTAATTCTCTAGTTTTGATTTTAATTACGCAATCATAATGTTCGAGGAAGTCTGAGCTTAGAAGTCCATCAAATTCTATATCTAAATTACAAATATAGAATTTGTGTGGATCTCTACGGTTAAAAGGAACGAGTATAGATTCAGTAATGTGAACTTTTTGATTAGTGATTCCTTGAATTATTACATTCTCGGGAAATCGCTGGGAAAATTTTTGACAAACGTGAGGTTTAGAGATAGAAAGTCCAGCTCCGGAATCAATGAGAAATTTGTGAGTATTTGTCGAGTCTGTAATGTAAAATAAATTTTGTGATTTTACAGCGAGCAGAGGATTTATAAGTAGCTCTGTTCGGGGAAGTTCAGATTGGTGTTGTAATCTTGAAGAATGATTGCTTGAATTTGGGTTTGAAGCTGTTCTATGTCTGACTTCTTCTCTGGAGGAGGATCTGTTGGAACTATTGGGCTTACGTGGAAATCCTGATTTTCACTTTGATTAATTTCTTCTTGTTGGTAATTATAGAAGTTTTCTTGTGGATTATAATTACTATATGAGTAATCTTCAGGTTCGTACTGATATGATTCATCATAATAGTTATCGGATTGATTGATATGGTAAGTAGGGTTTTGTTGGAATCTACTGAAATTCGGATTTTGTTGGACGACGCTTGGTCTGATATTATCAATATTGGGATTAGGACGTATGACAGAAGGTCTATTTGTGAAAGATTGATTTTGCTGGAAATTATTTGGAGGATTTGGTTTTTGATGAATGTTTGACTGAAATTGTGGTCTGGCTTGGAAAGCTTGGAAGTTTTGATTGAAGTTTTGTTGGAAAGGTCTCTGTCTGCATTCATTAGTTGCATGACCAATTCGTTTGCAATTTGAACAATGTTTAGGAGGGAGATTAATTGATTTGCGTTGTTGTAATCCCGTATTTGTATTCTGATGTTTCTGATTTTCGAAATAATTTAATTGAAGTTCTCTCCTAATTCTATTTGTTGCTGTCAGTATGTCTACAGGGTCACTAGCTCTTACAATTTGACCTAGCTTAGGTTCTAAGCCTGTCAAGAGTGTATTAAGGGCCATACTTTCCGCTAGACGTGTCTGCGCGTTCTTTTCTTCGATAGATAAATTTTGTTTATTTATTGAAGCGTACATTTTAGCTTCATGGGTTTGTAACCTGGTGATGAAGGTTAACGGAGATATTAGGTAGTTGCCTAATTCTCTGTAGATCTTGGATAAGAGATGATAAGTCTCTCGTATCTCCAAAATGATTTTCTAGTAGCGTTTTTATATCATGCCATGTAGCAGGGTTGCGTGAATTTATTAATTCAGCAGCGCGACCGCGAAGTTTGTTTTTGATATGTAAGCTAAGGAGAATTCTTTGATTACCTATAGCCATCCCAAATGCAGTTGTACATGACAGGATAAAAGTATTTAGAAATATTTGATTACCATCAAATTCGGGAATTATTGAGAAAATTTCACTCAACTTGTATGGTTCAATATTATCTACGTTAGCGTTAGCATTAACACTAGCGTTATCATCAAGAGAGTAATTGCCTTGTTGACTCATTTTGATTTTCTTGGATCTTAACATCATAAAAATTTTTTGCAATTTATATTCTATATATTTCCTTTTATTATTGAATTAAGAACTGTTGGTTTCTTATTTAAAATATAAATAGAATTTAAATTATTAAAAGACGAGATGATTCTGAAATGACTTACAGTAATTTCCACATAGAAGATGAAATCCGGTTCCGTGAAGCTTGCTCCATCAGGTGAGTATGTACGTATTCCTGGCGTCGGAAAGACCGTCTTCGTATGCGTTGCAATGTCTTCTACTGGAGATCTGGGTTGACCACACCGAGTTAGTTGCTTTGTTCTGGGTGCGTAGAGGATATGCCACTTGTGTTGTCTGTTGCGTGTTTTCTTACTTCTTGAAGGTTTGGAAACCACCACAATCTTCTTGCTGAATGTGTAGATGAGATCCCACTTCTGACACCAATTTTTAGATTTCGTTTTATCTAATTGGCTTTTTAAAAACATTTATTTTATTTATTTACTTCTGACACCACTTATTATTAATGATTTAATAATAAGAATTAAATTATAATTATTATACAAGTGAAATTAACTGTAAGGTTAGGATGATTATGAAAACTGACATAGATTCGTCTTACTTTAGATTTACATTTAAGAATGATTAAAATTATAAAGTGTTCCTTATTTATAGTGAAAAAATGTACAATATGCAATATAATGTTCTCATGGGAAAATACCACTAATTGCGTCCTATTCTCGTATTCCATAGTCAGCATACTCGGGACGGTGTAATCAGAAGAGTTTCTGGATATGTTATCAGTTGAAGTACGATATGTTGAAATATGATATTCCTGATACTGCATTGTCATCATATTGTTGTGAAGTCGAGTTCATGGGTTTAGCAGAGTCAGCAATATTGGTTGATATAACATACATGTTTTTTGTTAATTGATATAGCGTGCTTATTCTGAAGGTTATTAGATCCTGATAAGTGGACTAAGAGAGTGTAGGATTTTTATAAGCGCCCCGAACTGAGCTCAATTCGAGGACGCGACGGTCCGATAATTAATTACCTTTAACATCATCTGTCTTATGGGTTATAATCTCACAACGGATATCACTTAAGTTAACTGGATGTACTTAGTTTATATAGAAGCTTGTAATCATTTTTATTTTATATCTAAGATAACATTTCATTTGTATTTTTATTTTTTAAATGTGAATTTTCACTTCACCGTTACTGGTTAGTATTTACCTTTTTATTTGTTATTTGTTATAATTTGGGTTAACAAATTTTTTTAACACAATTGAAAAACCACAGAATAAATATATTTTTTTATTTTAACTATATCGTTTACTTTGGTGTAGTCGATTTGTTTTGAGGTGTTGGTAAATTTTCACCAGCGTTTTAGGTCTGCCAGATCATTTTTAAGTTATGTGATCTATGTATCTGATCTAACATCTATGAATTAAACACTTTGGTGCCCACACCCACATCCTTACATGCTTTTGCCAGGGTAGTGTGCGTCTAAAACAACGTTACAACATTAGCTTATAAAAGAGATGAAAATAAAACTTCAAGATTGTGCATCGATTTTCGAGACTTGAATAAAATAGGCTTGCCCCAATCTCAACCATTCCCTCTTATTGATGACTTAATACTAAACACGAGAGATTGCAAGATTTTCTCAACACTGGATCTAAACTCGGCGTTCTGGCGTATCACAGATAGGCACAAAACTGCATTTGTGACGCAGGAGGGACATTATCAGTGGACTTGCTTGCCATTTCGCTTTAAAACCTCCCAGTTATATTCCAGAGATTAATGTGTAATATAATACGGAAGCACACGCTTGGAGATTTCATTCATTTCATTTCATCGATGACATTTTACTATTTTCTGAAAATTTCTCAGATTATGTCAGACATCTGAAAACTCTTTCAAGCAATTAAAAGTGAAGGCTTTAAACTAAAATTGTCTAAATGCACATTTGCAGCAGATGCAGTTGAATACTTGGATCATGTAATACAGAATAATTCAGTCAGACCACTGAAAGACAACTTAATATCAATAAAAAATTGCCCGGTTCCAAAAACTCAAAAGAATGTGAGGCAATTCTTGGGAAAAATAAACTTTTATCATCAGTATGTGCCAAACATAAAGTTGGAACCATTGCATAACCTTTTGAGAAAAGGACAAACCTTTAACTGGACTGACGCATGCCATGAGCAGTTTAATGAAATGAAACAAATATTATGTTCTCAACCAATATTAACAATCTTTTACCCAAACTTTATTCACATCTCAAAGCTAACACCAGCTCCTGCCTACGATTAAAGACAGCTCACCATTTTAAAACAAAATCATTAATCAACCAATCCACTCCACAAAAATTTAGGAAAGAAAAAATATAATCACGCAAGGCCAGTGAACTAACCACGTAAACGTCAAGTTCAATATTTTCTCATTGCCAAAAAAATATGTTAATGTTTACCTGTACTACAACATGTTTCCCATTGATTGCACCCACGCAATGAGGGAAATTCCACTTATTTTCATAATCTTGTGCAATTTCCTCCATTCGTCATATGTGCATGATATAAATACATCTGGTGCCAGGAACATCCCATATTATTTTTTTGGTTTCTCTTATTATATTCGATACTGAGGTTAACGATATTGTGTAGCTATAATATACAGGGAATGTACAATCTAATAGGAAAAGGATGAACTAGCAATATTTGTCGCCACATGTCCCTGCGTTTTGGAAACAACATAAATTATTCTGTATCTGTATAAGTATGTCACAAAGTAAACAAAAGATGGCTATACGCGAATCCAGCCAAGTGTCCGCCCTCTGCTGGTAAAAGTGCCAACTGAGAACAGACAGGTAATCTTTTGTTTACATTCGTATCTGTTGACACGTGAATTTCACTCATCATGACAAAAAAACAGTTTTCAATACAAACTGTTATGTATATAATTGCCACAGCAATTGCTTTCCCATCAAAGGATCGGGATTTGTCAATATTACCAATAATTTTGGAGTGGTCTTGAAAGTGGATAGGAGGTTAGCTTGGGAAAAAGTTTTATTAATGGGAAAGAAAGTAACTTCTTATTTACGGGTGTGTTCTCTTCACTTCAAGGCAGATGACTATTTTTCAAAAGGTAAATGTAATATTTTTATTTCATTATAGTTTTAGTGGTTTAGATACAATCTACAAAGGAAAACTAACAATAATAATTTTAAGGTTCCATCAATCCTAGGTTGAAATGTTCTACTGTTCCCTCTTTGAATTTGCCAAAAAGAAGAAAATTTGCTCACTCTGATGATTGGTATCAGTCCAGGAGGTTTGATCTAATTTATATCAAAATGTTATGGCGGAAGAAGCTCCGATAAAGCTATATTTGAACAAAGCAGTTTGATTAATAAATTAGAGCAAAAACGACAGCATCTTAGTTGACAAGGGCTTTTTAATCGATGAACTTTGTCGTAGTCATCAAATTAGACTTATTCGTCCTCATTTTCTTCGTAACAAAAAGCAATTCTCCTCTGAAGGGCAAGAGTGCATGATGAACGAATCAATCAAAGAATTATTTTTTTTGAAATTTGGAATATGATCAGTAATTTTTGTGCTCTAGTTAAATTACAGACCCGTATTGTAGATGATGATAAATTTTGAAGATAACGTTATACTTTGTTAGACTTCTAGAAAATATACTTTCATGAATCGAGTCACCAGGGAAGCTGGTGAAGAGTGAGGAAATCTGGCCCATGAGAAACATTTTTTCTATACCAATGACATCACCAGTACGTTCATCAAATCACTCAAAAGGGCGAAGCCTTCCGCGTACGGGAACCAGATCCAGATTACCTTCCTGAAAATTGAATTATATTTGAGATAATTACTATTGGTGAAAATTCATGTTTATGTACATTAAATTTAAATTTTCATAGTTTTTACATAAAAATAGAGCCGGCTTTATTGGTTGGTGCACTGAAACATTAAAATGACGGTCAATTCTGTTAATGGGAATACGTTAATAAGTAGTAATAGAGTAATTTATATATAATGTTGTTAATGGGTGTCATCTGTACTTACATTCAGATAGAGAAATTACTGGACTTTGCATTTTGAGAAAAGTAATATATACATATAATTTTTCGAATGAGTTTCTTCAGTGTATGTAGATAATTTGGAAAATTAGAGGCATTTGCTTTTCTACCAAAGGAACATTCAAGGAATACGATTTTCGATTAATTCACCGGCACCCGTTTCCCGTATTTTCCCCGACCATACATGTCATCATATCACGCTTAGCTGTTGACTAAGCCTTGTCGTTTCTTTGTTAGCAGCAGTATTGCCACTTAGGCGGCTGTGACATCCCAGTTTTCTTAGTTCTGTAGCATTGGCTCCACGATGTTTCGATATATTCATAATTCGAAAGAATTAACTCGTTTTATGAGGTCAGGTTTTTCTTTCTTTTACACAAGGCGTGAATCATGTGTTTGAAATAATTTGATGAAATTTGTGTTATTAACAATCTTGCAAAATCTTCATCAAAAGGCAGAACTATATTTAAAAATGATTTACACGATGGCGAGTATAGAACAATATCGCATTCTGATAAATTGAGAAGTGCTACACCCAACTGTACCTGTCTATAATATGCATGTTTTCTTTTTAATCTTATATCTTGCATGGATATGGTCAAATAATTGCATTTATGTACAAAATTTATTGACGGTTCCGTTTTTCCTAAAAAAAATAGGAATAAGAGATTGAAATAAAAATATTTATTAGTACTAACCAACGTATGGACATTTTATTTCCAATAATTTAACTGGTTTTCCATCGCTGAAAATTATACCGTTTGGAGTCTACGTCAACCAAGGATATAAATTGCACACAACTAATCCTACGGAATGAATATGATACCGTGTTGCACAAATTTGTTAGTGAAATTCTTTGGATAAAAGTAATTTTCCCTTTTTTGCCCCAGTCAGCACCACTGCCTCGTGAGTATTGAGTGCCTATTTGTAAAAGTGAACATCCCCGAATGGAATGGGTTTCCACGAAAATCAGGAGATTCAGCGGACCTAGATTGATAATATCTATTCAGAAAATATTATGAAAATTGATATAAATGGAGTAAAATATTCAAAAATGGCTCAACAACCCCTATATAACGCAGATAAAATTTAAAATTTAGATAAGAGTGTAGTACCCATTTGTAGAATTTTTTCTTTTTAGAAGAAAGAATTGAGTCTGTTGGCGAAGGGAGGAGCAACTCATCTCCATCAAAAGATCTCAAAGGCAACGGAAGAATAAATTTTCTGAAGAACCCTGCTCGAGCTGCCCAGGAATAGCAAAGCCATCATCATCATCATCATCCATAATACAAGATAATTACTTTTTTGGAATTTCGTATTAGTTGATATTCTATAGGTACAGGTAGCAAGTTTAAAATTTGTAGTTTCAAATCCTGTAAAATACCCTTACGATGGCACTATAATAAATAATATCTGGAGACCGAGCTTTGCTAGGGTAAAACAGGATTTAAGATCGGTCTATCATAGTTACTAAGGATATTTAAACTTATTGAAAAAAATGCATATCTCTGGTTAAAATGTATTGCGATCGGTAAATACTGCTTTTATTCATCACATATTCGTAAGTTATAGACTTCGAAATTAATATGAATGGGTAATATGAATGAAAAATATACCAGAACTCAGCTGTATCACCAATCGACTTCTCGACCCCCAAACACTATACATACTGCGGAGCTATTCTTGAAATAGCTAGTGTGGACCTCGAGGGTCACACCGATTAAATATGAAAGTATCGGCAATAGATTTCTCGACTTCGAAACCCCCCTTCAGCTAATTTTTACCAAAATCTTCTAACCCTTCCTTGAAATAGCTAATGTGTAACTTAAGGGTCGCAATATATTAGATATGTACAAATTTTCATTGAAAATTTCCATATTACAATCTTTTCTCAAAAAATGGGTTTTGTTAAAAAATCTCAAAGCTGATCAGATTGCGATTACATTCTGAAGTGGATAGACCTTCCGTCAATAGACCATTTACATTGAATAAGTCATCCGGGTGTCAAAGGTCCTCCGTATATGGAGGACCTATGACATGTAGTGTAAATCAACTCAATTCATTGGTATAAGATACTTCAACAAATTTCAGAAGGATGACCTACTGCTTATTTTTGGCCATTCTTGAATATTATAATTCAGTATTTTACATTATAATTGATTACGCTGCGAGCGCTTGTATATTTTCACTGATCAAAACTGATAACACTGTCGAATTATAGATACTTCGATGGAGATGGTACAGAAATTGTTCCGAACAGCATTACTAGCATATGAATATATATTTGAATGAAGAAGGTTTGTGTTTTCGTAACGTGAATCAATGAGTGATTGGTATGAAGTTTGTTTCAATATTCACATAAGTTTATTGAGTTTTTAATAGCTATAAAAACTATATTAATAGATACTATAATAAACCGAATAAGATTATTGACCTATGAACCCCGAACGGAGGAGTACTTTTCAGTGCAAAACTGATAACGTGGGTCCAGTTTTTTGTCAAAAATATTTATTTTGTACTATGATTTTGAGTTAAGTGCAACAGCAGTGTACTCAAGGAGCACAAGGCATTTTTGAATATTGTTATTAAAATTGATGGACCCGTTAAATATATATTTATAACTGATTTTGAAATGTGATAATAGAGCCAGAAACAAAATATTTCGAATGCAATTTCGGGATGTTTCGAAATTAAGTTTTCAGTGGTCGCTTTGATTTGATATGTTTATGATAATTAGAAATAACTACGTCTTTTTGTTCTTTAGTCCAAGGAATCAACACTATATTTTTTTTCCTTTGAAAACTCGGGCAGTGGAATTGGATGCAGGTTCATCATTAGATTGTGTATTTGTAAACACCTCATCGTATGGGGGGGGCATCTCCTCCATTTCTTCTGTTCCTCCGTTTCTGTTAATGCTTCTGAGAATTTTTCCTAGCCTTGATTAGTTACTTGTTGACTTGTTGATATGTAAGTGTGTAGTAAAAGACGTTGGAGCTCTCCAGGACGTCTTCGATTTAACAATAGAACCCGACAATATATTGTCTCCACTAGAGTAGTGTATGATGCCTCATCAACAGAGTTTTGCTGCAGTTTTGTAGTGGCAAAATTAGCTTTTGGTGTAAGGGAATTTTTCAGTAACTTAAGATCACTCGCAAGAGGTACCAAATTGACCTTATTCCATTTTTTAGATTGAGGTTGCTTGACGCTTGACTGGATACATCGAATTTCCAGTTACTTTCTATTAGCTGTATTAATGTTTTCAGTTCCGCTTCAGCATTTGCCGATATCACTGTTTGAAATATCTGAGTTTTTTTCAATGCCAACATTAGTACTATACTGCATTATTTGGGGAATTCACAATTGAATTGAGAACCAAGAAGTATTTAAACCACGGGTCGATGTTCAGTATGCTAGTTGATGCTATCGAGAGCTGTGCACGGAAGAAATGAATCCCACGGATAGCAACGAAGATATCTTCAAACTTATTGAAAAGCAGACAAATTTGATTCATTCGCAGATTAAGAATATTGATGAAAATATTACCGGCATTGAAACAGAGCTTAATAGTACGAATTTAAAGCTGAAAGAACTCTCAACAGAAAACGAGCTTCTGAAAAAGAAAGTGGAAGCATTGGAAAAAACTAGCAAAAAATTCAATCTAGTTTTATACGGGCTAAAAGGAGCAGAAGAAGAAACTAATACACAACTTATAACATTCGTTACAAAACACTTGCAGATTTCTTGTAGCATTAGAAATTTTAGAGATTGCTTTAGAATAATAGCAACTATAGTCTAAAGGAGGAAATTTTAAGTAAAGCCAAAACACTGGAGAAGGGTAGTGGGATTTATATTTCACAGGATTATACAAGTGAAGAATACAAGATAAGAAAAGTTTTACATGATAATCTGAAAAAAGCAAGACAACAAAAAACTCTGCTTATATTAAAAAAATATATTGTATGTTAACGGAGAAGCTTTTTCCTATGAAAAACTGACAGAAATTGAGTCTGAAGAGGATATCCCAAACGAAGAAGTATTTGCACCGACATCAGATAGTGAAGAAAATCAGGATAACCCAACAGAGGAGGAAGTTTTTGAGCAGTCAAGTGCAGGAGACGAAAAAGGCAAAATAATTCAAAAAAAATAAGAAAACAGGAATAGCACTGGCCCGCGGGGAAAAGAGACTACCAGAAGAAGACATTGTCCGTCAATCTAAGATAGCAACAACGTCCCCCAACACAGCTGCCTCTCGAAGCAACCAAACAACATACCTCGACCAAACAAAGGCCAATGTGAGACCAAGAAACACTGCCAAATCTGTGTCGAAATAAACAATATTCCTTTCTCAACTCCGTCGGATACATGGATAATTTAAATATTTTTATATTTTCTCCGTATATTTTTTATTTCAACTCAATATAAAATTCTTGATTATATAATTTTCTGTTTACCTATCTAATATATTGATAATTTTTATTTTGAAAAATGGATGATTACATCAAACAATTCCAAATAGATACTGTCAATACTGAAATAGTGAAGTGTACAAAAGACTATCCTTGAAATAAACAACAATGAAGACTTTAGCGTTATACACATGAATATTAGAAATATAAATAAAATATCGCAGAATTCGAGATTCTAGTGCATGAACTGGGGGAGATTGATTGCGTAATAGTCACCGAATGTTGGAGACTGAATAATCCCCTTCTGTATAATTTAAAAAATATGAGTTGATATATAACGAGGGAAATATCAACCAAACTGATGGAGTGATTGTATTTACTAATGAGAAACTATCATATACCCATGAGTTAAATAGCCTAGGTAATATCAAAGTGATAACAAGTAATATAAAAAATAATGACAATATCAAAATAACTTCAATCTACAGACCACCATCCACTTCCGATATAGATTTTGTAGTCAACCTGAGGAATTACTTGAATAATGATTCACATAATGGCATGCATATTCTTGTAGGTGATATAAATATAGATATAATGAAGGATCAAGATATAACAGAAAAGTATCTCAACTTACTAGCAGAGTACAATTTCACATGTACCATCAATAATTATATAAGGGTAGACAAAGACACAAAAAGCTGTATTGATCATATATTTATAAAAAACATTAAAGACTATCACACAATTACTCCAATTATTCTACAGGTCTGCATTACTGACCACTACCCAGTTGTTCTTAAAGTCAGCTCTCCTGAAAATAGAAAACCGCATATCTGAACCACGGTTCAAATATCATATAAATTACAAGAAACTGAAAGCTAGGCTAGAAAGAGAATCTTGGTATGAAATGTTGTAACGTTATTTTTGAACGCTCACTACCCTGGCTAGATCAAGAGCGGTTAAAGGTAGTGGATTTTAAGAAGTTCAAATGAAGCAGTTTAGCAGTGGGCGCCAAAGTGTTTGTTTGATCAATGTTAGATCAGATAACCAGCTTACAAAACACTTAAAAGTAATCTGGTCGAATGCTGAAGAAAGATAACCAATGCACTCAAACAAATCGACTACACCAAAAGAAAATATATAGATAAGTTATAATAAAGTATTTATTCAGTGGTTTTTATATTTTTTTTATCAGTTTGTCACAAAAATAAACTAACACTAACAGTAAAAAAATTATAAATAAAATTCTAAATGCTAACCAGTAACAGAGGGGTGAAAATTCATGTTATAAAAAAATATAAATGACATTTTATTCTAGGTAAAAATATAAAAAATAACCCCCAGTTTCAACGTAAAACAATGTAAGTATATCTAGTTACTCGTAGGTAATGAAATTATAGCATTTAACTAGTAACAGTAATAAAACTTTAAGCCCTATGGCAGATAACGTTAAAATTACTTCATTGTCGGACAATCGCGGTCACGAACTGAGCTCATTTCGGGCGCTTACGAAAGTCCTACACTTTCTAAGTTTAATTATCAGGATAAAAAAAATTACACTACCACCAGTTTTCACAAAATGCTTTGTACAAACTTGCCAACTAAAAAAAAAAATTAATATCTTTATAATTGGAAAAGCCAACTGCAAAATTGAACCACCAAATAGTTCTCCAAAATATTGAACTTCCAAATTATAGTGGGGCCGGTATAAATTCTCTAAAGGAGCGGCTCGCCCCGCGACCTGTCCTACCGATTACCCTCACGGCGACACAGGCAGGGTACTCTTTGCTAGCCTTCACGCTCAACGAGCTAAGGGCGTCTCCAGACGGCCGACACGTAAGAAAATGTTTTTTTTAAAAAAAAACGGATCTTCGCCAAAAAAATGTCTTCAGACTGCTCTCTAACGAGAATGGATCTCCAACGAGAACGGCCCTCCGAACAACCCTTTAAATCAAGTTCCGGAACATGAAAAATTATTGGTCATCTTAATTAATAAAAAAACGTACCTTTAATTCAAGTTTCTAAAAAATATCGAGACGGCAGAAACTAATAGATACTGGCACGTGCACACAAAATATTGACAAAGGCACCCTTAATGAGATGGCTTCAATCTTTCCAGATTTTCAAAACTGCTCATAGCACTTTCGCCGCCGCCATACCATCTCTTTTAACCAAAAAACAAATTTAAAAAAAAAATCTCATGTACCCCTACCACCGACTTCAAACCACAGAATACCCTATCAACATGGATCACAGAGCAGTCTCCGAGCAGGTAATATTCTCTGTTTCCGACAAGCAGTGTTATGCTCTCTGAGAGACGTTTGACTTTTCTGTCACCGTCGATAATTTGAAATCAAAATATAAACAAATATTTTTTTAGAAAATTTAAATTTCGGTATTGCGGCATTAAGTGTTATCGCCTAAAAAGTGATGATTGTGTCTCCAAAAAGTGTGAAATAATGAGGAAATAAGGTATGTTAATTTTTACGTTATAATATAAAAACTCAGTATCTTATAATAAATGCAGGATTTGAAATTGTGGGTTCCATATCAACAAAAAGAAAAACGGATCCATTTAGGAAGAGAAGGAGAGGATAAGGGAATAACTGAAGATATTCAAGGTAAGTACAAACATTTATCTATCCTAACAAGACTGGTAGGTATGGAGGTAAGTTGAATAAAATCAGTATAATAAGACCGTCAAGGTATTGAAACTTTCAAACAAAGATTAACGTGGGTATAAGGTAAGGATAATGTTAATAATAAGTGAATGGTAACGTTGGGAACGTTACAATGTACAATAATAAGCTACTTGAAGAGAGTGCAAATATATTCATTAGCAAATCGAAAGACCACATAGATGCGTGCACAGTGAAGTCAAAAATAAAAAGGCAGGAAATTAAAAGAAAGTGCTGGATAACTGATGGTTTAGTGAATTCTACTAGTACAAAAAATGAGTTATACCAAATAATGAAAGGAAACCCAACAGTTGAGCATATTAATGAATTTAGAGCCTACAGAAATAAGCTCAACTCACTGCTAAAATCATCCAAAATTAATTATTATAGAAAGCAATAAATATAAATGAAAATGATGGAAAACAACTATGGAATTTTGTGAAAGAAATTACCAATGGCCAACAAAACAAAGATATTCCAAAAGAAATAGAAGACACCAAACTAAATATTTTAAAAAATGATAAAGATATCGCAAACGAATTTATTGATTATTTCACTAATATTGGTGAAAGATTAGCAGCCAAAATAAAGAATGATCAAGAATCAAATCTAGATCAAAAAAATTCTTCCGAATTCATTATACTTATCAGATGTTGATGAAAACGAGGTGGTTAAAACCATTGAAAGTTTGAAAAATAAGAAGGCACCAGGGCAAGATAAAATCAAGTCTGAAACTATAAAAAATATTAAAAACTATATAAAAAGTCCACTTTGCTTCTTAATCAATAAATCCTTTGAGAAGGGAATCTTTCCAAGTTGTCTAAAAATTGCTGTCATTAGACCAGTGTTTAAGAAAAAAGGTAGCAAAAAATATGACTAACTACAGGCCAATCTCCTTGATATCAACAATTTCGACAATTTTTGAGAAGCTTCTGAAAACCAGACTGATTTTATTTCTGAACAGATATCAAGTGATTTCAAATAAACAATTTGGTTTTAAAGCAGGCAAATCGACTTAGGATGCTATCGTGGAGTTAACCAAAAACCTTTAGCAGGCATTAAATTTGAACAAACCAACCATGTGCGTCTTTGTTGAGTTGGCCAAAGCCTTCGACACAGTAAGTCATGTTCAGCTGCTACATACCTTGGAAAATGCCGGCATAAGAGGTACCCCGCTAAAACTTTTCGAGAGCTATCTAAATAACAGAAAACAATGTGTACAAATTAACGACACCCTAAGTAGATACAGGCAAGTAGAATGCGGAGTACCACAAGGAACAATTCTTGGTCCTATTTTATTTACCATATATATTAACGATCTTTTTGATATGAACATAAAGGGAAAAATAATAAGCTTCGCAGATGACACTACAATTATATATAAACCGCTGAAGTAGATTTCAAATCAATAATAAACTATTTCAACAATAAATTGTTAACTATGAATGTTGAGAAAACATACTTCGTACCATTAGTTCATATAAATCAGGTCTACCAACATATAATACACTCAGGGGGGTTACTCCTGAAACTCGATTCGATTTTCTACTCTATTCTCTATTCGACTTAGAACTCGATCCACCAAAACATCAAAATTTTCACTCGATCGAGAACACAGTCGAGTTATTTGAAATTCGCGTTCTCTGAAATAAATCGTCAAGTGTCACGTCATGTACTTAAGGCGCAGTGCCAATATATATGCATAGACTAAGACTAATTGAAGCAAAATGTCAGCATACAAGTAATAGAATATGTTCAGCTACTAATAAAGTCAAAGAAACTTGGAAAATTATAAATGAAAATTTAAATAGAAATAATAAAAATAACGAAAAAATAAATCTAAAATGTGATGAAATTCTGATAACAAATAAAAAGGAAGTAGCTGATAAATTTGCAGTCTACTTCTCAAGTATGTGTAAAAACAAAACAGATGAACTTTTCGGTGAAAACCCTTCACATGCGTGTAGTGTATGTGACTATTTTCCAAATAGCATATTTGTCCCTTACGTAACCGAAACTGAGGTATCGAGCATCATAAAATCACTTAAAAGTAAAACATGCTCTGGATTGGATGAAATTTCACCGAAGCTACTAAAAATTATGCATGACTATATTATTACCCCTTTAACCACCCTAATCAATTCATCTCTAGGGGAAGGAGAATTTCCCAATTTAATGAAAACTTCACTAGTGTTTCCTCTTCACAAAAAAGGTGACAAACAAACAATAGATAATTACCGTCAAATATCTCTTTTATCTGAATTTTCTAAGATTCTTGAGCGCTGCGTATACAAAATTATAATCAGTTTTATAGAACGTTTTAATTTACTAACACCTTCCCAGCATGGTTTTAGGAAAAACAAATCAACGGAATCGGCCATGTACCATTTACTGAACTATGTTTACACTTCCTTAGATCAAGGAAAATATGTTGTTTCACTTATGTTTGACTTTTCCAAAGCTTTTGACTGTCTAAACATAAATTTCATATTAGAAAAACTCAACTGTTTTGGCATAAGAGGTACCATTCTAAAGTGGTTTGAATCTTATCTTTCTCAAAGAAGTATTTTCACCAAGATAGATCAGCAACTTTCCAAAGAATGCGCGAATTGTCTCGGCGTTCCTCAAGGGTCCGTCTTGGGACCATTAATCTTTCTTCTTTTTGTGAATGACATTCCCAATCATATAACCGCAGGACAAGTAACAATGTTTGCTGATGATACAACAGTTACCGTATGTGGAGAAACACTTGAAGAGTTGCAGAGAAATGTTGAGAAAGCTCTCAATGAAATGAAAAAATGGTGCCATAAAAATCGCCTTATTCTGAATGCGGATAAGACAGTCTACATAAATTTCCATTTGAAAAAATCTGTGCCAAAGAGTTTCTGTAAGAACCTTACATTTAGTGACGACGTTAAGTTACTTGGAACATGGCTTAACTCAGACCTTAGCTTCTCGTCCCAAATAAGTGCTGTTTGTAAGCAGCTCAACAAAGCATATTATGCAATTCTTCAAATGAAACCAATTTTAGACAAAAATAGGCTGGTAAACTTATATTATGCATTTGCATATAGCCACATATCAAATAATATTGCTACATGGGGGTTGGCAACTGAATATAAGAGAGTCTTTACATCTCAGAAAAGAATAATTAGATTAATATTCGATCTAGATTACAAAGAATCTTGTAGGGCTGTCTTCAAAAAACACTCTATCTTACCATTCCATTCTATTTACATTTTAAAGTGTGTAACATTTGTGAAAAGCAACTTCTCTAACTTCAAAGTATTAGGAAATCATCATAACTACCCATCAAGAAGTCGCATGTTGGACATACCACTTCATAAAACAACAACTTTTAGAAAGTCCACTTTTTACAACTGTATATCTCTTTATAATAATCTTCCAACCTTTTTAAAGGAAATTAACAGATATGACACCTTTAAAAGTGCTACAAAAAAGTATCTCCTAGAGAATTGCTTTTATTCACTAGAAGAATTTTTTAACATTGATATTTAAGCACTGAATCTTTTATCTATCTATATATGTATGAAATGCACTGAATTTAACCTAACTCAATTTTAACTATATTTTTAACTATTTATGAATTATGAGTTTGTCATTCTCTTTTTAGTTATAGTTATATTGTTTTAATTGTTTTAATTTTAAGGATTATTTTGTGCCTATTATTTATATTTGTACGTAGTCAACTCCCCCTGCTTTCTTAACCTTTTAAATATTATGAACTTGTTATATTCCCATTTTATCTATAACTATATTATTCTTAATTTTAATCTTAAATGATTTGTCTGTGAAATTTTGACCTGCCTATTGTACTTTGTATGTTATGTGGCCAATAAATACTACTACTACTACTACTAATGAGTGTTGAAGACTTTTAATAAAAATCAAAATATTCAAGGTCTTTATTAGTAAGCGGTTCACAAAAAAGTTTTAATTAATCCTAATATTTTTGAGAAAACATGAGTAAGTGCCTACAATTTTTACTCGAAGTATTTTTTGAAATTAATGAATATAGTGTTGCCTACATTTGAATTTGTGAATAATTAATATTATAATACATATTTTTAGTGCTTCTAAAACCTCTTATCAGTACAGCACACAGATGCAAATATAATTGAAATTCTAAAGATTCAAAGATCTTGAAATTGTTCAAGGTATTCGCAGTCGATTGAAACTGAAATGGCTCTAATTTTTTTTTTATTGAATTCCTTGAAAGGCACAACAGAAGTCGCAAATTAATGAGCTAAAAAGGTAAGAACACCACAGTAAACTTTTTGATTTTACATATATTATTTCTTAAAATGTATACCTTTTCAGATTTGGACTGATAAGAAATAATCACTCTGAATATGGTGAGGATGGGCAAGCTTTGAATAGCGGTTATTAAATTTATAAACTAGATATAGATGTGTAAATTGTTAAAATAAAATTCATGCAGTCTTGTTGAGTCAAACTTTATTCATAATAGATTAAATTTTATAGTGTGTACATACGACAAGACACTTTTTTATCACATGTAAGGGCTTCACTGTAATTATCAGATATTTTGTGGTTGTTTGTGGTGATCATATTTGTTGTGCAACAAGTCTTGTTTATTTGGGCTGCAGTCAGTACGTAGATTATAGTACAATACCCAGTGAAACAATCGCCACCATCTTGCTTTACATATCTTCTATTTACCTTTATAAACAACATTTCATTCTTCAGTTGGTGACTGAATGCTTTTTGAATCCGAATGATGTCATTTAATAGTGCCAATGCTTCATCCTTTAAGTATGTGGCTGCCAGAAGCCAGAACCATAAGAAGATAATGCCATTAAAATCTGAAAACAATTTTTTTTATGATGATATATATACTCATTATGTTTAAAGCAATTTATTGGTGTGTACCTACACACAGGTGAAGGTTTGTAAACTAGTTCATTTTCTAATTTATAAACACTTCAACCACCCCAACCAACCAACCAACCCAAACGTACATCATAGTATATAAAATGAAATTATTGTACTTGATAACATAGTTGAAGTAATGAGAACGACAGTCACCTTGCATTTAAGTGAAATATGATTTCGTCTGTTTGGCATGGATAATTTCTCTACAATTCTTCAGAATCCATATCTATAATCGTTATAATATCCATATCTCTTAATATAATAACCAATTATTCACTGAATCTCTTCTCGCGCACTTGTACACACGATTGTCTTCATATGATTTCAATTTACAACAACGCAAAATGAGCCATAATAAAGTTGAATATTAACAAATAACACTTCTTAGTATATTATATTGTTATCATTTAGGTTAGAGGTTAGAAGTAACAAGTAACTGACACCAAGTCATAGAACATAGTATGGGAACCCGAGAATAGGCTCCGCATCTCGATCCTACTTACTTCCTATTCGATCCACCATCGTGATAGGTAGCGATTGTCATTTGTTTTGAGATCGAATTCGATTGATTCAGTACTCGATCCAGTCGGGAGTAAGCCCCCTGAACCGTCAATAATAATGATAATATTGAAATAAAATCAGTACTTTTCCATAAATATTTGGGACTATATATTGAAAGTCATTTGAAATGGGACAAACAGACTAAATATGTTACAAAAAAGATCAGATGTATCTTACACAAAATAAAATATCTTACCAATATTCTTAATATACGTCAACTACGAATTATTTACTTTGCACTGGTGGAAAGCCCCACTTAAATTATGGAAACATTGCCTGGGGAGCTGCTGCTGCAATATACCTCAAAAAGATGAAGTAATACTAAAATATGCTCTTCAATTAACTTATAAAAAATATACTTACCCATCAGAACAGCTCCTCCACTATGCGTATGTATTGGACCTGAGGAAAATATATTGCAACACTATCGCTATCTGGCAATTCAATCACCAATCTGAACTTATTGATATCGTACATAGCTAAAACACGAGACAAAAGAATAATAAAAACGTAGTATTACCTAAATCCGAAAAAGCGATTTTCCAGAGATCCTTTTCATATCTGGTTCCTAGAATATATAATGAATAACCAGCTGAGCTGAAACAAATTAAAACAAATAATCTTTTTTTTTAAATTAAACATTCGTTATTAAATATCTCAAACCTTATCGAATCCAATTGGATTGATAATAAAAATATTTAAACATAAATTGATTATAAAATATAATATATATTTACCTGGTGTAGGTGGGTATAGGTGAAAAGTCAAATCGACTTGTATTGCAATGATACTCCATCATATTGTTAATTTTTCATATATAAGTCCATCGTTTTTGTACACTTTATCTACTATAAGTAACTAGTATAAGTTTGTATTATGTTCAAGTGTATGTGGGTATATTGTAACTATACATTTTAATAATTTGCTTTGTATGGGCTCACTTTATTTCTCGCAAACATGAGGAATTGATTCTGTATTTATTATTTTGTCTTAAATGTTAGGAGAGGAGACAAACGAGCATCTCACGCACAAGGATTATCAATCCTTTTGTGAGTTCTTGTTTATTTATCTCTCGCATATTCTTGTAGGTTTAATAAAATGTTCTGTAATATTATTATGCTGATGATAAATACATTACAAATTACAAAATTACAAACAGTTTGTTCCTTAATTATAGATTTTGTAGATAGCTTGAGAACAATAAATATCCTTACATATTTTTGAACAAAAAAAATGCAATTATAGGGAGATTTTAAGCCACAACTCATACGTTAAATCCCTTTATCCGCTATTAAAGCAAACAAAGTACGCTTATAACGTATTTCAAAAATGAGTTTTTAAGCCATCCCATTCTGCCACTATTTACGTGACAAGACAAAAAACCTACTTGCCATTTAACAAACGAAAAATAAACGCAACCAAAAAGCAGTAAGAAACAAAAAGGTACCATAAAGTAAAAAAATATACAATATAGCACAGGTACAAGACTTAAATGTGACGGACGCAGAGAACACTACCTCCAAGACGGACGGTAGCCATATGCCATATCTGATGTTGCCATAGCATTTAATTTTATAAAATGTTTTCATTTCATATTTAAAAATCACATTGGTAGAAATGGTGAAAACTACAGATTTACTCAAATCTTCTTAATTAAAATTAATAGATACATAGATAGATGTAAACATCTATTTATCATAGACTTTGGAGTTTGTGATAAAACTTAAATATAAATTTTTTACAAGTGGCGTCATGGCAAAATCAATTTCCTTTATTAAGGGAACGTTATTTCAACTTTAATAACGTAAAACATTATCGGTTAATAACGTCTTCCCTTATATCAACACTATTGCGCATGTGATTTATAACGGATAAAGTATATTGCTGTTCAAAATAGGCGGCTTAAAATATCCATAATATATCATTGTGTTAAACGGCTTTCAAATATAACAAATGAAAAGCAGAAAATTTAACATAGCTATCTTTATTAAGAATATAAGAAATAAAAAACAGAAATTTCAACATGGCAATTTTTATTAAATAAGCAATTGTCTTAATTCTAGTTTATGCTTATTAATTACCAAATTACCAAATATTTTCTTTAAATCTTTAAAAATTCGAAAGACCTTCTTGAACAAATCGAGCCATCGTTAGATTATTTGCTTTTTGAAGTTGTTTGGAGAAAATTAAATATGATTTACCTCAAATATTTTCATGAAGGATTCCTATTAATCAATGGACGATATAACGGCCACACTTATTCGTAGTTTCATCTGCAATTAAATAAATGAAATTATCTACTACCAACTGTCGAATTTCTGACATTGTTTGTTGGTAACAAGGAGTAAGGTGCTTTCTTCAGGTATATTATGTTTGTAGTGTTTTTGGAGAAACGATTTCAAATGTATATTGTTTAATTTTACTAATGTTATACGAAATTAGTGCCTTACATAAGTCTGTATGAAATTCTTCTTGTTCCATTTTTTAAAGTTTAGTGCTACACACTGCCGGATAGATTTTTGGGAACACTTGGACTGCCTAAGTTTTTCACATTTAGCGATGTGTAAAGGAGTTTAGGCGTGTTGATCGACCACAATTTTTTTCTCAGAAGACACCTGCAAATAAAAAATAATTAGATTGTTAAATTTTGTACCTGGTAAAGTATTTACTTTTTTAAACAACTAAGTACCTAGCAGAAAATATAGTAACGCGTTGTCACAAATTATAATATACGTTTATACCTAACTGTATACACAACTGTACACTATAATTCACTAAAAATATACTTTATTTTAATTTTAATATAATTTAATCGATTAACTTACCACTTTACTGCAGGCTCTACAAAATACTTTGTAACCATCCATCACCATCTAAGGATATGGTTTAATCCACAAAGAAATTCTGTTAGATTTTCTCATCTTCCTATATATGACGTAACACAATTAGATGTAGTTTCAACCAAAGAGTCTCTATGAATGAAAATATTTTTTTGAGAAGAAACAAGAAAATGTATTTACCTGAGGACTCGCCCTTTAAATAAGCAATTAGGGAATAAGATTACCCCAAACTATGGACAATTCTTGAAAATATGATTATTGAAAGAATTGTCGGTCGTCCACTTGCTTGAATCCACTTGTAAGAATTTTCAAGGAACTTTATATTATTCAAACAGTCAAATTTCTAGAAATAAGCTTAAATATGCAACATATGCAACTTTTGAAACTATATGAATTGAAATGCTTAAATATGCCAAATATGCAATCAATAACTAGCGTCAATACCTTTAATTAATGTAATTCTTCGACAAATACACTTATATTTGAAAATATGCAAAAAATAATATATATATATATATATATATATATGCACTTTGCATATAATCCGCACTCTAGATCTGAGAAAAACTTTTTCACTGTTATCCTCTCATAAGTTTGCCTCGTGATATTAATGGTCATAAACATGAAAAATATTCATATTTCTTAAAATAAAATTGCGCCCAAAATCTCATTTTAAAGTTTGGACATGTCAAGTTTTACATGAGAGCGGGACATGTCGCATTTTGTACTTTACCAGTGAGTAGACATGTCGACAAATTAAATCCAATTTAGTTTTTAAACAATTCTATTTTTAGCTGTATTGTATTTAGAAGAACTTCAATATTATTACGAATCTACATTTATTCCAAAGTAGGATACATTAATGGACAAAAATAAATTATTTTGTGAAAAAAAGAATCAGCAGGAGATTCTAAAAAAATGCATTACAGCTAATTTAATCAAAAAGTTATTTCTTCGTTATAACATTATATATAATTTATACAAGATAATAAATATCAATTTGCTCCTAATCCAATAGTGCTGTTCATCACTTGAGTTGAATGTCCAAGATTTCATCTTTTTTTCACTCTTAAGAAAATTCATTGTTTTGTCGTAGAGCTCCCGTTCCCCCTCTGTCAGATCAAAATGTTCTCTTTCTAGAGAAAGTATTGGCATTACATGTGATGATGCTTTGGGGACTCCTGTATTTGGGTAACCGACAATAGTTGTAAGATCTACTGAGATGACTATTCTGCTTACTTCAGCACAAGATTTTCCATCATGAAACATACTTCTTTTATCTTATTGGTCACTGGATCAGCGATATCTTCTTCCTTCTTTTACATTTTCCGTTCTACTTCTAAATAACTCTTAAAATATTGCAATTCTTAACTAGATTCCCAATCGTTTCCATAAAGAACTTTTAGTAATACTCTTCACTTTCTCCACTTTCAACCTCAGCCCAACTGGTAACTCCATGAGTTCTATTTTTTATTTTAAATAAATGAAACTTTATTTACTCTTTCGGTATATATGAAATAGTAGGTAATATAAGAGCGTAAATAAAGTGATAACTTGATAAGTTGCAATAACTTGTTTCAAGAGGTAAAATTAGAAATATGTATTATAAAAAAAAGTCTAGATATATGAAAAATGTAAGTATAGAAATATAAAAATTAACTTATAATAAGATAAAATATACATATGAAGTTAGTTAAATAAACATAAAAAACATTTCTTAGATAAAATGGGACAGCACCACTTAATTCATAAGTTTCAATAACTTTTTTCATGAAGTGAAATTAGAAATATGTATTATAAATAAATCTAGATGTATAAAAAATGTAAATATAAAAATCAACTTATAATAAGATAAAATATACATATGAAGTTAGTTAAATATACATGCAAAAAAAACATTTTTAGATAAAATGGGACAGCACCTTACATACATTTCAAGAAATACCATCATAAAATATAAAAAAGAAATGGCAACTGATAAATATATACAAAAATATACATACATACACAATACACATATACATATAAATATATTATATTCAATTATTACGGGTCAAAGAAATGTGAAAACAGTTTTCTCTCATTTTCAAATATATACTTTTTTATTTTTCTTCCGAAATTTAGCATGTTTTTATATTTTTTAATTGTTCTGGCCACGAATTATATATTTTTATTGAAATGTAGTTGTAAGCTCTTTGTGATATAGATTTTGTGACTTGCGGAAGAGTGTGCTTGTTTCGATTGCGTGTGTAATATTCATGGTTAGGAAACTCAAAATGGTCTCTATTTTTCTTGGAATGATACCTCATACTTACGCAAAGATAAAATGATTGCCTAATATCCATAACATTCAGTTCTTTATAGAGGCTATCAGAATTGTACCTTGAATTTTTCTTTAGAATTATCATCAAAAATCGTTTTTGTAGTACCTCCAAACAGTTTAGATGCGTTTTGAGTGCACCGCCCCAAGCTGTAATGCCATTTCGGATATGGCTTTCTACTAGTGTGAAGTAAAGTACTCTCATTTCTTTGATGGGTAGATAGTTGTTTAAAAAATTTAATTTATATAGGATGGTTTGTAGTTTTCTGTTAACATATTTTATATGGTAATCCCATTTGAGATGTGAATCTATATATACTCCTAAGTATTTGGTTACAGATAGAGAATTCAATTACAGCATTTTTCCATTCATATTTATTTCTAATTTCTGAAATAATGGGATTCCTGATCTATTACAACTGAAAGGTATAAAATGGGTTTTTTCAAAGTTTACTGTTAATAATCTATCATCAAACCAATCTTTAATAAATTTAAAATCTTTTTCTGTGTTGATTTTCAACTCCTGCCATGTTTGTGTCTGGCAAAAAATAACAGTATCATCGGCGTATTCTATGATGTCACCTTCAGTATCTAAATTGAACAGATCATTAACGTAAAGGTTGAATAATACTGGACCTAGAACTGTACCTTGAGGTATACCATATTCAATTATTTTTGAGGAGCTTGAGGCATTTCCTATTTTCACTATTTGATTTCTGTGATTCAAGTAACTTTCCATGAGCTTATAACAAATTCCCCTTATTCCTATTCTTTCAAGTGTTTCCAAAAGTAGCTGATGGCTGACAGTATCAAACACCTTTTTAGATCAATAAATAAACATAAAGATGGTTTTCCTATTTCAAGAGCTTGGTGTATATTTTCTGTGAGATATAAGATAGCATCTTCTGTGGAAATATTTTCTCTAAAGCCAAATTGTTTGGGAGAGGACAGTTTAAATTTATTTAAAAAAGACAAGTCTCTTTTTTAGTAATTTCTCGAAAACTTTGGATAGATTTGTAACTAACGAAATGGGTCTATAGTTAGTAATTATAGATTTATCCCCATTTTTGTGTATTGGAATGACCAATGAGTTTTTGAAAACACTCGGCCATATTCCTTTATCTAGACATTGGTTTAAGATATAGGTTAGAGGCTTGATGATATTATCTGCTATCTGTTTGAGAGTTTCAGCTCGAATTTTATCCGCACCTACAGATTTTTTGTTTTTTAGCTCTTTTATGATGTTTTTTCAATTCAACTGCGTTGGTATGATGGATAATTATGGAATTCGATTGTCTCATTGGATTTGGTTTAATATTCGGAATTTATTTTTACTTGTTCAGCAAGTTTTTTACCCATCCCAATGAATTTTTCGTTGAATTCATTTGCAATTTCTTCATTCTCAATTAATAATTCACCTTTTTCATTTTTTATGGTATGTATTTGTTTGTCTTTTGGTTTTTTGCCACTAATATCCTGTACTATATTCCAGAGGGTCTTCTTATTACTCGAGTTATTTTTAATTTGTTGTCTGTAGTAGTCGCGTTTTGTAATATTTATTAGATAGTTGAGTTTGTTTTTATACTTTTTGTAATAGTTTTTGAGTCGATTGTTGTGCGGGTTCTTATGTACTTCGGCGAACAATTTATTTTTTTTGTTAATGGATTTCAATAGACAAGTCGTTAACCAAGGAGCAATTTTTGTATTTTTCCGAGAGCATTTTTTATTTTCCGTACATTGTTCAGTAGTGTTTCTTATAATATTAACGAAATTTTTCATGCCAGTATTAGGATCATCAATTCTCTAATTGTAGTTGACGATTCAGATTTTGTATGTTTATATATTTTCTATATCTCATTTCCAGATTTTTTTTTGGGATATTGTTGACCATAACTATTTGTAATATAGTTGTGAAATGATCAGTTATATCAGTTTTCAAAACAATGGGGATTGTTGTGTCCAGTATATTCAGCTTAGATTTGATAAAGATATGATCGAGACAAGATATCTGATCATTGTGTACTCTTGTGGGGTTATTGATGCTAGATATGTACCCATGTTCATGCAATATACTGAGATATTCAGTTGTATTGTCATTTTCTTCTAGTAAATTTATATTCATGTCTCCTACTAAAAGATAATAATTACATTGTTTCATTCCGGTATTTTCAAAATATCTCGCTAGAGTCTGATTAAATTCTTTTATGTTTATTGAAGGTGATCGGTAGCAGCTAGTGATGAATATGTGATTTTGTTTGCCGAACTTTATTTTTGTTTCGAGAAATTTTACTCTTTCTATTTGGATAATTTCGCTAACAAACTCGTAATCTTCTTTTATATAAATTATAACTCCATCATTTTTATTGTAATCTCCCTCATTATATATTGATTTATATCCTGGTATATGATATATATAAGGATCAGATAATTTCCAAGTCTCGGTTAGAACTACGCAATCGAAAGCAGAGTCCAATTCCTCCAACATTATTTTGAACCCATTAATATTTTTATTTAAACTACTAATTTTGTTATGCATAATTTTGAAGTTGGTATTTTTTTTATTTTGTTTTAAAACTATTCTACATTTACCAGGTTCATTGAGAGTAAACGTTTTCATGTAATCTATTTTGAAATCTCTTATACATTGGTCCATTTTTTTAAGACAGCTTAAAATTAATATGCAAGCAATAAAAAAACTATATATTATATATAAGAATACTTATGAGTAGAACTTGTAGTGTTTCTAAGTAAACTAATAGACAAATAATAAGAAACTAAATATATGGGAATACCTGTAAGTAATGCATTTACTGTTTCTTCTGTGTTCTCAGTATCCGAGTTGTGATCGACTCTTTTTTAGGAGTGTCATTCACTGAAAACTGGCGTGCCTTATTCAATATAATTTTATGTTCTTCTCTTACAATTCTTCCTTCGTTCCTGGGTTTGATTGTTTGTGCATTAGTTTCGATCGATGGTGGTTCCGACGGTATTATTATCTCGTTCTCTTCTGTTACAAATTCTTTTGGGGATGGGGTAGGTGGTGCACTTGAAATCTGCCTGGTTGGAATGTTCAAAAACTCTTTCTCTGTATTATTGAGAATGATTTGTACTTCGGCAGCTGAGTATGTTTTGTCTTCTATAATGAAATTATTTCCTCTTATAGTTGCTTTTCGAGAGTTGTTTCTCGCTTCTTTTAGACCTTCCAGTGATATTTTTCTTATTTTCAGATCTTCATCCGATAATTCCTCATTGACAAAGATCTTGTTTCCCTTCAGTTTCGGGCAGTTTCTCAGTATTTCCTGTTTCTTCAGGTGGCTTGCCAGAGACAATAAAATGGGTCTTGTGTATTCGCCTCGTTTACCTAATCTGAAAATATTATTTATTTCTGTTGTTTCCAGCGTTTCTATCGCCAGCTCTCTTATTTTTTCCACTAAATTTTCTGGTTGATTATTAGGAGCTTCAGATATGCCGTAGAATACCAGATTGTTAATGATAGACTTTTTCTCTATTTTCTTTAAACGAGTTTTTAGTTGTTTGTTTTCTTCTTCAAGACTTTGCAGTTTTGTTATTATTTTTTCCACTTCTGTATATATGACAGTTGATAAATTGTTTGTTGCTTATTCAATTTTCTCTATTCTTTGGCTGAGATTTGCATTTATTTCTTTAATAAGCACGTACACATCTTTTATGGTTACCTCTGATTTATCCATCATTCGTTAGAAATATTTACGGGACGCCTACGGTTCATCTATGTTCAATTTTACTTGCAGAGGAATTTGGATTGTTTGGTTTCGTTTCTCATTAGTTCGAAGCACATTTATTCATTTTATTGTTGCTGCTTTTTTAATCTTGAAATTATTCTGTTTTTATGTTGATCGTTGGTTTATGGACACATTACCATAAAATTTATATAATTTTTTCGCACTTCTCACTCACAATTCTTATATTACTACTCATAAGTACTATCTTCTTTGGTATTAGTGAAATAATAATAAAATTTTATTGTTTCCATTTTCTTCCCTTTCTTGTAAATTCCTTTACCTTTCCCCCAAATCGCTTATTTATAGGGCTTTCCTTCTGACCAAAACCATACCTGAGACATTTTCAGTCAGTATAAATCTTTTAGCGGGCTTAAATTTGAAATGCCATTGAGTTTTTGATTTCCTACTCGATAATCAATTCCCTCTTTGAAAATCGTCGCACGTTCTTGTATAATGCCTATGTACTCAACTGGCCTTATGACCACAGTTGTTTCCCCGACATTTTTCTGTATATTTCTGAAGATCCTGTCTGGTGGAATAAAGGAGTGGCCGACTACTGGAAATATAAGTTGAATTTATTTTAGTTGGGGTGGGGGATAACGATAAGTAAACCAGTGGCAAAGCATTCCAATGAAAATACAATTTTTACTGTTTCCATGCAACCGCCACAAAATAATCTAACAATTTGACTTTCAGGAGGAAAATCGTAATTACTCTGTGTATGTTGAACTGCTGAGGCAATTTCGCTGGAATCCTTAGGCCTTACATAACAGCGTACTTTTTCTGGCGAAAGTTTGCTTTTGGAATTTCCTACTACCAATCCAAAATTCTAAAAATTTAATTACATCGAAAAACTTGCCTGCTGGTTGGGTAGTTTTGGTATCTGCAAGTTTTTTCAGTCAAAAGAAAAGGTTGTAAATTCTAGAGAATCATGTTGAAAAAGAATAATGAAACTATTTGTTTGAAGTTTATGAACTCTGTAATTTGTTATTAATGTTTTTTGGTAGTCGCATCAAGCCATTTTTTAATTTGTTCTTTATACCGCAGACAGGTTGAGCAAAGATCTGTTTGTGGTGTACCGAATCCAATATTATAATTCTTATTAAAATAATTTCTACAAAAACTGCTTTTAACTTTAAGCTCGATAGTAGCTTGCCGATTGTACATTTTCCATGGTTTCACCATAGCCTACCTAACAGTCAGCTCTCGTCCATACTTTGGTCGTCTTTGGAATCGTATTAAGTATTTAAGACTGGCCCTTATTTCAGAATTTATAACAAATGAATAATAAAAATAAGATCTTTCTAAATCATTATGAAATGCTCTGTTCACATATGCTTTTAAAGTATTGAAGAGGACAATAATTTGCCGTATGATGTTCTGATTGAATTAAATGTTATATATTAATATGAGTACTTATGTAAATTTCGTAAAGTAAAAAAACTGTAATTAACGACATAAAATTTTATTTACATCACACATTACAAAATTAAATATACTCACAAATTCCGCCATGTAAGTAATTTATTTTTATTATTCTTTTTGAAATTCCTATTTATAATTTTCAAAGTGAAATATATTCTTACCGATATATATAATTTTATTACAAAATTTAATGGAAAATTTGGGCATGCTGAATATATTCTGCTGAATTCTGCAACCCAAAATTAATTTTAATGAAACGAGAGAGCTTCCGCACATGGTACATACAACTTTTTCATCAAATAATGGCGATATACTTTCGGTCTAGTGAAAAAAAATCATACATTCATTTCTTTCTTTCAACATACTTCTTCACTCCACTTTGTGATAATGGACTTTTACCTACAATTTCAACATGCTAGTGGAGCAACGTTAGTCCGCCAATATAAGGTTCTCTTATTACGACAAAAACCGTATCATTGGACATATGGTTCAACAACGTATGTCTAAGGAGGAATCTCACACCTAACTACATATCACTATACTCGAGAGTCAGCTCCTCAGCAGCCAAAAAAGCCATTTCCACAGCTAACATCACATGGATCAAACATGAAATTAAGGCCCACTACAACAAGCTCAATATCATTAATTCTCACCTCAAACGGCTCTATTTGAAATTGGCCGACGTCCTACACTTCATGGAACTGGATCTGCTTCACAGACAACTACTAGATTATATTGAAATAAAAGGTAAGAAGAAGCATAATAAGTTAACACATAAATTATCTAGATTAAACTCCAATATTTCTCCACCCAATAATACAATAAACAAATTTTCCGATTACATTTTCCATCCGAGAGTCATGAACAAATCTTCGATTACTTTTGATGAATATGAATTGAATTGTCTCAATCAAGGTTTAAAATCCAATTTATACAAACACTAAGATAAAAAAGAATTTCAACAACTTGCCATAGAATGTGAAAAAGTCATTGAAACCTCCGATTTTAACAATAAAGACTTAATCAGAATTGACATTGCATGTGTGAAACATAATAATTTAATAACCACAAAAGCAGATAAAGGGAATTGTCTTGTGATCTTAGATCGCTCTGAGTATGTGAGCAGAGTCCACAACTCGGGCGATTTAGACAACACTTTAGATACCATCTTATACTATGAATCTAATAAGGATAAATTAATCCCCATGAACCCGTCTACACCATTACTGTATGGCCTGCCAAAAATTCATAAAGCAGACATACCCATTAGACAAGTTGATTCTTATTGTAACTCTCCTACATCCAAATTAGCGGCATGGCTCAATAAACTTATTAGAGAATTAACCGAATTCAACAATCCCTACTCAATAAAAAACACCAAATACCTAATCAACAAAATTTCTAACTTGGTAATACCTCACAACTCCATATTGGTGTCCTTTGATGTAGTTAACCTCTTCCCAATTATACCTCCGGATGATTGCATCCAATTAGTAAGAAAACTCCTCTTCGAAACAGGCACTAATTTTCACCACTGCCTTAACATCTGTCAACTTTAAGACCAATTCTAAAACAATTTTTTTTTCAAATTTAATAATGAAGTTTTCGCTCAATTAACAGGATTAGCCATGGGCAGTAACCTTTCCCCATTACCAGCTGAAATTCAATTTCAATCATTATGATAAAATCATTTTCTACTACAGATACGTGGATGATTGTTTGGTTCTTTTCAATGGTAACTTAAATCAACTTCATCTGTTTCTGACTTTCTTGGATACTTTACATCCAGCGATCTCTTTCACAATGAAAATTTAAACAAACAATTGCCTACCCTTTCTAGATATCCTTATTACAAAAACAAACAATAAGTTGGGATTCTCAATATACAGAAAATCTACACATACAGACAATATCATCCGTTTCTCATCATGTCACCCGATCTCGCATAAACTGAGCTCCTTCAATTCATTTTTTCATAGATTATTCTCCATCCCTATGAGTGCAAGAGACTTTAACAATGAACTAAACATCATTAAACAAATCGGTAATAACAATGATTATCCTAGTCAATTCATAGAAAGATTATACCATAGACATTTGTTGAAACACATAAATAGAAATTTAATTACACCTGCCTTACCATCTAGATATTCTTCACTGCCCTTCATTGGCAAAGTTTCCCAAGAAGTCAAAAACATACTCCAACGTCACAACCAAGAATTGAAGGTATGCTTCTTCAGTCGGAACAGTCAGCCGCAAAGATAAGGTTAGTCCCTTGGATAGATTAGGTGTCTATGAGATTTCATGTTCCACTCCGAACTGCTTAGCCAAATGTGTTGGTCAAACTGGCAGAAAAATAAGTATGAGAATAGAAGAACATACCAAAATGATCGACAATTATCGATCATTGTTTCTCACAGTTCCTTTCCATGAGATCAATTCCAACAGTTATTTTGCGAATCATATTATTAACCACAAACATAACTTTGATATCACTAAAGATGTCAGAATATTACACCTGTCACCAAAGGGCCGCTTGTTGAATATGTTAGAAATCTTTAGAAATCAATTCTAATAACAACAACCTGTTAATCATATCTCTTAATGAACAAACTAATTCTGATTGTATACAGTTCTTTAACACTCTCAACTTTTTAATTTAATTTGTTTAGGGAAATTTATGCTTCTCCTTAACCTCACTTATTTATTATTCATTATATTATATTATAGTTTTCTTCTTTTTCAGCCTTTATACTATATTAATGTAACTAATTATCTCCAATCATTTATAGATGGCACCAATCATGTGTTGATAGGGTATAAATTACGATCTTCAACCAAAAATTTTCTGTTTCACATCGGACTATCGAACTTAGTAACAACAATCATGTAGTCCACTAGTCCACGTTAATTCAACGTCCAGTTAGAATTTATTTTTGGTTTTATTTTTAGAATTTAATTTTATTTTTTGAGTTGACATTGTGAAATTTTAAGTTTTATTACAACCTCGGAATTTAATTTTATTTTACTTTATTGATTAATTTTGGTTTTGGATCGAATTTATTTTTTATCTCCACGTGAGTACCACATTAGCCATCTTACTTTTTTAAGGCTTAATTCCCAAATTCAACATTTTCCTGTCACTAATTTATCCAAATTGTTTACAGAACCTTTTTCTAAGATTGATAATGAGACTATATAGTCTCGAAACATGTCTCTGTTAACTGTAATGTAATCATCAATATATTGTGGAGAAGACTTAGAGTTTCTTTCTTTCAACATCATACATTAATTTTTGAATTCGTCCGAATATCTCCTACCTTGAGATTTCTTATTTGCCTGTGACACTAAATGTGTGATGAAATGGGCCATTGCGTCATTACAAAATTAAAATTAAAAAAGTTAGATCTGTGTACTCGTCTAAGGAAATCTGGTCTCTATGGTTCTCCATCTCTTCAATTTGCTTTTTCAAGGCTTTGTGTTCGGCCTTTGGCTCCGTTATGGTTTCCCTATATTTACTTTTCGTTTAACTATTAGACGTCAATGTGGCAGATGTCTGCGTACTTGATAAGTAAGCTGTGGTTTCACTGTATTTAAATCACAAGGTAAATATACTCGATGTGGACTGTCGGAACGGAAATAATGACTTTCGGTGCACTTTAATGATTCAACAAATTCTTTTATGATTTTTTCTTGTCATTATTCCTATCTTTCACGCGAACTCCACCAGGAGTTTGTTTTAGTGCTTCTCCCGTAGCCATGTATTTTTTACCAACCGTATAACTCTTTCCATATTTATCATCAAAATACCCAAGAATGCATCTCTACATACTTGTACGTTTGTTCCATATTTTCCGAACTTTATATGTAATATCGATAGTCTTTGGCTTACTTGAATTGAATTGTCTGAACCTTTTTCTTAGAGGAGCCACACCAGAACAATAACGTAAAATAAACGAGTCTTGCTAGAGTAAAACAAAGCGTGAAATTGGTTAACGTCATTCATACAAAGGGAGAAACAATAGTACGACTGCTTATTTCGCTTATGACCACAACGTGGAAATTCTGTAAAACTTTTTGTTGGATACATAAAACAAAAGGCACCCTTCTACGTTTTAGGTATGAAATTTTCATTAAACCAATTATTGAAACCATTCCCATTGTTTTTCATTTTAATTAAAGTAGTTGCTATAAAATTATCACAAAACTTAAAATTTTGTCAAAAGTAACATAAATTCTTACCTGGCAGTTTTATTTTTCCCCCTTTTCCATTTTTGTGGTTCTCTTGACCTTTTTCTGGAATGATTTTCGGTTTCTGGCAAAATTGTTAATGTTTGGTCTGCTGTTATATTACAGACAACAAGAATTGCAATACTAATCTAATAAGTACATGAACACCCGCAAATCGCCTTCTAAATGTAAACAAGGTAACGTGGTAGCGGATCTGCTCTCCGATTGGCTATCGTGGTCATGTCACATTTTGAACTGAAATATCAGCGCTGCATGTCGCATTTTCCACTAAACTGAGTTTTTCAATAATTGATGCGTGCCATCTCGTTTCTTGCAGACAAATAAAAATGAAACTATACAGATTTGTATGCTGAACAACGTGGCGTTAAAATCGACATTTTTATCAAAATTGGACATGTTACCACCAGGATTCCATAATACCACTTTTCCATATATATATATATATATATATATATATATCAATATATCAAAATGATAAAGCTATTCACCTTTATGCTTTTATTTCATCGGACACAGTCATCCACTAGAAGCGGATCACGTGATTTCAAGCTTATTTGCTTTCGTCAGCGCCACATAAGTGGAAGCTGTATCCGATGAAACAAAAGCAACTGAAAGATGTCATAGGTGCATGACAACAACCTCTCAGTGGGACGCAATTCGCGCCACCTAGGTATTGATAGCCAATTACAATTAACGTAAAGTATATAATAAATATAAAGAGAACTATAATTCAGTATTACTGAGATGGATATAATATATCAAAATGATAAAGCTATTCACCTTTATGCTTTTATTTCATCGGACACAGTCATCCACTAGAAGCGGATCACGTGATTTCAAGCTTATTTGATTTCGTCAGCGCCACATAAGTGGAAGGTTGTTGTCATGCACCTTTGACATCTTTCAGTTGCTTTTGTTTCATCGGATATAGCTTCCACTTATGTGGCGCTGACGAAAGCAAATAAGCTTGAAATCACGTGATCCGCTTCTAGTGGATGACTGTGTCCGATGAAATAAAAGCATAAAGGTGAATAGCTTCATCATTTTGATATATTATATCCATCTCAGTAATACTGAATTATAGTTCTCACTGAGAGGTTGTTGTCATGCACCTATGACATCTTTCAGTTGTTTCAGTTCAGTTGTAGAAAAATGAAACTCGCAGTCTTCTCCACAATATATTGATTACATAATTACCATCAGAGACATGTTTCGAAACTATATAGTTTCATTATCAATCTTAAAGGTTCTGTAATAAATTTGTGCAAATTAATGATATTATGATACAGTTGAAATATATCTTAGAAAATATGGCTAATATGGTACTCACGTGGAGATGAAAAATAACTCTATCTCAAACCAAAATTCGTCAAAAAATAAAATAAAAATAAAATTCAGAAGAAAAACTTATCACATTATACCCCAAAAATTAAATAAAATAAAATTAAATTCTAAATCAAAAAATTAAAATTAAAAATTGATTCTAACTGTCCTGGACTACATGATTGATGTGAGGATCGATGAGAAAGAGAAAAATTTTGGTTGGAGACGATAATTTATAGATCATCAACCCATGCGTGGTGCCATCTATAAATGACTGGACATAATTGATAAAGTTACTATCATATAAAGATTGAAAGTTGAAGAAAACTCTGTAATATATAATATAATGACAAGTAAATAAATGAGGTTAAGGAGAAGCATAAATATAAATATCCCTAAACAAATTCAAAAATTAAGAGTGTTAAAGAATTGTATGCAATCAAAGTTAGTCTGTTCATTAAGAGATATGATTAATGGGTTCTTGTTATTAGAATTGATTTCAAAGATTTCTATGATATTCAACAAACGGCCCTTTGGTGACAGGTGTAATATTCTGACATCTTTAGTGATATCGAAGGTATGTTTATGATTAATAATATGATTCGCGAAGGAACTGTTGGAATTGATCTCATGGAAAGGAGCTGTGAGAAACAATGATCGATATTTGTCTATCACTTTGGTGTGTTCATCTATTCTGATACTTATTTTTCTACCAGTTTGACCTACATATTTGGCTGAGCAGTTTGGTGTAGAGCAAGAAATCTCATAGACACCTGATCTATCCAAGGGACTAACCTTATCTTTGCTGTTGACCAACTTATTATATAGTGTGTTCCGAGTGAAGAAGCATACCTTCAATTCTTGGTTATGACGTTGGAGTATGTTTTTGACTTCTTGGGAAACTTTTCCAATGAAGGGCAGTGAACAATATCTAGATGGTAAGGCAGGTATAATTAAATTTCTATTTATATGTTTTTGTAACTGTCTATGGTATATTCTATCTATGAATTGAGTCGGGTAATCATTGTTAATACCGATTTGTTTAATGATGTTTAGTTCATTGTTAAAGTCTCTAGCACTCATAGGGATGGAGAATAATCTATGAAAGAATGAATTGAAGGAGCTCAGTTTGTGCGATATCGGGTGACATGATGAGAAAGGGATGATGTTGTCTGTAAGTGTAGGTTTTCGGTAGATTGAGAATCCCAACTTATTGTTTGTTTTGTAATGAGGATATCTAAAAAGGGTAGACAATTGTTAGTTTCGATTTCCATGGTGAAAGAGATCGCTGGATGTAACGTATTCAAGAAAGTCAGAAACAGATGAAGTTGATTTAAGTTACCATTGAAAAGAACCAAACAATCATCCACGTATCTGTAGTAGAAAATGATTTTATCATAATGAGTGAAATTATGGAATTGCATCTCTAAATTATTCAGAAAAATTTCAGCTAGTAATGGGGAAAGGTTACTGCCCATGGCTAATCCTGTTAATTGAGCGAAAAATTCATTATTAAATTTGAAAAAATTTTGTTTTAGGACTGTGTCTAATAGTTGACAGATGTTAAGGCAGTGATGGAAATTAGTGCCTGTTTCGAAGAGGAGTTTTCTTACTAATTGGATGCAATCATCTGGAGGAATACTTGGGAAGAGGTTAACTACATCAAAGGAAACCAATATGGAGTTATCGGGTATTACCAAATTAGATATTTTGTTGATAAGGTCTTTGGTGTTTTTTATTGAGTAGGGATTGCTGAATTCGGTTAATTCCCTAATAAGTTTATTGAGCCATGATGCTAATTTGGATGTAGGAGAGTTACAATAAAAGACAACTGGTCTAATGGGTATGTTTGCTTTATGAATTTTCGGCAAACCATATAGTAATGGGGTAGACGGGTTCATGGGGAAAAAAAAACATATAAATAGAAATTTAATTATACCTGCCTTACCATCTAGATATTGTTCACTGCCCTTCATTGGAAAAGTTTCCCAAGAAGTCAAAAACATACTCCAACGTCATAACCAAGAATTGAAGGTATGCTTCTTCACTCGGAACACACTATATAATAAGTTGGTCAACAGCAAAGATAAGGTTAGTCCCTTGGATAGATCAGGTGTCTATGAGATTTCTTGCTCTACACCAAACTGCTCAGCCAAATATGTAGGTCAAACTGGTAGAAAAATAAGTATCAGAATAGATGAACACACCAAAGTGATAGACAAATATCGATCATTGTTTCTCACAGCTCCTTTCCATGAGATCAATTCCAACAGTTCCTTCGCGAATCATATTATTAATCATAAACATACCTTCGATATCACTAAAGATGTCAGAATATTACACCTGTCACCAAAGGGCCGTTTGTTGAATATCATAGAAATCTTTGAAATCAATTCTAATAACAAGAACCCATTAATCATATCTCTTAATGAACAGACTAACTTTGATTGCATACAATTCTTTAACACTCTTAATTTTTGAATTTGTTTAGGGATATTTATATTTATGCTTCTCCTTAACCTCATTTATTTACTTGTCATTATATTATATATTACAGAGTTTTCTTCAACTTTCAATCTTTATATGATAGTAACTTTATCAATTATGTCCAGTCATTTATAGATGGCACCACGCATGGGTTGATGATCTATAAATTATCGTCTCCAACCAAAATTTTTCTCTTTCTCATCGATCCTCACATCAATCATGTAGTCCAGGACAGTTAGAATCAATTTTTAATTTTAATTTTTTGATTTAGAATTTAATTTTATTTTATTTAATTTTTGGGGTATAATGTGATAAGTTTTTCTTCTGAATTTTATTTTTATTTTATTTTTTGACGAATTTTGGTTTGAGATAGAGTTATTTTTCATCTCCACGTGAGTACCATATTAGCCATATTTTCTAAGATATATTTCAACTGTATCATAATATCATTAATTTGCACAAATTTATTACAGAACCTTTTAGATTGATAATGAAACTATATAGTTTCGAAACATGTCTCTGATGGTAATTATGTATTCAATATATTGTGGAGAAGACTGCGAGTTTAATTTTTCTACAATTTACTTCACTCCACTTTGAGACAATGGACTTTTACCTACATTTCCTGTTTTTGGTTAATTTATTCTAAATTCACGATTTTTGCCCTGAAGAAGAGAATAAACATTCTCGAAAGCTCGGCTTCAGTCAAAGAATTTTATTGAATATATGACTGCATCCCCAAGAACATCTTTTTATTTATTATAAATTCAAATTCAATAATGAGTGTTATCAAATGACAGAAGGACTGAATATGGGCTCACCAATCGCCCCTTTACTATCTGAAATATTTCTCTATAATCGAGAAGATAATAACATCAACAACAATAACAAATTTACACCATTCATTAAATTTTATCATAGATACGTAGATGATATACTAATTCTATGGTCTGGCAATGTGGAACATTTACACGAATTTGTCAATTATGCTAACAACTTACACAATAAAATTAAATTCACATTAGAAATACAGAATGAAGATAGAAGTATAAATTTTCTAGACCTTACAATTTCAATAAGAGATGATAAATTCTGCTTTGAAGTGTTTCGTAAACCTTCACAAACTGATGCACTGATAAACTACGAATCTCATCATCCCTTTAGTCATAAAGTTGCAGCCTTCAATTCGTACATCCATAGGCTTGTATCCTTACCCCTAAGTACAGTTTCGTTTCAAAAAGAATTAAAAACAATAAAAGAGCTAGCTATAAATAATGGATATAGCCCCCAACTTATAGATAAACTTATAACAAAAAAACAAAATAAAATAAATCAGAACAGGGTATACATCGAAAACTCACTTATAACACCTAACACCATTAATAAAAAATACGTATCACTCAAATTTATGGGCAACACCACTTACAAACTTGCTAGACTATTTAAAGATTACTTTAAAGTGTCTTACAATAGTTCTGACTCACTTAAAACAATATTGTTTAATAATAAAGATAAAATAGAGATTCTCAATAAGACTGGTGTATATAAAATTACATGTGACTCTTGCCCTGCTTTCTATATTGGCGAAACAAGCCGTAATTTTAAAACGAGAATTAGAGAACATACCAAATTCAAGCATGAGGGTAGTACTGGATTTTCTCTATTTTCCAAACATCTCTTAACAACGGGTCATACATATGATGATGCAACAGGCTTCAAACTCCTACATTTGGCCAAAAAAGGCAAAAATTTAAAAAACCTAGAAAAATTAGAAATAACTAGATATAGTAAAAACAAAAACATAATCAATAGTCAACTTGCCTTTGACACACCGCCAATATACACATTATTCTTCGATAATCGAGACTAATGTTGATTGGCGAAATAACAATTCATTTTGAAAAAGATAAAACTATCATAAATTATCGCGTATTAACTTGGGTACTTGTACATGCACAATGTGTCATGATTGTTGTTTTCCAACATCTCCTTGTCAAACTATTTTCTAATGTGTCTTTCACAATATAGATAGCACCACGCTCAATTAAAATATCCATTTAATTTAATTAAATATTTATTTATACAAAAATTAGCATTTAGGTTTACAACAATCATATAATTTTAATTCATATAAGTAATCAAGATCTAATATTTCAAACCTTTCTTATAATATAAAATTAACTTAGGCAACTAACACAATACATATTTATTACCAAAGATTATTTCTTTGATTTTCAACAAATCAGTAGTCTTTAAGTTTTATTTATACTATTTTAACCTTTGTTATTTTATATATATTTAATGGTTTTAACAGTTCATTTGTCCTATTGTTCTTTGGTTTTTGTGTACTCAACTACGTGTTGATTATTGTAAGTATTGTTTGTTTAATTTTTTATTTTTACTTTTTTGTAATCCACTCACATACATCTTTCAAATTCCAAATAAGATATTACATTTAAATTAAATAAAATCATAGCCTTGCTGCCTGATGATGATGCATTGATGCATTGAAACCGGTTGCACTAATAAAAGGAACTGTGAGAATTGGTTTTTTATTCATCCCTTTGAATCTTCTCATATATATATATATATATATATATATATATATATATATATATATATATATATATATATATATATACCAAAAAATGCTTTCTATGATGCAAAAAAATATCACCAACTAAAAGTAGTTCAATTTTTTTGTGGGATGGTATTTCTTGGAGTCTCATCTCAAAATGGGCCGTTTAATTGCACTTCATTTAGATGGCGTGACAATAGTGACATCAGTTTCTATGTTTATGTTCTCATTTTGTAGATCTTCATTTCTGATATCTAATTTCGCTTTCTCATTCTCCGCTATAATCTGTAACACAGAATTCCATTTAGTGATTTCTGGCCTGTTTTTATTGTCGTTCATGTTGGAGTATGACTTGAAAATAGAATGAATTATTGTTAACTTTTCACTGCATAATTTTTTTTATTTTGTCCCAAAAAAATATAAGGGACTTAAAAAAACGTTAAAAATATTTAAAAAATCTAAATATGGTTTTTATAATTTATTTTGAAAAAAGTGTATGTTGTAAATTTACAACATTGTGAAAATCATGAACATTTTATGTTGTAAATTTACAACATTATGTGAACAGAACCAATAAATTATTTAATTGTGAAAATTCTTAAAACAATTCTTTTTCTTTCTTTGTCACAATTTACTTGCGAGTAACCCTTTCAGTCTGGATATTTACACGCTGTTGGGATTCCATCTAGATTGACCAGTGATGATGTCCATCAGTCCGAGCTACCTTGTCAGGAAGAGTTGCTGTTGGTCCCCTTTTTTTCTTTATTTGCAACTTCTCTTCCACGTCTCCTGTCCTATCCCACGATTTGCTGGAGCTTTTGCACATAGAGGGGCAGCCAATATTTCTTTGAATTGAGCACGGGTCAAGCATTTGCTAGTATCCCCTTTTTCTTGTTCCACCCTTTTGTAAAGTATCCAACTATTAGCTATAGTTAAGTCCAACAAATGGTAGAGGACTCGAAAATACCACTTCTTGCTTATTCTTATAATTTTTGCGCGACCAAGGTTACTGTCGAGTTAACTTTCCACTCGGGGCGCCTAAAATCCGGGGGGGGTCATAGAGACCCGTAGCCATATTTCTTTTGCTAAATACTCTTTTGTTAATACAATACACTTATACCATATAAGAAAGATTTATTTATCTAAATAATACAAAAATACCTAAATTATAAAAAAAGAATACAGAAATCATATTGTAAGAAAAACCAGTGCAGAAAAACAAAAACTTTTCCTATGCGCATGTGCAAAAAATACTCAAAAGAAACGCTATATTTCCTTATTTAAATGTATTGAAATATTAAATAATGTTTGGGATTTGGAACCTTTGGCGTAGATACAACAATATAAAACAGAGAAATACCACAAAACACCAACAAATGTATTATTGTCATCGGACAATTGTTTCGCCAACAGAATTCGGGGAGTTATTAAATTCGTTGTAATGATTGTGGCGGTGGATATTTAGGTCACATATCCACGACAATAACAACAAGATAGAGACATAGAGAACCTACGTCTCCTTAAACAAGTCTCGAGGCGTGGTTTACTAGATATATTTGAAAGTACTAACGAATAATGTTCTCAACAAAGATGGGGGTCCCGTTCCAAATAGTCCACTTTTTTATTTTTGCAACAGGATTAGGTTAATTATTTTAAGGAACAAATGTATTACAATTAAGGTAAATTATATGTCATTAGTTTAATGAGTTTTTGATGATTACCTTGTACCATAGTAATTATTTTGTTATTGATGTAATTATATTTTACTACTATATATTAAGGTAAATATTGTAGATTACTGTTAGTAACAGGTTTACCCCTGAGGATGACAGTTTTGATTTTTGCTACAACAATCAATTTAGCCAAATAATTTTCATTCACAAAATGATATTGTATTTCAATATGTTTTGCATTCTTAGTATAATTACCATATTTAGTTATAGCAATAGCACCGGAATTGTCTTCATATATGGGAACTGGATTATTTAGATATTAAATATTTTTAAATTAATAATAAAAATAAAATTAATTAAATAAATGTTTTTAAATTTCTTTTATGACAATTATTTCTGATGTAGCTTCAGATAGTGTAACATATTCCGATGCAGTTGAAGATTTTGTTACTGATGTTTGCTTTCGTGACTTCCAATATATTGGATTTTCAAACAGTCTAATTACATAACCAGTAGTAGATTTTCTATCATTTGTATCTCCTGCCCAATCTGAATCTACAAAGCAATCAATGAGTTCACATTTATCCTTTTTGGTGTAGGTTAAGTTTAAGTCTCTAGTCTGATACAAATAGATTAGTATTCTTAAAGCATATTTAAAATGTAGTTCTTCATAGCAATTTTGGAATCTACTCGAATAATTCACACTAAAGGATATGCCAGGCCTAGTTGTAGTACTAATATAAAGAAGAGCTCCTATTATATTTCTATATTTGATATTATCATTCAAGTTATCAGTTTTTTGTAATTTCAAATTTACTTCCATTGGAGTGGAATAGTTTTTGAACAATTCACAGTTTTATATTTTTCTGCCAATGTTTCTATATACCCTTTTTGACTCAACGTCATATGAGACTTTCTTTGATATTTAGCTTCAATTCCAACATAATTGTTAAGTGAACCAAGATCTTTCATATTGAATCGCAAAGATAGCTTCTGTTTTAGATTTGTAATACTCGTTTCGTTATTACTACTAATTAAAAGTTCATCCACAAATAATAATACAAATAAGTTTTTCTTTTTAGTAAACTTATAATATAAACAATAGTCACAGTTATTTCTTTCAAAACCAAGATCTCTCATATACTCATGGAAAACTTTGTAATGAATGACTTTGGAATTTTTCATGCAGTAAGGGGCTTAGTTATTTTTGCGATTTTTTTTATAAATTTCCGGTGATAACCAATAAGTCCAAGGAATGATTTTATTTCTTTTTGAGTGTTGGGAATTTTGAAATTTTTTATAGCTGAAATTTTATCAGGGTTTGGCTTAATACCTTTGGGGGTAATAACATGTCCTAAAAATTCGACAGTCTTTTTCAAAAACTCTGACTTGTCTAATTGGATCTTCATATTAAAAGAAATGAGTCTTTCTAAAACTTTCTGAAGGGAATTCAAATGTTCTTGCAAAGAAGTTGAATAAATAATGATATCATCCATATAGACCAGGCAGATATTTCCTTGTAATCCACGTAATACATTATCCATAGTTCTCTGGCAGAAGGGGCGTTTTTTAAAACCAAAAGGCATACGTTTATACTCATAATGTCCGTACTCTACATTAAAGGCGGTTTTTTTAATTGAATCTGGGTCCATCCCAATTTGGTGAAACCCACTAGCTAGATCAAGGGTAGTGAAGTATTGTGAACGTCCTAGTTTGTCTAAAATGTCCGTAATGTTAGGGAGAGGATACCGATCGTCAATGGTTTTGTCATTTAACTTTCTATAGTCAATAACAAGTCTCCATTTTCATTCTCCAGGCGCGTCTAACTTCTTTGGGACTATCCAGACGGGAGAACTTCAGCGAGAATTAGAGGTTTGAATTATATTGTCACTAAGCATCTTATCAATTTGTCTATTTATCTCATCCTTATGTATATGGGGATATCGGTAAATTTTGGTATGGACTGGTATTTCATCAGTAGTTTTAATTGTATGTTTAACCTGATTAGAGAAAATTAATGCATCACCTGGTTTATGTAAAACTTTATTGCATTTCTGAAGAATTTTAAATAATTGAGTCTTTTCTTCAGAATTTAAATGATCGTTTATTATCAGTGATTTCAAATCGTAATTTTCATTCCGTCCTTTCAATTTTATCTGAGGTCATTCAATATGGAACATTTCGAATTGATCTTCCTCAAATGATCGCATAGGTAATAGTTTCTCTTCAATATTATAGATAAAAGTAAATGTTTTATCGATTAGATTCGAAATTCCTATCGTATAAGACTTATCTTTTACTATAACAATCGTTGATTGGATTTCTATGTTTTTTGTTTTTATATGGGGTATTAACCAGGAAGTGTTGATGGGTAATTTTGTATATACCTTAATATTTTGTAATGTACGAGGTGGACTTTCAAAATTTTCTCGAAAATAGAATGGAATGAGTATAAAATCATTTTTCAGTAAGTTGTTTTCTAAGTCAATATTTAAATTAAATTTCCTAAGGTCTTCTATTCCTAAAATACCATCAAAATAATCATGAAAGGGGAGGAGAATAAATTCAATGGGTTGAGAAATACCAAAACACAAAAATAGGAGTATATTAGATTTACTTGTCGCTTTCTTAGAACCTGCACATGTTTGTAATTTTGTTATATGTGGTTTAATTAGTTCAGGAAAATAAGTTTCTACTATAGAGGGTCTAAGTAAAGAAGCATGAAAGCCTGTATCAATTAATAATTTATCATTAAAATTTGGAATCTTTATCTAAGGTAATTGATTCGTTTGAAAGCTGTTTAGTTGGAGGCATGGTTTAGGGTTTCCGAGGCTGCTAATCGAACATTTTCAAATTGATCTTTATATTCAGAAGGTTCTTCGTTGGTGTCATCAGAATATTCTTGAAAACTATAACAAGGTTCTTGCCGATCGTTAGCATAATAATCTGCTTCGGACTATTCAGCTTCTTGTTTAGGAATTTCGTTCTCCAAATGAGTTAGTTCCTCGAAGGTATATTTAGGGGGTCTAGATTGACATCTATAGGGTTGATTGTTGAATTGTGGACTAAAGTGAGAAGTTTGATTGTTATATTGGGGTCTAAACTGATTAGATTGATTATTAAATTGGGGTCTAAATTGATTTTCTGGGCGTCTTGGTTGAATACTAACTCCTGACATTGGTTGCGGATATGTTTTTGCTTGTGGTGCCTTAAAGAAATTCTATTTTACCGGGGGGTTAGGAGAAATTTTAGTTTTAGTTCCAAATACTTGATGATCTGTTGGAAAATGATGCTTAAAGGGTTGTTGATTAACAGGAATTAGTCGTCGTGGAGATTGGGGTTGATTAATTGGTTTAGAGGTATTCAAAAATGTATAGTCATTTTGTTTCGGTCTAGCAGGCATATTTTTGAGAAAATTATTTTTAAAAGTATTCTCGTTAAAATTTCATAATTTGAAAAAATGGCAATAGCAGAATCCAAATTTTGTGGATTTTGAACAATTAAAAAAGTTCTTAATTAAAAATATTTGAAAGTAAATTTTGTGTTGCGGTCAATTCATTTTGAGTGATAAGTATAGTTCTAGCTTCAACATTGGCTATTTCAATACAGACTTTATTATTAATTTGGGTAATCAAGGCATTAAGTTTCAAAATATAATTTTGTACTGACTCGTTTTTAACTCTTGATAAAAATATTAACTGTTGTTTTAGATTACATCTAGTTATCGGATCACTAAACTTTTGTTTAAGTGCCAATTTAATTTGGTCCCAAGTATCTAAATTGAGTCTAGTCAAAAGAAACTCTTCTGCTGAATTTATTAATTCTGATTTAATAGCTAAATTAACATATTCCTGCTGTGATACGTCATTATTGAAATAACGAGCATAGAATGTATCAATTTGTTTAATAAAATATTCTAAACGAGCTGGCGTACCATCAAATGTTTTAAGTAAATTAACAGTAGATCTTAAGGCGTCAGCCATTGTAAAATTGACTTCAAATTCGTTAATAGTTTCTAATTTAATATGATCAAAACTTGTGTTTTGATTATCGATGTCCAAATTTTGAGAAGTTGAAGGATTATAAATTTTCGTAACTTGAGGATAGGTTATATCTAATACTCTCTTTCTATATTTTTTCATAAATAAAAATAAAACCTTATAAATATATATAAAACATTAGAATGTATGTTCAAAATCAAAATAAAATAATATTATTAAACGGAATTACAACTATAAGAAAAATGTTAAACTCACTGGGAATTAATTGTTTTTCTGAGTTTTGCTTCCGTTGTCGGGTAGAAGCTCGTTCCAGAAAGGTTCACGTCCAGGGTGGCAGCTACTCGTAGTGGATGCTAGCAGGGCCAATATATCCGGCAGATTTACGGATATTAGTCAGACCAAAGTATCCGAAATCTTAAGGGTTGATTAGGTCATTTTATCAATGTTGTACTTTTCAGCAGTAGTTCGAAGCTTCTCTCCTTCGTCAGTGACCTCTTCAACTGCATTTTTCATTATTTCTACTGAGACAGGTACCCTTTCTGTCTTTTTGACCCACTTAAATGGCATTGTGATTCGGAAAAGAAATTTTTTGTTAAGAATTTACAATAATGTTTTTAATAATCGGTTGAATATTGTAAACACTATATTAATTCCCGAAATATATGAAAAAGCATTTTCCTACGACCACATAAGAAAACTAAGTAAAATACAACGTTTACTGCTTCGGAAAATACAACTTATCGCGTCTTACCCGTATCTTAATCTAAATACATGAGGTCGGGAGGTATGATACATTTATGGGAGGAGTGATACATGTATCATGCTTCCCCATGAAAAAGTGTCATTGCTCCCATACAATCCCATGTTTAAAAAAATGGTTTCTGTCATCTCACCAATTAACCTATAAATTGCACGAGCAGGCTAAAAGAATGACAAATCTATGCCGAATTCACTGAATACAACAAATTCGCGCAATTCATAAACAGTTTGTAGAAATATGATTTATCTTACCTTAATAAAATTACAATTTTCCCACTAAAAATCTATTTATCGTCACTTGACACCGACAATGGCACCTATTGACGCCAGCTTCACAAAAACGACTACTGAATGACTAAACAATAATTTAGCTAACTAATAATAGCGCAACGGATGTATCAAGGCTCCCAGTGTTTCAAGGCTCCCTTTTTGACTCAACGTCATATGAGACTTTCTTTGATATTTAGCTTCAATTCCAACATAATTGTTAAGTGAACCAAGATCTTTCATATTGAATCGCAAAGATAGCTTCTGTTTTAGATTTGTAATACTCGTTTCGTTATTACTACTAATTAAAAGTTCATCCACAAATAATAATACAAATAAGTTTTTCTTTTTAGTAAACTTATAATATAAACAATAGTCACAGTTATTTCTTTCAAAACCAAGATCTCTCATATACTCATGGAAGCACTCGTACCATAAACGGCGACTTTCTTTTAACCCATACAGAGCTTTATCTAATTTATAGATTCTGTTTGTGCCGTCGTTATAACCTTCTGGTTGTTTTACATATACGTCATCTGTTATTTTACCATTTAGAAAAGCAGTTTCTACATCCATGAATTGAGAGTTCTACTTGCATATGCGGCTGGGAGGTCATTGCCAACGTTTCCTTGAGATAACACGGCGCCGATTGCGTAATTTGATGTGTCAGTGGTTAACAAAAAAGGTTTAGTGAAGTCAGGATGTTGAAGAATAGGATCATTGATTAAGATATTTTTACACGTGTTGAAGGCCTCGCTAAAAACTTTGTAATGAATGACTTTGGAATTTTTCATGCAGTAAGGGGCTTAGTTATTTTTGCGATTTTTTTTATAAATTTCCGGTGATAACCAATAAGTCCAAGGAATGATTTTATTTCTTTTTGAGTTTTGGGAATTTTGAAATTTTTTATAGCTGAAATTTTATCAGGGTTTGGCTTAATACCTTTGGGGGTAATAACATGTCCTAAAAATTCGACAGTCTTTTTCAAAAACTCTGACTTGTCTAATTGGATCTTCATATTAAAAGAAATGGGTCTTTCTAAAACTTTCTGAAGGGAATTCAAATGTTCTTGCAAAGAAGTTGAATAAATAATGATATCATCCATATAGACCAGGCAGATATTTCCTTGTAATCCACGTAATACATTATCCATAGTTCTCTGGCAGAAGGGGCGTTTTTTAAAACCAAAAGGCATACGTTTATACTCATAATGTCCGTACTCTACATTAAAGGCGGTTTTTTTAATTGAATCTGGGTCCATCCCAATTTGGTGAAACCAACTAGCTAGATCAAGGGTAGTGAAGTATTGTGAACGTCCTAGTTTGTCTAAAATGTCCGTAATGTTAGGGAGAGGATACCGATCGTCAATGGTTTTGTCATTTAACTTTCTATAGTCAATAACAAGTCTCCATTTTCATTCTCCAGGCGCGTCTAACTTCTTTGGGACTATCCAGACGGGAGAATTTCAGCGAGAATTAGAGGTTTGAATTATATTGTCACTAAGCATCTTATCAATTTGTCTATTTATCTCATCCTTATGTATATGGGGATATCGGTAAATTTTGGTATGGACTGGTATTTCATCAGTAGTTTTAATTGTATGTTTAACCTGATTAGAGAAAATTAATGCATCACCTGGTTTATGTAAAACTTTATTGCATTTCTGAAGAATTTTAAATAATTGAGTCTTTTCTTCAGAATTTAAATGATCGTTTATTATCAGTGATTTCAAATCGTAATTTTCATTCCGTCCTTTCAATTTTATCTGAGGTCATTCAATATGGAACATTTCGAATTGATCTTCCTCAAATGATCGCATAGGTAATAGTTTCTCTTCAATATTATAGATAAAAGTAAATGTTTTATCGATTAGATTCGAAATTCCTATCGTATAAGACTTATCTTTTACTATAACAATCGTTGATTGGATTTCTATGTTTTTTGTTTTTATATGGGGTATTAACCAGGAAGTGTTGATGGGTAATTTTGTATATACCTTAATATTTTGTAATGTACGAGGTGGACTTTCAAAATTTTCTCGAAAATAGAATGGAATGAGTATAAAATCATTTTTCAGTAAGTTGTTTTCTAAGTCAATATTTAAATTAAATTTCCTAAGGTCTTCTATTCCTAAAATACCATCAAAATAATCATGAAAGGGGAGGAGAATAAATTCAATGGGTTGAGAAATACCAAAACACAAAAATAGGAGTATATTAGATTTACTTGTCGCTTTCTTAGAACCTGCACATGTTTGTAATTTTGTTATATGTGGTTTAATTAGTTCAGGAAAATAAGTTTCTACTATAGAGGGTCTAAGTAAAGAAGCATGAGAGCCTGTATCAATTAATAATTTATCATTAAAATTTGGAATCTTTATCTAAGGTAATTGATTCGTTTGAAAGCTGTTTAGTTGGAGGCATGATTTAGGGTTTCCGAGGCTGTTAATCGAACATTTTCAAATTGATCTTTATATTCAGAAGGTTCTTCGTTGGTGTCATCAGAATATTCTTGAAAACTATAACAAGGTTCTTGCCGATCGTTAGCATAATAATCTGCTTCGGACTATTCAGCTTCTTGTTTAGGAATTTCGTTCTCCAAATGAGTTAGTTCCTCGAAGGTATATTTAGGGGGTCTAGATTGACATCTATAGGGTTGATTGTTGAATTGTGGACTAAAGTGAGAAGTTTGATTGTTATATTGGGGTCTAAACTGATTAGATTGATTATTAAATTGGGGTCTAAATTGATTTTCTGGGCGTCTTGGTTGAATACTAACGCCTGACATTGGTTGCGGATATGTTTTTGCTTGTGGTGCCTTAAAGAAATTCTATTTTACCGGGGGGTTAGGAGAAATTTTAGTTTTAGTTCCAAATACTTGATGATCTGTTGGAAAATGATGCTTAAACAGGAATAAGTCGTCGTGGAGATTGGGGTTGATTAATTGGTTTAGGGGTATTCAAAAATGTATAGTCATTTTGTTTCGGTCTATCAGGCATATTTTTGAGAAAATTATTTTTAAAAGTATTCTCGTTAAAATTTCATAATTTGAAATAATGTCAATAGCAGAATCCAAATTTTGTGGATTTTGAACAATTAAAAAAGTTCTTAATTCATTAAAAATATTTGCAAGTAAATTTTGTGTTGCGGTCAATTCATTTTGAGTGATAAGTATAGTTCTAGCTTCAACATTGGCTATTTCTATACAGACTTTATTATTAATTTGAGTAATCAAGGCATTATGTTTCAAAATATAATTTTGTACTGACTCGTTTTTAACTCTTGATAAAAATATTAACTGTTGTTTTAGATTACATCTAGTTATCGGATCACTAAACTTTTGTTTAAGTGCCAATTTAATTTGGTCCCAAGTATCTAAATTGAGTCTAGTCAAAAGAAACTCTTCTGCTGAATTTATTAATTCTGATTTAATAGCTAAATTAACATATTCCTGCTGTGATACGTCATTATTGAAATAACGAGCATAGAATGTATCAATTTGTTTAATAAAATATTCTAAACGAGCTGGCGTACCATCAAATGTTTTAAGTAAATTAACAGTAGATCTTAAGGCGTCAGCCATTGTAAAATTGACTTCAAATTCGTTAATAGTTTCTAATTTAATATGATCAAAACTTGTGTTTTGATTATCGATGTCCAAATTTTGAGAAGTTGAAGGATTATAAATTTTCGTAACTTGAGGATAGGTTATATCTAATACTCTCTTTCTATATTTTTTCATAAATAAAAATAAAACCTTATAAATATATATAAAATATTAGAATGTATGTTCAAAATCAAAATAAAATAATCAATAAAATAATAATAAAATTGAAAAATATATAAAAAATAATAAATAATCTCCTATTATTAAACGGAATTACAACTATAAGAAAAATGTTAAACTCACTGGGAATTAATTGTTTTTCTGAGTTTTGCTTCTGTTGTCGGGTAGAAGCTCGTTCCAGAAAGGTTCACGTCCAGGGTGGCAGCTACTCGTAGTGGATGCTAGCACGGCCAATATATCCGGTAGATTTACGGATATTAGTCAGACCAAAGTATCCGAAATCTTAAGGGTTGATTAGGTCATTTTATCAATGTTGTACTTTTCAGCAGTAGTTCGAAGCTTCTCTCCTTCGTCAGTGACCTCTTCAACTGCATTTTTCATTATTTCTACTGAGACAGGTACCCTTTCTGTCTTTTTGACCCACTTAAATGGCATTGTGATTCGGAAAAGAAATTTTTTGTTAAGAATTTACAATAATGTTTTTAATAATCGATTGAATATTGTAAACACTATATTAATTCCCGAAATATATGAAAAAGCATTTTCCTACGACCACATACGAAAACTAAGTAAAATACAACGTTTACTGCTTCGGAAAATACAACTTATCGCGTCTTACCCGTATCTTAATCTAAATACATGAGGTCGGGAGGTATGATACATTTATGGGAGGAGGGATACATGTATCATGCTTCCCCATGAAAAAGTGTCATTGCTCCCATACAATCCCATGTTTAAAAAAATGGTTTCTGTCATCTCACCAATTAACCTATAAATTGCACGAGCAGGCTAAAAGAATGACAAATCTATGCCGAATTCACTGAATACAACAAATTCGCGCAATTCATAAACAGTTTGTAGAAATATGATTTATCTTACCTTAATAAAATTACAATTTTCCCACTAAAAATCTATTTATCGTCACTTGACACCGACAATGGCACCTATTGACGCCAGCTTCACAAAAACGACTACTGAATGACTAAACAATAATTTAGCAAACTAATAATAGCGCAACGGATGTATCAAGGCTCCCAGTGTATCAAGGCTCCCTAGTTTTCCCTATAAGATTTTGCAGGAGCGGTACAAGTAAAAGCCTTAATTTTAAATTTATATAAATAATTGTTGTAAATAAAACCATTCGTTGTTAAGTTAATAGCATCATTAACGAAGTCTATTAAAAATTCAATCGCGCTAGGTTTCTCACTACCATGGTAAATACCCACAATATCTACACTTTTGTCAACCCAAAGTCTACATAATATCGGGTACAACTTTTTGCAATTGGCAACATATCAATATTTACAAGTATTTCGATAGTATCTACTATTTCTAATTTATGATTAAGAAGTTATTTTTTGATACACTGGGCTAATCCAAAATGATAGTATTGCCCTGGGCGAATGTTCTTTAAATGAATGTGTCTAGGAGTTTGCAACAACGTCCGAACATCAGAAGGGAGATTTTGAAAGTGGCAAAAAGGTTTTTAACATCTTTAGTAAGTCACTCAAAGCACTTTGTTGAACATTGTGCACTATTGCCCATTTAGACAATGGTTGTTCAAATTTATTACTATGAATAGATTCATCTTTTTTAAAAACATCTGACTGAATGAGAATTTGTTCAACTTCGAAGTATTCTTCAGAATCAGAGTCGCTAATATCGAAATTTGAATCAAAATCATCAATATAGTCTTCTAAATCTGAAGAATAAATATCGTCGCACGTTGACTGTATGCAGTTTGTATCATGCATTTCTTTTGAAACCTTTTGATCAATAATTTCATCGATATTCAATGTAACATGTTTGTGAGGTCCGTGGATTTTTGTCTGCTAAACAATTGTTTAATTGATCAATTATAACATCATATTCTGCCATGGCTTGCCTATAATACTTTCTTAAAATCTTTGGCATTTTTCTAATCTAACCTAATAAACCACAGCAAGTATACTTATTAAAACCGAGTAGGTATGTAAACAGTAGAAACGTTCGTCAAGGAATGGCATTACCTAAAAAAAAAGTGTCTTAAATTTTTACTGATATACAAAAATTCATTATAATCGTCATTTTAAACTGATCAACAAATCCAACACCTTAAATAAAGATTGACAAAAACAACAGATAACTGCACCAGTACGATAAATAAATATGCAGCCTGTTTTATAGCTAACTAAGCATATAGTTAATTGTGTTGACATAGAAGAACAATAGAATTTGTAGGGCAAAGAAAATAACAGATACTTATATATATATATATATATATATATATAGTTAGCTATAAAACAGGCTGCATATTTATTTATCGTACTGGTGCAGTTATCTGTTGTTTTTGTCAATCTTTATTTAAGGTGTTGGATTTGTTGATCAGTTTAAAATGACGATTATAATGAATTTTTGTATATCAGTAAAAATTTAAGACACTTTTTTTTTAGGTAATGCCATTCCTTGACGAACGTTTCTACTGTTTACATACCTACTCGGTTTTAATAAGTATACTTGCTGTGGTTTATTAGGTTAGATTAGAAAAATGCCAAAGATTTTAAGAAAGTATTATAGGCAAGCCATGGCAGAATATGATGTTATAATTGATCAATTAAACAATTGTTTAGCAGACAAAAATCCACGGACCTCACAAACATGTTACATTGAATATCGATGAAATTATTGATCAAAAGGTTTCAAAAGAAATGCATGATACAAACTGCATACAGTCAACGTGCGACGATATTTATTCTTCAGATTTAGAAGACTATATTGATGATTTTGATTCAAATTTCGATATTAGCGACTCTGATTCTGAAGAATACTTCGAAGTTGAACAAATTCTCATTCAGTCAGATGTTTTTAAAAAAGATGAATCTATTCATAGTAATAAATTTGAACAACCATTGTCTAAATGGGCAATAGTGCACAATGTTCAACAAAGTGCTTTGAGTGACTTACTAAAGATGTTAAAAACCTTTTTGCCACTTTCAAAATCTCCCTTCTGATGTTCGGACGTTGTTGCAAACTCCTAGACACATTCATTTAAAGAACATTCGCCCAGGGCAATACTATCATTTTGGATTAGCCCAGTGTATCAAAAAATAACTTCTTAATCATAAATTAGAAATAGTAGATACTATCGAAATACTTGTAAATATTGATATGTTGCCAATTGCAAAAAGTTGTACCCGATATTATGTAGACTTTGGGTTGACAAAAGTGTAGATATTGTGGGTATTTACCATGGTAGTGAGAAACCTAGCGCGATTGAATTTTTAATAGACTTCGTTAATGATGCTATTAACTTAACAACGAATGGTTTTATTTACAACAATTATTTATATAAATTTAAAATTAAGGCTTTTACTTGTACCGCTCCTGCAAAATCTTATAGGGAAAACTAGGGAGCCTTGATACACTGGGAGCCTTGATACATCCGTTGCGCTATTATTAGTTAGCTAAATTATTGTTTAGTCATTCAGTAGTCGTTTTTGTGAAGCTGGCGTCAATAGGTGCCATTGTCGGTGTCAAGTGACGATAAATAGATTTTTAGTGGGAAAATTGTAATTTTATTAAGGTAAGATAAATCATATTTCTACAAACTGTTTATGAATTGCGCGAATTTGTTGTATTCAGTGAATTCGGCATAGATTTGTCATTCTTTTAGCCTGCTCGTGCAATTTATAGGTTAATTGGTGAGATGACAGAAACCATTTTTTTAAACATGGGATTGTATGGGAGCAATGACACTTTTTCATGGGGAAGCATGATACATGTATCCCTCCTCCCATAAATGTATCATACCTCCCGACCTCATGTATTTAGATTAAGATACGGGTAAGACGCGATAAGTTGTATTTTCCGAAGCAGTAAACGTTGTATTTTACTTAGTTTTCGTATGTGGTCGTAGGAAAATGCTTTTTCATATATTTCGGGAATTAATATAGTGTTTACAATATTCAACCGATTATTAAAAACATTATTGTAAATTCTTAACAAAAAATTTCTTTTCCGAATCACAATGCCATTTAAGTGGGTCAAAAAGACAGAAAGGGTACCTGTCTCAGTAGAAATAATGAAAAATGCAGTTGAAGAGGTCACTGACGAAGGAGAGAAGCTTCGAACTACTGCTGAAAAGTACAACATTGATAAAATGACCTAATCAACCCTTAAGATTTCGGATACTTTGGTCTGACTAATATCCGTAAATCTACCGGATATATTGGCCGTGCTAGCATCCACTACGAGTAGCTGCCACCCTGGACGTGAACCTTTCTGGAACGAGCTTCTACCCGACAACAGAAGCAAAACTCAGAAAAACAATTAATTCCCAGTGAGTTTAACATTTTTCTTATAGTTGTAATTCCGTTTAATAATAGGAGATTATTTATTATTTTTTATATATTTTTCAATTTTATTATTATTTTATTGATTATTTTATTTTGATTTTGAACATACATTCTAATATTTTATATATATTTATAAGGTTTTATTTTTATTTATGAAAAAATATAGAAAGAGAGTATTAGATATAACCTATCCTCAAGTTACGAAAATTTATAATCCTTCAACTTCTCAAAATTTGGACATCGATAATCAAAACACAAGTTTTGATCATATTAAATTAGAAACTATTAACGAATTTGAAGTCAATTTTACAATGGCTGACGCCTTAAGATCTACTGTTAATTTACTTAAAACATTTGATGGTACGCCAGCTCGTTTAGAATATTTTATTAAACAAATTGATACATTCTATGCTCGTTATTTCAATAATGACGTATCACAGCAGGAATATGTTAATTTAGCTATTAAATCAGAATTAATAAATTCAGCAGAAGAGTTTCTTTTGACTAGACTCAATTTAGATACTTGGGACCAAATTAAATTGGCACTTAAACAAAAGTTTAGTGATCCGATAACTAGATGTAATCTAAAACAACAGTTAATATTTTTATCAAGAGTTAAAAACGAGTCAGTACAAAATTATATTTTGAAACATAATGCCTTGATTACTCAAATTAATAATAAAGTCTGTATAGAAATAGCCAATGTTGAAGCTAGAACTATACTTATCACTCAAAATGAATTGACCGCAAGTATTTCGATAGTATCTACTATTTCTAATTTATGATTAAGAAGTTATTTTTTGATACACTGGGCTAATCCAAAATGATAGTATTGCCCTGGGCGAATGTTCTTTAAATGAATGTGTCTAGGAGTTTGCAACAACGTCCGAACATCAGAAGGGAGATTTTGAAAGTGGCAAAAAGGTTTTTAACATCTTTAGTAAGTCACTCAAAGCACTTTGTTGAACATTGTGCACTATTGCCCATTTAGACAATGGTTGTTCAAATTTATTACTATGAATAGATTCATCTTTTTTAAAAACATCTGACTGAATGAGAATTTGTTCAACTTCGAAGTATTCTTCAGAATCAGAGTCGCTAATATCGAAATTTGAATCAAAATCATCAATATAGTCTTCTAAATCTGAAGAATAAATATCGTCGCACGTTGACTGTATGCAGTTTGTATCATGCATTTCTTTTGAAACCTTTTGATCAATAATTTCATCGATATTCAATGTAACATGTTTGTGAGGTCCGTGGATTTTTGTCTGCTAAACAATTGTTTAATTGATCAATTATAACATCATATTCTGCCATGGCTTGCCTATAATACTTTCTTAAAATCTTTGGCATTTTTCTAATCTAACCTAATAAACCACAGCAAGTATACTTATTAAAACCGAGTAGGTATGTAAACAGTAGAAACGTTCGTCAAGGAATGGCATTACCTAAAAAAAAAGTGTCTTAAATTTTTACTGATATACAAAAATTCATTATAATCGTCATTTTAAACTGATCAACAAATCCAACACCTTAAATAAAGATTGACAAAAACAACAGATAACTGCACCAGTACGATAAATAAATATGCAGCCTGTTTTATAGCTAACTAAGCATATAGTTAATTGTGTTGACATAGAAGAACAATAGAATTTGTAGGGCAAAGAAAATAACAGATACTTATATATATATATATATATATATATATATATATATATATATAATATTTCTGAATATGAATTCAATTGGTATATAATCAAAATGATTATATAACATGTTATATAATATGGGAAGAAAGCCTTGACCGCCTGTATTATTTCGATTCGATTTACAACTTCTCTCGTCAATTGCCAGTCCTCCGCAGAGGGACATCTCGAGTTGTGAGGAAGTTCCGTAACGTTTCCTAGTAATATCGACCCTGGGAAGTGTGTTGACAGAAGTGTTTTTGCTGTGTCTACATCAGTGTCAGTATAGGTACCGTCCTCCCTTCTGACACAGCCCACAGTCACAGATCTTTGGAGATCACTTTAAGCAGTCGGGATGCTGCAGGTGTAATTTCTGACTCTTTACAGAAGAGTCTCCATGATTCCCGTTGCTTTGAGCGATTTTCCTTCTTATACGACCTTTGGTATAGTTTGTAGACCTCCCAGTCGGACGTATTTCGGGATGACTTGGCTCTGTTAAGGAGTCTCCGCAGGTGAGTTCTTTTGATCTCAAGACTCATGCTCCACCACCGCCATGTGGCGGAGCCAGGTCTGAGCTGTCTCCTTCTCAAGGGCGAGGCATGCTCATAATCATTCATAATCCAGCCAGTGAGTGCGTTGACTCGCTTGTGTAGGTCCTTTACAGACGTTATCTGAGAGTCCTGTCAGTAGGATGGCTTCTTTATGACCTAAAAGGGAAACACATGTCCTTGGTCTTTCATTAGTTGCTCCAACAAAGATTTTCCTTTGGGAGGAGAGCCTGAGGTGGCTGGCCACTGCCTACCTGAAAGACCGTGCCGCCGAGACAACCTTCGTCTGCCTGGCGCACATTTGCCCCGGCCTTCGCCCTCTTTCCAGGACGAGTCCCAGGTGAGGGCGTATTACCGGGCGAGCGTGGCGATCATACCCTCTGTGGTCCGGCGAACGCATTCGCCGAAGAGTTCCAACGCGTCTTCCTTTCAGGAACCGTACTGGTCCAGACTGACTATGTGTAGTCGTCTAGGTATCCCCTCGCCCTAGGAGAGCCCATTTTAATGAGGTCCACTTTGTCGAGGATACCCCTTACTAGGAAGTCTAGGGCCCTGTATTCCCAGGGGCTTAAACCTCTCCACCAGCGTCAAGGTCCTACAACCCCTTGAAGAGGCGTAGGTAGTCTTGTTTCTGTGTAGATTTTTTGGTACCGGTTCGTTGCTATACCTGTGCCAGGTATGACCACATTAGTTCTAAATGTACGACAAACAATTCAACCTGTTATAAATGCACAGGGAAGCACGAACCTAAAAATTCTGATTTTCCCAGTCATAAATGTATAAATTGTACGATCTGAATAAGTCAAAGAAATCAACAAATTCCTTATCGATAGATCACATATCTGGAGACGTTGAAAGGTGTGTGGCATATAATAATAAACTAGCTGCCTTAGTTGCTCGAATCGACTTTGGTTAAGTACCATTGCTATTATTATTTGGTAATGCTTGCTAATATCAACACTGGTCACTTGTATGTACGCTCACTTATTCCCTCATTACTTCAGGGTTGAGATTGTTTTGGAAGAATTTTTAAATCATAGTATCTTTGAAGAACTATGGCTGAAGGTGTGCCTACAACGTGGCGATTTATTAATTGGTGTAATTTATAGACCTCCTCAGTAATATCAACTCATTTCATTATCTCTTTGATGATATCTTATCCTTTATAACTCCCAACAACAACCCGCATTACCGCAACTTCACAAAAAATGACTATATTTAAGTAAATAATAAAAATATTGTCGCGTCAGCTGGTGCCATAAATTGTGATCTTATTTCGGATCATCATCTAGTCTTCTGTGAACTAAACACGTACTGCGTTCTCGAGTTCCCCCTAGAATTATTGCTATTCGAGATTTTGAAAATATATCTATGAAATTTTTTTTGACTGATTTAGAAAACGCACAGTGGGAAAATATTTTATATGAAAACAATATAGACGAGAAAATATATTTATTGACCTTATATCTAACTCATCTTTTTGACACTCACGCCCCTTTGAGAACAGCCCTTATTTCTAAAAAGTATGATCCATGGCTAACTCCTATGGTAAAATCCATAATGAAAGAGAGAGATAAATCTTAAATAAATATAAAAGACTAAAAATATACAAGACTGGATATGCTATAAAGAGATAAGAAACTTTGCTGTATCCGCTATTAGACAGGAGAAGAAAGCTTATCTTAAACAACAAAATAATCATAACAACAAAAAAGCTATATGAAAGCCTTAAAACATTTTAATATCATGCAGTAAAATCATGACGATGTGTTGGATTCATTTTTATCCTAATGAGGTTAATTAATAATTTTTGTCTGATTTCAGTCCTCTTAATAATTGTGGTTGGTAATTTTATAGGGAAAAAATTAAGGAATATTCCTCTTTACATTTTCGGCTAGCAACTATTGAGGAAATTGATGATATTATACATGGACTGAATTTTATAGGACATTTGGAATTTCCTAGTTGTTGGAAAGACGCTCTAGTATATGACCTATACCTAAAATTAATAAACCTCAACAATATTCAGATCTTAGACCTATAAGTTTACTATGCACTATGCAGAAAATATGATCATATTTCAGAAAAAAATAAAGGAACTACAATGTCTAACTATTGATAGGCTCTTCCAGTATCTATTTGCTTTCAAGATCTCCCATACATCGCAACCAGCTCATCTTAGGCGAAAGTTTAAGTCCCGTCGTAGTCTTCACGATGCCAATTTAAGATTCATATCAAATCTTTCTATGCCTAAGTTCAAAACAGAAATGTTTACCAGGTCTTTCACATATTAACTTGTAAAATTATTCAACACCATTCAATTAACAGTTTGAGAAAACAAATAAAAAAATATGTTCCATGGGTTGACTAGAATAGCCTTGGCTAGACTTCTTATATTTTCAAATAAAGTCCATATTATTATTTTTTTTTCTCGAATGATGGGTGTATTTCAGATGCTCATCGGCATTTACAAGATAAACAGTCTGCGTCACGTTTCAAGAACCGATCTCACAATGTGTGTCGTATCCAGGATGATTTTTGCATATTTTGGTAGGTTTTTTCAGGTACTTTCAGTTTTAATAAGTTTCTTTCCAGATTTTTTGGTACAAGCCCCATTGCTAATATTTCTAGAGGAACAATTTCTACGCTTTCAAGGTTCCACAGCGCTTTGATCTCTCTGCTTAAAGGCAGGTACCTCTCTACTTTCTCTTTTATTTTCGCTTCTATATTGTTGTTGTTGGGAATAGCTATATCCACAAGGTAGGCTTTATTATTTGCTTTTTCTACCACTGTTATGTCCGGTCTATTGTCTTCAACTGTTCTATCTGTGAGTAGTCTGATCCCAGTATATCTTCGCACCGCTATTTTCCAATAATGGTGGGGGTTTTGTTTTGTAGTACGGTATTGGATCCTTTTCAAAATTGTGAGTTTTGAGTAATTCTTGTTAAACCACAGCTGCAACTTTGTTGTGCCTTTCTAAGTATTTTGTGTTAGCTAGGTATTGGCATCCAGATATTATATGTTCAATCGTTTCTGATTGTGTGCTACGTTTTCTGCACTTATCTGTTTCGATGTTTTCTTTGAATATGTATTTCCTAAGGTTTCTCGTGTTTGTGACATTGTCCTGTATGCTCACCATGAATCCTTCAGTTTCAGGCTATATTACTCCATTACTAAGCCACGAGTAGGAAGCGCTCCTGTCGATGGTTTAAAAAAACTGCGGGATCCGAAAAAGTACAGTAAACCTCTAGCATTTGAAAATAAGTAAAAATCTTGAGAAAGAGACATAATATAAAAATTGCTTATAAATGTAATGATAATCTGAATAGACTTATTAAAAATAACAAATCTAAAACATTAATGAAGTGTAAAACTGGTGAGTATAAACTTAGTTGTGGTGATTGCCCTAAAGTGTATATTGTTCAAACAGGACAGCTGAAACTTTTATGGATAATCTAGAATCTATTATTCATAGTCACTATATACTAGTATAGATATGTGGATGATATCATAGCTTGTTTCACTAGTACAGATAGAAACTTAGAAGATTTTTAAAATTCATTAATAGTCTCCACCCTTCTATTAGGTTCACTATAGAAGTTGAAAGTAATAAATCTATTAATTTTTTAGATTGAATTACCGAGAAAGTTAATAACAAACACGAATTTTCGATATATCGTAAACCATCACATACAGATACAGTTAATCACTCCAAATCTAATCATCCTTTCACACATAAATGTGCGGCATTTTACATTTACATGCATAGACTTGTCAATGTACCTATAAGTTCTGAGAATTTTTAGAAAGAGCTATATATAATAAAACAACGGTTATAATATTGATTTAATTGAAAATCTTTTATCTAAAATCGATATATATATATATATATATATAAATGGATGTTGGTATGTCTTTCCGTTCGTTCGACTTTGACACCGCTTGATATATCTTTATGAAAGTTGGCACGTATATGTATCTGTTTATGGGGAAGGTTTTTACGCTATCAACTTTTTTGTATCTCGCCACCAGATAGCGCTGCTGCACATCAAGTTTTATACCGTTCAAATGATGGCGATGAAAATTTGTATGCATAGATATTTGAGCACATAGAATATTTTTGTGTTATCAAGATGGCGTTGCTGCAATATATATATATATATATATATATATATATATATATATATATATATATATATATATATATATAAATAAAAAGATGTTCTTGGGGATGCAGTCATATATTCAATAAAATTCTTTGACTGAAGCCGAGCTTTTTTTTTATTTATTATAAATCCAGTCAAGAATACAAAATCAATATATATATATATATATATATATATATATATGTGTCTATGCTACACTGTGGGTACAATTTCAATGATAAATGCTACACTTCGAGTAGTTTGGGGACGTCCTCAAACTACCTTGCCGCTTTATCCTATACTTCGGGTACAATGTCTCCAAAGTGAAGCATATTCTCTTTATTTCTCGTTTGCTACACTTTCACTGCAGAATTGATAAGACTATTTAATGGATCAAATTTAAATGCATTCTTCGAACTTATTCATATAAACTGTAAAGAATACAGAAATAAACAATAGATAAGGATTTAAATGAACAATAATTTCATTTGGATATGGAGCGACCCTCCAGACACACTTTTGTGCTGCGACCTTTCAAGTCCATTCTTTTGGTGCAACCCATAATATGTACAATTCAGTGGTGGAACGCATCAGGTCTACTTATGTGATTCGTCCCATCAGGCCCGCCTTTGTAGTGCGACACTCCAGGAACACTTTTATAGTTCTTTCCTCCAGGCCGTTTTTGTGGTACGACCCATTATCATTTGCATTTTTGGGTGCAACCTATCAGGAAGTCTTTAGGGATGCAACCCATCAGTCTTACACTAGTAGTACGATCCAGCAGATCCAATTTTGTGGACCGGTCCTCCAAGCCAACTTTTGTGTTTCGACCCATCAGGCCCACTTCTACAGTCCTATCCTTTAGGTCTACTTTTGAGGTACGATCCAGGTCCAATTCACCGGTGCGACCCATTATGTACACTTGTGTGGTCCAGCTCATCAGGCCCACCTTGTTGATTCTACCCTCTAGGCACACATTTGTGGTGTGACCCAGCAGTGCCACATTTGTTTTCCGATACTTCAGGCTCACTTTTAAGGTGCAACCCTCCTGACCCACCACGACCCCTCAGATCCTCTTTTGTGGTGCAACCCAGCAAGTCCACATTTGTGGTCCGGTTCTTCAGATCCACTTTTGATGTGCAATTTTCCTGGCCAACCTTTGTGGTGCGACCTCTCAGATCCACTTTTGTGGTAGGTAAAACCCTTCAGGACCACAACTTTAGCATAACATGTAAAATTGGCTTTAATTGACTCTATAACACTTGTAGTCATTTATGTTGAGGCTTTATATTTAGTTGGTAAAGTCAATGGTAAGAGCTACAGTAAAATTCATTAAAACGCAAGGTTAAAGTTATTATTCTAATAACCTCGTAAGAATGCATCTACATCAGTTGTATACATCTTATATATTATTTATTTTGAGTTACGTATTTCTAGATTAATATTTTTAACCTTTTTTGTGCAATATTACTTTTTATTGACCGATTTCCCAAAAGGAGAAGGTACATAATTCGACTGTTTCCTTTTTTATGTCTGTACGCGCGATTGGCATAGCAAACGTTTACCGATTTTGATTATTCTTTTTTTGTTTGAAAGTAGTGCATTCAAAATGGTCATTTTAAGAAAAATCCAGATCCAAAATCTCCTTCCACAAAAACCACTCCCCATGTAAGTTGAGGGAGCAATATTTTTCGAAAATCGAAAACTTGAGACGGCAGTTTTAAAGAAGAGACAATATCGTGAAACGTTTATATCGGATATTTTTCAAAACCAGTTACGGTTTCAGCGATACTGTCTTACCCCCTCACTAAGAAATATATTTTCTTAGAAGATTCCCTTAATACAATTTTAAATTCTATCACTTTTGCTCGCATAAGATTATTACATAGCTCAATAATAGCACCTTCAGATTTAATCAATTCATTACAAGATATAGCAAAATCTCTTGTAAGAAATAATTTACCTTTATAGCTAATAAATATAGCTAATTATCTTAATATTATTGAATTAGAGGCATATCATTCAGAAAGTAAAATAATATTTGTTCTCAAAATTCCTCTCACTGATCCAGAAGCTTATATACTATATCGACTCTATCCAATACCAATATTAGATGATCGAACAGGTATCTATCATATTTTACCAACTACACAAAAATATATTGCGCGGGATGATGATTCACTGCTGTATTTGTCATTGCGAAACTTGGATAATTGCAAGACTCTTGAAAGAAGCATAAAAATTTGTTCTAATCTCCTCCCATATCCAATTGACAACGATACAATTTGCGAAGCACAACTATTAAGAAGATTAACTCAAATGCCCAAGACATGTCAAACATCTCTTCTTTTTGTTAAAGATTATAATGTCTACCAAATTGATTTAAATCTATGGTTAATCACTGTTTCGGACCCTCTGCCAATCACGATTAAATGTGGAAATAGGGAAATTAAATCAGAAATTATTAAAACTTATAGTTTACTGAAATTACAACCTGAGTGTAGTGCCTTTATTGGAAGTACAATAGTTCATGCTCAATACCCAATTGACACATACCAAGAAATCAAGTATCGAAGTCATGCAATCACAATTCCATTTGACTGTTGCAAAGATATTCCTGAAAAATTACAAATTTCTGAACTAGAACCTCTTAAGTTGAACAAAATTGATTCCGAAGATTTGAACATTGCACAACACAAACTAAATCAGTATTCAGAAGAATTAGAATAAATGATGAAACAATCTGCGATCAGTAAATATACACATTGGTTCACCATTTTAACCATTGTATTAATAATTTTATTGGTAATACAATTTATATGACCTGTAAATGTAGAAGAAAGCATCATCGAATTGGAATAGCTTTAACCAACGATTACCCACCATCACCACCAGGACCAGGTTCCAGTATTTCATTCCAGTAAAGTATAAGAAGAATTCTTCCGAAAAGAAGAGCAAGTATCCATGTCGGAGAACCCATAGAAGAAAATATCGAATTAAAACCAAATAGATCATTAACTTAAAAAGTTGTTGCAAACTCCACCAACTTTTCTTAAATGGGGGAGTTGTTATATAAAGTTACAATTGAATTATTTTTAGTCATATAATAATAACAAAGTATTATTTTTAAATATTATTTCATAATATTATATTACATCTGCAAGACGCAGTATTTCACCATATCGTATTACATCTGCAAGACGCAGTAGTATTGCACCATATCATATTACATCTGCAAGACGCAGTTTTAAGAAGATAACAAAAGTGATAAGGGTGTTTACGTGCCAGAGATGCCGACCAGTAGTCAGAAAGTTACCATAAAGACCATTGTTAGTTGTTTATCCAGTTTGGCCTCCAAAAAGACATTACTATGTATTTTATTTATAATATTTCTAGAAGTTTCGATTTAACCTTAAGAGAAAAGATCCATTGTATTAATTTACGTTTCTTTTTATAGTTTTGATGATTAAACATTTTTGCTTGTATAAATACTAGATCTCCAGCTAACGGCATCACTTGTGAGTCTACACTTGTGAGTCAATATTCATACAGTCATGTAAAGTTAAGATTTTATTTGTATTTAATTTTTTTGTATTAATAAATAATTATTTTTTTAAAAAGTTATCTTGGAGTTATGTGATTTAACATATATATATATATATATATATATATATATATATATATATATATATATATATATATGATTGGTTCATGATGTGCTACATTTTCTACCACATTATCCATGTTTCGCTCTTCCTCAATATTAACAATATCCTGTGCATTATCCCCATTTAAAAGTCAAATGTTATGCAAAATACAGGAGGAAACTATAATTTCTGAGATTGAATCCAGCCTAATTGTTTCCAAGAACTTCAACCTCCTAAAACGCCCTTTTAATAATCCGAAGGTATTTTCAATATGAACTCTGACTTGAGACAATTTCTGGTTAAACCTTTTTTGTTGGTTAGTCAATAAACCATTATTCTTGAACCCCACCATCATATATGGTGCCAGTTTGTAACCCAAATCAGCAAGAATGTGACTATTTTGTGGCAACTCTATTTCATGATTTCTGATTCTTGTGCACAGGTCTCATTTTTCAAATAATATTGAATCGTGCAGTGAACCAGGTTCACCTGCATAAACATCAATAAACAGTTTCTCATTATCACACACTCCCTGAAGCAGCACCGAATGGAAATTTTTCCTATTACAGTAAGAATTTGGAAAGTCCCTTGGAGGCTACCTACAAAAACATGTGAAATAATGATTTTGTTGACTTTTTAAATAAAATTACAAATTACCTGGAAATCCATTGATCCTTCGACAGTTTTAAATGTTATGTAAGGCTCTCTCTTTGACGGTCAGGAAATTATTTTGTACATTAGATTTATTCTTAAAACCTTTTTACAAGTACGTCCTATTATATCCCATGCTGTTGATTTACTCACACCAAATCTATTAGCTACAGATCTACAATTCATAAAAAGCATTATTGCGGGTAAGTTATTGATTAAATATAACTAATCTGAAGCTTTCAATGTTTGCTAAATACCTGTTTTTCTAAGGGCAGCTCTGGGGGTCCTTTTGATATTCTTTGTTCTTGGACGGAACTTAATTTACTCAATAAATCTTCATATGTATGAAAATTCATTTTAAAGTTTTCTTCTTCTCCTGTGCCTTCATCTTCACTATCATCCTCAAAAATAATTTATTTTCCAAGAGTAATGGTTTTCAGGAGTAAGTTCAAATTTAAATCCATTGTTTTTGCAAAACGAGAAACAGAAAATCGCAGTTTGCCTGTTTGTAAAACTTTTGAGATTAATTATTCTTCTTTTTCATCTGTCTCATCCTAGAGCGTTCGGTAATGAAAAAACCGTCCTGAAGCTCTGTGAACCACGAGATCATTCTCAGAGTGCTTGTAATTAACGAACGCAACGAAAATTTACCTCTGATATATTCGATGAATCAGCCTTAATATAACCACACATAATTAATTTAAATTTTTACATATTCATAAAAAAGTAATAATAAAGGATCTAATTATCTGCTTTGAGCCTTCGATATTCAGGATGTCTTTAAACGTCAATGTAATAATACTATTAATACAGACACGACCTATTGCCTCGCTCGACGGTGTCGGTGACGTCACGTCGGTGAATTTGGCGCCTAGACAATGTCATTTTCGGACGGCTATATTTTGGCCAACATCCAATTATGTTAATTTTTTCAAGGCGTACTTTGGCCTATTGCTTGCAATCTAATTTTATCACGAAAAAAAATGTTCTCCATCAATAATTCCAACAAAAATTGTATTCGACATTATTACCTTGCAAAAACTTCCAACAGGCCAGGTCACGTTGATATGCTTCTGGACGCAGTTGTCTTTTGGGATTTACTATGTGTAGGACAGATTGTTCTACCGAAGAGCACAATCGCACAAAAAACTAAATTGGATTGTGTGATATCCGGTCCTCTGTCAATATGTACGAGTGAGTGAACACGGTTGTGAGTGGTCGCGCTTAACATCACCATAAACGGCAAGATCAAAGTCTGTGGAATTTATCCTTGTGAATACTTTTGGAGATCGCATTTACTGTGGAGAGTTTCCTGAAGGTGCCTGTTGGATAATACTAATATCGCATAATGGTGATATGTACCCTTTGTTCAGTGCCATTAAACAGAAGCAAACCAGGAATTTCCTGTGAAGGATGCACCATGCCATTTGTATAGCAAAAGATCAAGATCTCATTAATCTGTTGAATATTATACCGGGGCTGTTCTGGAACTGTGCCGATTGTATGAGTAACTGCATACTACTAAACTCTACCGGTTTACAAAATCTAATTGAGTGTAAATTAGATGGTGTAATTTCATCGTTAAAAAGTCAAGTGGAATTCTTTAAAACGGATATTACCTAGCTATCACGCCCATTTTACCTTTATTTGTAAAAGATTTTACTGATGTTTGACTAAGATATTTTATTTTTATTGTAACAGGTTCATCTGATTTTGCTATAGGTATTGTAGAAATCCCAGTTGAAGATGTTGAGTGCTGATACTCCATAAAGTTGAGGATGACTCGTGTTCTTGGTAGATCTGTTTGGATTGTTGGCTGTTTAGTTTTTGAATGCTTCTTCAGGTTGGCTATTGTTGACTTATCTAAGCTGCTGTTTACATAAATTACAAATAGCTATATTTCTAGATCCAGATTTTTTCATAAAAAATCCATACATTACTGGATTTTACTGATATTTTATTTGGAGGCATTTTTTTTATTTCGAAACCCTGAAAGTAACACAGGGTTTAAGAATTCAGAGAAATTATTCATGAGTGATATATGTGTATTAGTTCTATTAGTTCGGAGACAGGTTGCATAATCGGTTATGCTGAAATCAGAAAAATCATCAGAGCAGTACTATCATATAAAATATGCAATGACTTTAATGCTTCAAGAAACTGTTCGAATTCTGATAATTTTGTCCTAGGTGGTATGTACGTGTTCAAAATATACAAATAATTTGATACCAGCGTTATTCTTACTAAGATTACTTCGATGGACTTAAGATTCGGAAATGAGTCATAAGCTAAGTTAATTCGATTGGAAATAATATCGTCGTGCAGCAGAAGACAGTGACTGTTTGAGTGGTACTTTTGGGAAGAATTATGACGGCTGGTTGCAACTTGTCTTTTAGGATATCATATAGGATATATGTAGGACTCAACTAATTGAGTTAAATTAGATGGTGTAATTTCATCGTTAAAAAGTCAAGTGGAATTCTTTAAAACGGATATTACCAGCTGCTGCCGATACCGGAATCTCTTCTCATCAGCCACTGAAATACTCTGATATCCTTAAAGACAAGTTGCAACCAGCCGTCATAATTCTTCCCAAAAGTACCACTCAAACAGTCACTGTCTTCTGTCTTTGTGAAAGACTCTTTTTGTAAAGTTTTAAGAGTGTTTCCTACAAAGAAGAACCCTAACATCTGGCAAGCAATCATTCAGGTTGTCAAATTTGTATATGAACGGTCCATGAAGTTAGGTAACTTGTTTGTTGCGTATGATAGCTGTATAATTTATGATGCTATCGAAGTACCTAGATGTTTTAAGTGTAATGAATTTATCCATTCGTCACTAATGTGTGACAAGCAGATTTGGTGTACCTTATGCGTGTCGATCATGAAGTTAGAGTATGTGAATCTGATATAAAAAAATGATCTGTTCTTGAATCAACAACAATTGGAGAGCAATCATCTACCCTCCCCCGTATATAGTACTAATAATGCGCCAGGTCACTAAATTTACGAGTCAACTCTATCAATTTTCTATCAGAACACACGTGGTCTCAAATCAAAAACGGCTGTTGTTTTCAATTCCTTAGCACAATGTGATTCAAAAATATTTGCATTTACAGAAACGTGGCTTGATTCCTCAGCTAGCAACTCGGAATTATTTCCCAATTACTTCAATTTATACAGGGAGGATCGTGACTGCTTATCAACAGGCTTTTCTACCGGTGGTGGAGTTCTTATTGGAGTGCACGACGATATTATTTCCAATCGAATTAACTTAGCTTATTACTCATTTCCGAATCTTAAGTCCATCGAAGTAATCTTAGTAAGAATAACGCTGGTATCAAATTATTTGTATATTTTGAACACGTACATACCACCTAGCACAAAATTATCAGAATTCGAACAGTTTTTTGAAGCATTAAAGTCATTGCATATTTTATATGATAGTACTGCTCTGATGATTTCTCTGATTTCAGCATAACCGATTATCCCTTTCAGGGCAAGTGGTTACCACTGCTAACCACCTTTCTAATGTCATTTTATTATCTTCCCACTGGTTTGCCGCTAGAACCATAATGTAAAATGGGTTGCCTATAGGCTTCTCAATAACCCTGTATGGTGCGATCGTTTCAAAAATTCATCGGCTAGTTGTCTGTTTACCTTTGAATACTAGTAAACACCTGCAACTATTTGTCATTTGAGGAATAGGTGGATATCAAAGTGTTTTACTTGAAAAATTAAATGAATATGGATGGTAAGTTATCCAAGGACTATAAGAAAATATTTAGTAATGAGAAATTTTGGTTACAAGAATTGGAGTAGCAGAGGCTGTTATTTTTTTTCGCCGGTTACTCCTGGTAACCACTAGGCAGACAGGTACTTTCAGCATTTTAAATTTTTAGGTGATAAAAAATTATGGAGCTTCACTGAGCTTTAAGCTATGGATTCAAATGAATTTGAATGTCTTCTTGATGAAATACCAAGCGATTGTGAGTCAGTAGCCAGTGACATTGGACATGTTATGGATGAAGAAAATCAAGATGTAGCAGGAGGTACAAATTTTGATTTTGACGATAATGATATTGAACAAACTCAAAAAATAGATGAAGAAACCTGTTGGGAAAGTGAAGATGATTTACCACTTTCTATTCTTCAAGCTCAAATTCATAAGTTTTCTCCAGCTGTGTGGACTGATAATACACAGTATTGTAGAAATGTGAACGAATTTGTTGAAGAAACAGGTGAAAATATTCCAGAAAATCTTGAATATCCGACAGACATTTTTTTGCATTTGTTTTCAGATAAGATAATAAGCAATATTGTTTTTCAAACGAATCTCTATGTTTTGCAAAAAAATGTTGGGAATAGCAATTTTATCCCTACAACAAATAATGAAATAAAAATATTTTTGGGAATAAATATGATAATGAGCATCAAGCGACTGCCGAGTTATAAGGATTATTGGTCTTCACGAGAGGAATTGAGAGATGTATTCATCCCTCAGAGAATGACACGTGACAGATTTTCATGGCTTCTAAGTAATATTCATATAAACGATAACGTAGTACAACCTCAAAGAAACGATGCCAATTATGATAAGCTATATAAATTAAGGCCTTTACTCACTAAGCTCAATGGACAATTTCTCACATCATTCAAACCCAACGAAAATCAATCGATCGATGAGTCGATGATAAAATTTAAAGGCAGGAGTAGTATAAAACAATATATGCCTATGAAGCCAACAAAGAGAGGTTATAAGCTATGGGTTAGAGCAGATTCATCAGGTTATATGTGTGAGTTCCAGATATACACTGGCAAAATTGCTGAAGCAACTGAGAAGAATCTTGGCAAACGTGTGGTGAAGGATCTCACAAGAACATTGATTGGGAAACATCATAAGGTGTTTTTTGACAATTATTTCAATTCTGTTGAACTTCAAAGAGAATTGCTCTCCGATGGTATTTACGCATCTGGAACTATACGTAAAGGCAGAAAACATCTCCCAGATTTTGCTCCTGATAAAATTATGAAGCGTGGAGATTCAGATTGGAAGGTTTCAACAGATGGACTTGCAGCTCTGAAATGGATGGACCGTCGAAGTGTTGTGCTCTTGAGCAATTTCCAAAAACTCTCAACAATGGAAACAACTTCTAGGAAAAGTAAGAATGGGCTCATTGAGGATATTCCTTGTCCTACTATGATCAAACAGTACAATTTGCATATGGGATATGTTGACCATTTCGACATGCTCAAAGGACTCTATGAGGTAGACCGAAAATCGCACAAATGGTGGCATCGTATATTTTTCTTTCTCGTGGATGCATGTGTAGTGAATGCCTTCATTCTCTTTCAAGAAAAAGCTTCATCGAAATCAATCATCACTTTGAAATTATTCAGACTATCTGTTGCACGAGGCCTTCTAGGGGCTGTAGAGAATAAAAGATTAGGCAGAAAATCCTTGGATAGGCCAATAAACCATTTCAAAAAAAATGTTCCGGCAGAAGTCCGATATGACAAATCAGAACATATGCCTGTACATACTACGTCACGTAGGTGTGCACACTGTAGTACAACTAACGAAGTTCACCGTACTATTTGGATGTGCCATACATGTGAAGTTGGACTATGTCTAAATAAGTATAAAAATTGTTTTAAGTTGTATCATAGCAAATAAGCATAAACAACACATTTATATTTTATTTAATTCAGGTATATTGGATAGACATGGTTTATGTTCCTAGTGGTTAGCGTAGGTAACCATATCCTGCAGGATAGCAGGACTATTATTATTATTTTAAATGTTGCTTTTGGGTGATTTTACAATAAAAGAAAATACTTCATATGACTTTTTGTTGATTTTCTTCAAAATAAATAATTCAGGCCTGAAAAAAATCTGGATCTAGAAATATAGCTATTTGTAATTTATGTAAACAGCAGCTTAGTTATAAGTCAACAATAGCCAACCTGAAGAAACATTCAAAAACTAAACAGCCAACAATCCAAACAGATCTACCAAGAACACGAGTCATCCTCAACTTTATGGAGTATCAGCACTCAACATCTTCAACTGGGATTTCTACAATACCTATAGCAAAATCAGATGAACCTGTTACAATAAAAATAAAATATCTTAGTCAAACATCAGTAAAATCTTTTACAAATAAAGGTAAAATGGGCGTGATAGCTAGGAAACTAATTCATGAAAATTTTATGATTCTTTTTACACACGATTCTCAGTAGATGAAGATTATGGTTTCAAAAGGTTTGTTCGGGCATTTAACCCAGCCTATGAATTGCCGTCACGAAAAACTATTTCGTCTACCTTATTGCCCATGAAATACGAAGAAGTTTACAATAGCAGAAGGCATTTGGCAGAACATATTAGGGCAGATTTTCTAACCTAACCACTAATTGTTGGACCTCCCAAAATACAGAAAACTTTATGGCTGTAACGGCAAATTTTATGACCGATGACTTTGAGGCTAAGACAATATTACTTGACTGTTCTTCACATTAGTGTCTTTCTTGCTAATGCGTTAAACCGAAATATTCAAGAGTGGAATTTAGAAAAAAAGGATTTTGTTAGTAATTTCAGATAATGTGACAAATATAAGAAAAGCTATAAGGGAAGAGCTGACATTAAAACATTTCGGATGCTATGTACATAATCTTAATTTATTATGCCAAGAGGCGTTAAAACATGTAGAATTAGTTACTGATATAGTCAAGATAATTGTCAGTTTCTTTAAAAAAAGCACATCTGCAACAAGAAAGTTTTTTGAGCTGCAGAAAAACTTTAATCTGGAAACAAAAAAATTAAAACAGGAAGTTCAAACTAGGTGGAATTCCACGTATTACTTGCAGGAAAAGTTTGCTGCTCTAGAAATTGCAGTAAGAACAACGATAGCGCTTCTGAATAAAGATTTTCAAATTATAACGGTAGAAGAATGGACGCTAATAAGCGAAATTATAAATGTATTGAAACCAATGGAAGAACTAACAAAGAAAGTCAGTGGCGAAAAGGATGTAACTGGCTCTATGGCTTTTGTTTTCACTTAAGGTATCACAAATGTGTATTTAAATTTTCAAAAACATTTATTACCATTATCTATGAAAGTTGTGAAGATTATTTGAGAAAATGTTAATAAATGATTTACAGACAGCCACTTTAGGGGTCGATGGTCGGTTACTATAATGAATTTTCTACCAAACAGGTACAGTCGAAAATGCTTGACAGACCAAACAATGACGAGTAAAAATTGCTTGCGTCTGTTGTTAATATGAATGGTAGATGAGGATAGGGGTGGTAGTTAGTGTTTTCTTCATGTTTTCGAAGGCATCCTTACAATCTGATTCAAAGTCAAAGGGAATATCCTTCTTGAGAAGACGGGTCAGAGGTTTCGATATTTTAGCAAAGTTTTCGATAAAGCGTCGATAATATCCTGCAAGATCTAAGATCGACTTAATGTCTTTCTGGTTCTTCGGTTGAGGGAAAGTATTTTTGCACTCTATTTTGGAAGGATTTGGTTTGACTCCCTCGCTAGTTACCAAGTGCCCTAGGTAGGCGACTTCTTTTCGCAGGAACTCGCATTTGTCAGGCTGTATTTTCTTATTCGCTTGCCTGAGCCTCTTGAAAACTTCTTTCAGTCTCTGTAGGTGTTCATGGATGGATGGGGAATAGCTGATGATGTCATCCATGTATACCAGGCATCTCTCGTTTTGGATCACCAATAGGATGTTGTCCATGACCCTTTGAAAGGTAGAAGGAGCATTCTTCAAACCAAAGGGCATACGAACAAATTCGTAATGCCCGTTCTCCACTATGAATGCGGTTTTCTGAATATCCTTGGGGTCGACCTCTATCTGATGGAATCCCGATGCCAGATCAAGGGTGGAGAAATATTGGCATTTATCAAGTTGATCCAGAAGGTCGGATATATTCGGGAGCGGATATTTGTCGTCTACCGTGGTCTCATTTAGCTTCCTGTATTCCACGACGACTCTCTATTTCTGTTTTCCTGAGGCATCCATCTTCTTGGGAACAACCCAAACAGGTAGAGAGAATGGGGACTTCGAAGGTCTGATTATGCCCTGGTCTAACATCTTGTTTACCTGCCCTTTTACCTCTCCTTATGGACGTCTGGGTATCTATAGGACTTTGTGTATGTCGGTTTGTCTGTCGTTCTTTTAATTGTGTGTTTAATTTCGTTCGTGAAGGTTAGTTTGTCACCTTCTAAGTAAAATATGTCTGAATAGTCTATAAATAATTCGGTAACAAGTACTGCCTCTTCTTCATTTAGGCGATCTAGCCGTAACTGTCGTTTTATCTCTGGTATTCTGTCGGTGTTGGTAGTGTATTGAAATTCACTAAAATGGTTGACGGTGATATTTTCTACTGGTTCAATCTCCAATTGGGAAAAGTCCACGGTTTTAAAAATTGCATTCGGATTTATGACTGTAGTAATGAATTCACCATTCATTCATTTACTTTTACCAAAGCATTGGGAATGCGCACCTTTTCTATCTCTTTGCTAGAGAGGATAGCTTCGGTGTCTGATAGACTGTACCTCAGTTTAAAAACTTGTTCCATCCGTAGAGCGATGGAAGTTATGTTGGAAATTTTGGAGTTCATTGGATTATTTTGCGGCTGTGTTTTGGATGTTGAATCACCGGCTACTTTGTAGAGGGGTATCGTCTTAAAATTTGTTACCAGCTGTTTATTCTTAAGATCCACTATACACTGATAGTGTTCCAAGAAGTCTGAACCTAACAAACCGTCAAAGTCTATGTCCAGATTGCAAAAATATACCTTGTGTGGATCTTTTACGTTAAAAGGTACCAAGGTCGATTCGTTAATAAGTATTTTTTGGTCAGTGATTCCCTGAATGATGACATTTTCAGGTGATCTTTGTCGAAATTTTTCAAATATAGTCGGTTTGAAAATTGAAAGACCGGCTCCTGAGTCTACTAAAAATTTAAAAGTCTTCATCGCGTCTGTAATATAATAGAAGTTTTTTGATTTAACAGTGTGTAAAGAATTAATAGGAAGTTTTGCTCGGGAAAATTCAAGTTGGGGTTGTAATGGTCCAAGTTCATAGTATGAATTTGTGCTTGAATCTCGGCCATGTCTTGTTGTGGATTCGGGGGGTCTGTTGGCGCAGGTGGGCCCTGGCGAAAACTCGGATTTATTTGGTCGAATAGTTCAGGTAGATCTTGATAGTTGTATTCGTCTTGTGATTCATAGTTATCCTCAAATTCTTCTGATTCTGATCTGATCCTCATAGGAGTAGTTTTGATCTTGATCGTAATTAAGGTGATAGGTTCTATTCTGTGGTCTGTTGAAGTTTGGATTTTGTTGAACCACTGATGTTCTAATTCCTATATTGGGGTTAGGCCTAATTACAGATGGACGATCGTTTCCAAGGTTTTGGTGCAGTCTGAAATTCGTCTGGAACCGTTGTGGCTGTTGGGGTTGTTGCGAATTTTGTTGTTGGAACGGGGGACGTGACATTTGATTTTGGGAGTTCGAGTAATTATTATTTCCGAAATTCTGCCGTTGTCTGCATTCGTTGAACGTATGTCCTGTTCGGTTACAGTGGTTGCGTTGTTTGATGCTAGGGCTTGTACTGGGTCATCGGGGTGGAGCGTTCGTGTTTCTATTAGTGTTCTGGTGGAACTTCTGATTCTCAAAGGAATTCAGCTGAAGCTCTCTCCTGATGCGGTTGGTAGCGGTTAGGATGTCCGCAGGGTCGCTTGCTCTCACAATCTGACCTAATTTCGGTTTCAATCCTGTTAGGAGGATGTTAAGGGCCATTGATTCGGCTAGTCGGGTCTGTGCTTTCTTCTCTTCTTGAGAATAGTTTTGCTTGTTAATGGAAGCGTACATTTTGGCTTCATGTGTCTGACGTCGGCTGATGAACGTTAGTGGTAATTCACTGGGTAGTTGTCGAATTCGTTGAAGATCTTGTATCAGCGACGACAAATCGCGAGAATCTCTGAAATGTGTTTCTAATAGTGACTTTATTTCTTGCCACGTACTAGGATTCCTAGAGTTTATAAGCTCCGCCGCTCGACCGCCTAATTTATTTTTTATATGTAATTTTAATAAAATTATTTGGTTACCGACGGCCATATTATGAGCCGTGGTGCAAGACAATATAAACGTATTCAGAAATATTTGACTTCCATCGTTCTCAGGCACGATGGAAAAGAACTGTATATGAAAATAAATTTGATTCAATAAATTCAATTAAATGGTGAGTGCGTAAGAAATTTAAAACTAGATGATCTTAGTGTACTTACAATATTTTCCACATACTGCGCTGTCAGGTTATTTGCACTGTTCCTGATGTTGGAGTAGATGGTTGAAGGGATGTTTGAAGGCTGTTGTTCTTCTTCTTTAGGGTTTGAGAACCTCCATAAACAGTTGGGACTGCCGTGTTCCGATAAATTTCACCTGGTGAGGACTGCCTTTTTCTGTTCGTGTAGAAGGATCCCACTTCTGACACCAATTTTACATCACTTTATTTCAAAATGACTTTTTTAAAACATTTACAACTTTATTTATTGAAAAATCAAAATAAAATTGGGCATAGATTATGCTCACAATGCAAATGAGTTACTAACTAACTTATATATAAGAGATCCCTGTATTTATACAAAATTAAGGTGCTGCGTCGACGGTTCTATTATTCTAGAAGCGCAGTTCCACGGTGTTGGCATCTTCCTACGCTGATTTACTCCTGGATACTTGGTTACAACGTTCAACGTTTCGACATAATACATGTCTTCATCACGATGCTATAATATTAATTCTATAAGTATAAATACATAGAAATATAATAATTCTTACCAAAACTGTGAGGGTATTCAAAATTGACAAATTTAGAAAAACATCAGGATATACATATCAATAGTAATACTTGGACCGCTTTTTTATAAATTATATGTTAAAAATCTTCATTTCAATAGCAGCTACGAAATAATTTTGAAATATTCTGTCAAAGGACTAATTATTTATTTACGTCAGTTATATTCAATTTAAAGTTTCATTTGTTTAAATTATACCAATACTGGGCGATTGTATAAATATAATATAATGGTTGTGCTATCTTCTGTTTATTTAAATATTGCTTAAACTGTGCTGAATTTATACCAGGATACTGGTCTGATAAAACTAGTTTAATGCTTCCATCTTTTTCAACTTTCTTGATTAAGTTTATAAAATCCTTTGCAGCTTGAGTCTTTGAAGTTATTATGTACGCAAATCTTGTAAAATGATCCACCGCCAAGTGTAAATATTTTTTTGTGCTTTTGTTACCTTTGAAACCTCCTATTGTATCTATAGACACTATTTCGAAAGGATCCTTTGCTGGCCCTAGTTGAGACAACGGTGCTTTAAAACAGCCTATTCTTGATTTATTTTTTATACAAGTTTCGCAAGATCTACAAGTCAATCTTATGTGCTTATACATGTTTTTAAAATAAAATTTTTGTCCAAAAGTTAAAATTAACTGTTTTGTGCCTATATGCCCCTGATCAACATGTACGTTATTAATAAGAGACTTTTTCTTTCAGTGATCCATATTTTTTTTCTATTATTTATAATTTTATATATTATGTTACCTTTAATAATGCATTTATCATCGGCTTTTAACAATTTCTGATTTTCTTTGATATTATTCAGTTTCAATAAGTTTGAAGTTCTAATCACAGAATCCTTGTCTGTATTGTCTGTATCCATACGTGGTTCCAAAACCGGGTTTCTGGACAAACAATCTGCTTCAATGTTGTCTTTGCCTGGATTATATACAATTTCAAAGTCAAAATGTGAAATATAATTCAAAATCTGTACAAGTTCCGTATCGTTACTTTTTTTTATATTGAAATTTTCTAATGGCCGATGGTCCGAGAATACAATGAACTTTTTTCCAATCAAGTAGAATTGCCAATACAATATGGCTTCTTTAATGGCAAGGCATTCTATAAAAATAGCTTTCTTCCTTTTCTGAGCGTCTGTCAACTTTCTAGAAAAGAAGAACACTGTTTTCAAAATGTTATCTTTCTGTGGCTGTTTTAATATTGCTCCCACTCCTTTCATACTTGCATCAGTGAAAATAAATATTGGAGCCTCTGGATCAAAAATTGCCAAGGCTGGAACAGTACATAAATATTCTTTAGTTGAGTTGAAACTATTCCTACACTCTTCAGACCAATCGAAGTGTACATTATTCCTTAACAAATTTCTCAAAGGATCTAGTAAAACTACATGATTTGGTATGAACTCCAAATAAAAATTTACCTTGCCTAGAAACTGTCTAACTTGTTTCTTTGTTTTGGGAATAGGGAATTTCTTAATAGCCACTAAATTATCATTTATTGGCTTAATCATATTGTTTCCAATTTCATGTCCCAAGTATGTTATTTTTCTTTGAGCAAACTGACATTTGTTTTTATTCAATTTAAAACCTTGGTCATGTAAAACTTGCAGTGCTCGCTCTACATGACATACATGATCGTCGTAAGCCTTAGAAAACACCAGTATATCATCTATATAGTTTACTACAAAAGCATCCAATTTATTTTTCCTTATTACAGCTGCTAGAACTCTTTGAAAAATAGCGGAAGCAGTTTTCAAACCAAAAGTTAAACATTTCCATTGCCAGTGTCCATGATGAGTCACAAAACCCAACTTATGTCTATCTTTTGCGCGCACCGGAATCGACCAAAACGCTGAGTTAACATCCAATTTTGAAAAAAAATTACAGTTTCTGGCGCGAACAGTGATATCGTCTATCCTTGGAAAAGGCTGACTCTCTGGCACTACAATTTTGTTGAGCTCTTTAAAATCAATGCACATACGTGATCTCTTACCTTCTTCTTTCTTGAAAACCATGGTTACAGGAGCTGCATAAGGACTGCTTGACTCCTCTAAACTAGCTACTACCTCCTGTATTTCATTATTATTTGTAACTTTGATATTTTCATTTTTAAAATTTTTAATTTGCCTATCTTTATTACGGCATACATTTTCTAAATGAAATCTATTTTTGAAACCTAACCTATCACATATATTACATGGTTTCTTTTCAATTGTATTTCGCTTGTTTACATTCTCATTTTTTGAATCGTTAATCTTACCAAATTGTTTTAGTCTTGACATCAGATTTTCTATGTTTACAATGGATTGTTTATCTAACTTATTTTGAATGAAATTTGGTAAACTAATAACAATCATGTTAATTTGTGTGTTTGTGGTTAAGCTATCATCCGCTTCTAATAATAATCTTCTTTTCTTTAATGCATATTCTAATAGCGAGCCATTATAAAACTTAAAGTTGTAGGCGTATGCTATATCTGTCCAGGATTGTGCAGAGAAAGTATCAATAAATGCATTATTCCATGCCTCCCAATTGAGTAAAGAGTTCTGCTTTACAAATATACTATACCAATCTAATGCAGGCTTCTCTAAAAATGATTTTAATACTTCCGCGTATTTATTTTTGGCAATGCCCACTCTGTCACACTCCTGCACAAATAAATTCATCCAAACACCTGTATTTGTACTCTCACCGTTGAACTTTTCAATCACCATATCCTTCATCAGCGAGCTTGTTTTTCTTTCATGTGTTGTTGTTGGCTCTCTGTTTACATCTGGCTCCAGCATTGTATTATTCTCTTCCAAATATTCGTCGTGAAACACAACATTACCTACTTCATCAACATAAATTCTTTGAAGATCTTCATATAATGTCAGCGTAATATTGCGAAATTTATTGCGAAGTCTTAAACTTTTAACAACCTTTTTGACAATTGGATTTTCAAAAAGTAGAGTATGTTGGGCACTAGTCTGCTTATCTGTTGGAAACAAAAAACTTTCCTTTTGGCCATGCAGCTGAATTCTTTTCACTTTAACAACAGTGTTTTTCATCTCTGTACCAGCCTCAGAGACAAAGTAAAATTTTGCTTTGATCCCCATTGTATTGATTTGTAAGTCACTATTGCAGGGACTTAACTGGAGAAGTAGGGTTAGAATGAAACAAGTATGATGTAGTAAACAACTGAAATATAATAAGTGCAAATTAGCATCGAACAAAAATGTTACAGTGATCAAATAAACTTAAAACTAACCTGAATCAATACAATTGCCAATAGCTAACCTCTACGTAATTTTCATACAGTAATAACAGTGCTAACAGTTCGGAGTCTTGTTACATACTGACTCCCACTCACTAGTCAACGAATGATATAGCCAAGCTTGGTAACATACAAGCTTACATATATATGTACTAAATGACTTCGGTCTTTACAGTAGATAGATGGCTATAATCACACATAGCCATAAACTACCAACGATGAAAACAACTACTCGGTGGACAAAAGCCCCATCCCGCATTGAATTATATCATCGCTGGCAGGTGCAAAGGATCGAGATCTATCCCGATACCAATTGCGGTAACTTCTAACACCTTTTTGTTTCATTATCTATGGAACACATCACTTTTGAGCCAAGAACAGGATCACTGTGATTTCGACCTTATTAGGATCTCATCAGCTGAACATATGGTTCGGGATGTGTCCAAAGAGTCAGAAAACTGCTGGTTCTACATCGACAAGCGATGCAAACAACCAAACAGCGTGCCGCTTCCAGCGCCACCTAGGAGTTAGAAGTTAAAGTTGAACGCGACCCACGTATCAATGTGAAAAGATGTAAAGATTTCGCTACTGAAAGATATGTACTAAATGACTTCGGTCTTTACAGTAGATAGATGGCTATAATCACGCATAGCCATAAACTACCAACGATGAAAACAACTACTCGGTGGACAAAAGCACCATCCCGCATTGAATTATATCATCGCTGGCAGGTGCAAAGGATCGAGATCTATCCCGATACCAATTGCGGTAACTTCTAACACCTTTTTGTTTCATTATCTATGGAACACATCACTTTTGAGCCAAGAACAGGATCACTGTGATTTCGACCTTATTAGGATCTCATCAGCTGAACATATGGTTCGGGATGTGTCCAAAGAGTCAGAAAACAGCTGGTTCTACATCGACAAGCGATGCAAACAACCAAACAGCGTGCCGCTTCCAGCGCCACCTAGGAGTTAGAAGTTAAAGTTGAACGCGACCCACGTATCAATGTGAAAAGATGTAAAGATTTCGCTACTGAAAGATATGTACTAAATGACTTCGGTCTTTACAGTAGATAGATGGCTATAACCACACATAGCCATAAACTACCAACGATGAAAACAACTACTCGGTGGACAAAAGCCCTTTTGTCCTTTCTGACTCTTTGGACACATCCCGAACCATATGTTCAGCTGATGAGATCCTAATAAGGTCGAAATCACAGTGATCCTGTTCTTGGCTCAAAAGTGATGTGTTCCATAGATAATGAAACAAAAAGGTGTTACAAGTTACCGCAATTGGTATCGGGATAGATCTCGATCCTTTGCACCTGCCAGCGATGATATAATTCAATGCGGGATGGGGCTTTTGTCCTCCGAGTAGTTGTTTTCATCGTTGGTAGTTTATGGCTATGTGTGATTATAGCCATCTATCTACTGTAAAGACCGAAGTCATTTAGTATATATCTTTCAGTAGCGAAATCTTTACATCTTTTCATATATATATATATATATATATATATATATATTTGATAAAATAGATTTTTGTTGGGGATGCAGTCATTTAATAAATAAAATTCTTTGGATTATGCCAAGCTTTCGAGAATGTTTATTCTCTTCGTCGGGGCAAAATTCGTGAATTTACATAAAATTAACCACAAACAGGAAAGATTTCATAGTCAGCAATCAGAAATGTCATTAGTTATTTATCAAAAATCTATTTTATCAAATAATAAACCAGTCAAGAATTCAGAATCAAATATATATATATATATATATATATATATATATATATTTTTCTTGTTGATGGTTTTTGAGCCAGCTGGATTTATTTTATTGTGTTGGATTTCTTGGGGATACGACTCGAAATGAATTGGAAAAATGTGAAATTGTTATGAAACAATTATGTCTTTATTTAATGTAATAATTGGAAAAATATATATACGTTTCGACCATAAACTTTGTGGTCTTTTTCAATATGTTTATATTATTCAACTAAATTAAATAAATTCCTTAAAAATAGAAACTAAAAAATGGTTTTACGAATCCTTATGTCAAAGAATGACCATTTTTTAGTTTCTATTTTTAAGGAATTTATTTAATTTAGTTGAATAATATAAACATATTGAAAAAGACCACAAAGTTTATGGTCGAAACGTATATATATTTTTCCAATTATTACATTAAATAAAGACATAATTGTTTCATAACAATTTCACATTTTTCCAATTCATTTCGAGTCGTATCCCCAAGAAATCCAACACAATAAAATATATATATATATATATATATATATATATATATATATATATATATATATATATATATATGTATGTCCAATGGTCATTTCCGAGACATTATTTTTCTATATATTTTATTGTATACATAAGAGTACAAATGTATAGCGATCTCGAAAATATGAGTTTTTTGGAATTATTTAAGAAAATAAAAAAGTTTCTATATACCAGCTACTTCCGGGACATTTTTGTTCTTCATTTTTTTTTTCAACATTTGTTGGGTATACATAAGTTATACTTTAGCTTGAATATTTTCAAAATTTAATGATTTTTCTAAAAACCATAAATTTTTCTCAAAAAAATCAATAGATATCCATTAAAGCTGTACATACAGTAAACCGCCTAGCTTTTATTTTTAGTTGATCCTATTTTGGATATCATCACATATTGGTAGGAATTCAACAAACAAATATGTTAATAATGCTGATAATATTAATCGAAACATTTAGACTGAAAGCGTCAACTGATAAGAGTGACAAGTCTACATAACTCAACGTATTCTAACATTCGAAATGATTTTAATAATTTTCTTATTTCTCCCACCGAAATTTGGGGGAAAATAAAGCGAATGAGTGGCACTAAACTACAGAATACTGTATCTGCAATTGTACTGCAAGATACATTAATAAATGATGATCAAGAAATTGCCAATACAATAGCTCAACATTTCCATGAAAAATTCAAAAGTTCTAACAAAGTACAAAACGAGAACAATGTGCCACCAGAGTCACCAATACTCCCACAAAGTCAAATCGAGGATCTCTCATTTTAAACCTACCTCTCTCCTTCCAAGAACCCTCATTTGCCCTTAAAAAAGCAAGAACTCCGCCGCAGGACCAGATAATATCCCCTTCATTTTCCTAAAAAATCTATCCGAGAATGGCCTCAAAAAACTCCTGGAATTTTTCTGCAATCTGTGGACTGGTCATAAACTCCCAAAACTCTGGCAAAAATCAATCATTCTTCCGATCCGTAAACAAGAACAACCACTAAACTGCCCAAGTTCATACAGACCTATTGCTCTAACCTGTAATATGTGCAAACTCATCGAAAAAGTCATATGTTCTCAGACTCCAGTGGTACTTGCAAATATATAATATAATCTCTCCTCACCAATCCGGTTTCCGCCCCCGACGCTGTACGCTTGACAATCTAGCTGCTCTTCAAGAGTATATTTCCGAAGTCTTCATTAAGCAACAGGACGTGATAGTTGCTATATTTGGTATCGAAGGTGCTTTTGACCGCGTATATAAGCACGTTATTCTCAATTTCCTATCACAGTACCACTTCAATGGAAATACATATTCGTTCATTGATAACTTTTTATCAACTCGAAAATTTGTAGTAACTGTCAAAACACTGCCTAGTTTCGACACCACTTTATGCGAACTTCCTAAGCAAGAAACCTCATGCCTCCTTATCCAAGAGAATCTCTACCAAAAAACCAATCAAGGTTCATATGATACTGTTCTTTACACCGATGCCTCCAAAAATGAGGCAGGTCGCTTCTGCTCAGTGACAACCTCGAATGACACACTCCAACAATTCAAGCTTGCCAATTCTGGTGAACTATATGCCATCTTTAAAGCACTTGACAACATAGATATCGGCCACCGTAAACTTGCTATATGCACCGACTCAGCGTCCTCCGTGGAACTCATCAAAGACCGATATACTCAACACCCTATAGTCCAAAATATCCACAATTGCTATCAAGAACAGATCAGCACAATTATTGACCAGTCATATGGATCCCTTCCCATATGGGAATAACGGGAAACGAACTTGCCGACGAAGCCGCTAAAAACGTACCTGAGAACCTTACTACTATATCCAACATCACCACTCAATGATCTCCAACTACATCTCAAAGACAAAATCAGAGAAAATTGGCAGCAAAAATGGGATGACAATTCCTCCAAACTACATGAAATCCACCCAAGCATAAAACCTTTTAAGTTAACCACACCAAATAGACGAACAACAGTCATAATAAGGAGACACAGAATCGGGCATACCCGACTTACCCACGATTACCTCATGTCTTTATCCGCTCCTCCCCAATGCGAGTACTGCAACATGCCTGTCACTGTCAAGCACATCCTTATGGACTGTGGTCGATACACAGAAAACCGGATACTACATTGCCTACAAGGAAATTTACAGACGGTTCTCTCCAAGTCAGATAATTTTACGAACATTATAAACTTCCTCAAAAGTCTGTCGATAGCACATGTCATCTACATATAACTATAGAATGTGTATTGTATTATAAATGTATTATATATATATATATATATATATATATATATATATATATATATATATATATATTGTGTCAATGACCACGGCAGTCGAGACACTTGACCTCAAATAAAAAAAATAACAGTGGGAGCGTGGTATGATCAAACTACAAAACCACTACATCTCATAACTACATTTTTCTCACAGAAAACCGATTCAAGCATGACAGTTTGTTTGAGAAAGGACTGACATTACGTTACGTTGATTTGAATTTCAATTCTAAACAAAAGAGGCCGTACTGTACGTATTTAAATTTCAATACGATCTCAAATTTCAAACCCCTTTTTCATTACCGTTAATCCTACACAGAACATAAATGAAATTAATCATTAGAGAGGATTATTTAAAAAATGTATTCTATTCTCTTCAATACCGAACAAGTCTATTAAGTAATAACTAATGACCCAAATCATCAGACGTTGAAGATGCAAGTATTTTTTATATACAGTGAAGATGTAATTGTAATTGTTGTTGTTGACCTGTAACGCTCATATTTTGAAATTTATATCCGATATATTAGAGGTATTGTTCCTTATTCGGTCAATTCACCTATATGTTAAAATCAATTGAGCATAGGTATGCCACATAAACATGGAATAATATATGGGGTGTCCTATTTAAAAAAACGTTCATGACGTCACACAGATGTATAGTCGAACAGAGAACATCAAAGAAATGCGCGATCTAATTCAAAGTTTGATATAACTGCGCAATTTTTCATAAATTGTACAGGGTGTTGTTTATTTACATTTTCCATTTCAAACGTTCGCGCTGTGTCGAAGATAAGGATGAACAGCGTGGGAATATCGGAAATCATAAGAGATACGAGGTCAGTTAAATTAGAGAAAATTTGCGCATTCAGTCGCCAGATAATTTGCTGCTTACAGCACCTCAATATTTCGAGTAGTTACGAAGATATACAAAAAAATCCAAAAAGTTTCGATTTTGGTTTTATTTTTTCTAAAGTTATTTGAAGAAGTTGAAGATTCTATATACCTGTTACTTCCGGGACATTTTTCTTATTCCTTTTTTTAACATTTGTTGGGTATACATCAACTTGCATATTTTAAAATTTTAATAATTTCTCTAAAACACATGCAATTTTCTCAAAGAAGCCATAGATATTTATAAATGTTGTACAGTAAACCCGCCCTACAGAAAACCGATTTAAAGATGATAGTTTTTTGTTTGAGAAAGGTCTAATATTACGTTACGTTAATTCAAATTTCGATTCTAAACAGAAAATGGCCGTACTGACTTTAAATTTCAATATGATCTCAAATCCTTCTTTCAATTTCTTTAATCGTACCTACTCAAAACGGACAATAAAGCTCTAATGGATTTGCGATGTTGTCACTCAGTTCCATTTCAATAGTACCTACCAAGTTGGAAATCCTTCCATTAAATCAATTTCTGATGACACGTAGTTGAAAACCAAACTTGTATTATAAACAAAACAACTTTATTTCAGATGTTCTTATCTTAAGTATTGCTAGAACTCAGAGTGAAAATACAGTTTACTTGAGTTTGCAACTGTTGGCTGAGGTGCATGAGTATGGAGAAATATCAAATCGGTACAATTCTGGGATATTGACAACGGAGCGTTCCGCGACGTCGCACGTCAACAAGAGATTAAATCTAGAGACATGATTTCATAGATCGAAATGAAAAATAGGCGAATCACAGTTGCAATACACAGATGAAAGACAGATTGTAACGTAGAACTAGGTATAATGATGTATCATCATGTCGAAAAAAAACACAATAGGTCACTTAAATTCTGTAGATATTTTGTTGTTTGAACGCCACTGCGCCAATGATTTGGCGAAAGGAATCGCGGCGCCGTGGTTTTCGTTATACCGAAATCATCAAATACAAAAACAGTGAAAATCTCCATTTTTAAAGCTTTTAATTAAAATACTCTTAGCGAGAAAATAAATAATTGCGCCTTGTATAAATTGATTGATAATGCTGTGCTAGCAAGTTGGGAAATCAAGGTTCCCAAAACAAAAACAAGCATACGCCGTACATTACACAATTGGATGACTGTAAATCAAGGAGTAACGACGTATAGTGTCAGTGTTTACTTCGCATGAAGTCATGAGTCAGAGAATATATACCTACCTACGACCTACAACCAAGGTTGGGATTTTTAGTATAATTTTACTAAATTTAGAACTTTTCGATTCTATTTAGTAGCCTAGTATTCTCTGAGGAAATCTAATATTTTCAAACAATATGCCAATATATGAGTAATTCTGTGCTTTTACTTGGAACTGCTTGGAAGTTATATCTGCTTGGAATTTGGAATGTGAGCCTGAAGCACGGTCAAATCTGTTTTGTGCTCTCCGCTCAACTTTGTGTTTCGTGTTCTTTGTTGTCAGTAAATCGTACGTTGTCCGTCGTCATCGTACCCACAGAATACTAATGTGATACCCGTAGCCAAGAATATATAAAGGAAGGATGACTAACTCTACATCCTGTTCTATAAGCAGAAGTGGCTGAAATAACGTCCCGTGATAAGTTGTCAATTTGGTATATTGCGCAGTATTCCAGTGTCTATTGTTGTATTCAAGCTTCCTTCGCCCATACTACATATGGATGCGCCTCGTAATTTTGCGCAACACACCGAAATGACATAAGATAACCCAACGTTTTTTGTGCTACCCCCACTACTCGTGTTATTCGTCCTCCCTATATTTGTTCGTGCCCGTAGCTTTACCTTAGCGTTGTTTAACCGAATTTTATAACAAATGAACAAGTTTTATGTCTTTCATTTGAATTTCCCAAGTTTTGTCTGTATCGAAGGAATTTAGTATTTGAGCTTCAAATTTAGTAGACAATCAAGTCATTTTTAGTACAACTGGCAACGGCGGCTAGCACAACACTGCCTACAACTGCCAGTTTGTTCGAGTTTTCAAGGGAAGCGCACGTGAATATAGATTGCTAGGTATGTATATTTATTCAGTAATTTTATTATGTAAAAAGAACTTTCAATATTCATATAGGTATTTTTAGCCATGTTTGGTCAAGTTCGTTTCGCGTCTGGTGAAAAGGGAATTTATTCGATGAAACGGATAAAGATTCTAGGAGAAAACCGTTGTACGGTGAAACACAATGGCTGCTCTTACGAAGCTACTTTACTCAAGAAATTTGGTAAGTATTATTTCGTTAGACCGTTTTGAATGGTTACTCAAAACAAAACGTCACCCGTGTTTCCCTTTGCGGGGGGCTTACTATTGCTGACATGTAGGGTTGCCATAACTAGTGTTTTGTTTTTTATTTTAACACGTTTCTTGTTTAACACCGAATTAAGTTTTGATTATGAATAGGGCTTTACAACTTTATTATGGAACACATTTCGCTTCAAGGTAAACTCATTTGAAATTGCAAACGTATCATTTTCACCCCTATATCACCCACGCAAACCCCCTCATTGAGTATTTTATTTGTCTATTATAATCCACTTTACTATTCTTATTCAAATCCTCATGAAAATTGTTTTGCCATAATGTATGTTAATTCTTGTCTAATAATCGGAATTATACGGTAGTAGGAATAACATGAAAAATATTTTTAATTATTTTAGATGATAAAACGAAATATGAGACTCTTGAATCATCAACTGCACACTCACTAAATATAAAAAATATTTCCTTTGGACCTGACCTAGTAGTTAATATTAGAGAAGAATCTTTCATAATGAGAAGTTTTGATACCGATATATCAATGGAGGAGTTTAATGGTGAGTTCATGAGGTAACGTTGAGACTTAAGATATTTAATTGGCTATTTCTTGCTAGATAATGATGATCACGAAAAAAAAAAACGGTGCAGTCCTGCTGATTGCGATATTACAGGTAAAGTAAATTTCTTTTAAAGAATTACATGTGTGGGAAATTATGAGAAATTACTTATTTCACATTATTTATAATTTTTTTCTTCTTTTTTTCAACCTTCTTGCGTCCATACTTGAGCATAGGTCTCCCTTAATGACTTCCATCTCTCGCGGTCTTTAGCTGTTTCCATCCATTTCAGTCCTGCAGTTCGCTTGATGTCATCGTACCATCTTGTATTCGGTCTACCTCTTGATCTTCCTCACAGACATAGTCTCCATTCTATTATCTTGATGTTCCATCTCTCGTCGTCTCTCCTTGCTACATGTCCCGCAAAGTCCCATTTCATCTGGGTTACCCTTTCTATTTCATCCTTGAACTGTGTATGTTGTCTTATGTATTCGTCTGACTTCCTATCTCTTAAAGAAATACACATCATTGTCCTTTCCATACCTTTTTGTGTTGTTTTTAATTTTTGTATTGTCTGTTTTTTGTAAGGGTCCACGTCTGCGCTCCATATGTTAATACTGACAGTATGCACTGGTCGAACACTTTTGCCTAGACAAAATTATGAACTTGTCCTTTAATAATACCACTATCAATCAATTTGGATTGCTTTTCTTCTAGAGGAAGATCGACACTTGCGTAACATTATGATATTTCGATAATTACTTGTACAGGGTGTACAAAAAATAGGCCCGAAAAAAGTATTAAAAAAACGTCAAGTCATTTTCTCTAAATGGCGACCCTTCGTTTTTATCACTTCATTAGATTTAACGACCAAAATTAACCCCATTTTGTGTAAGTTTCCCCATTCCGAAAGTAAGTAATCTTTGAAATATTTGACAAATTCAATTTTGATTCTTATTTTTGAGCACCCTTTACTCGTAATTATGAAAATATCATATATACTATTGAAAACAATCAGTCTTCTCAGATTGCATAACTAATGGCCTGCTTATAGGAAAAATTGATAACTTTGTTTCGGCCTGCGAAAATCATTTTTCACATAAAATCTTTAATCTGATAGAAACATTGAACATTAATATACAGGGCATTGCATTTCATTTTTATTTTAAACAGCATTTTTTCGGTATTTGTCAAACTGTTTGAAAACTACTTACTTTCGGAATAGGGAAACTTACGAAAAGTAGACTTAATTTTGGTTGTAAATTCTAATGAAGTTACAAAAACAGGGGTTTGCCAATCGAAAAAAAAAAAAATACATTTTTTGGAATCCTATTTTCACTCATATTTTTTGGACACCTTATACAAATATCTAGCTAAATATTATAATGTTAGGTTAGAATCAACCTTCCTTTGCAAGAAAAGCTATCTAAATTGATTGATAGCAGTATTATTATAGGAAAAGTTCATAATTTTGTCTAGGCCTGCAAACGTCATTTTTCACATAAAATCTTCAATATGTCAGAAACGGTTAAACTTAGGTAAAGGATATTATACATAAACTTATCCTAGAATTTGATTTAGAATCTAAAAATGCATGAATATACATGCATTCTATGTAAAATAGCAAGTTGACATCTACTTCCGGTTTAACCGGAAGTGCTGCAAATTTTAAAATATTTTAGAAGTGTGTGCCCCAATGACTCTGAATATGTCTCCAAAATTTCAGATTCCAATTAGTTATAGTTCTACTGCAATTGATCGCCACCGTTCCCGAAAGACAACACTGTATAGTTGAACCGGACTAAAAGTATCCTGAATGGTTATTGGTATATTATTAGATAAATACAGATTTCAGAATCGCTTTATAAGTAAGGTTCTAGACGCATTATTAACTATAACAAGTCAATCTTATTGTTGTCGAACAAGAATGTTACCTAAAAATCCATGATTGAGTGAGTTTGTAGTAGAGGAAAGTACTTCCGGGAGATAGGGTTTTGGTTTTTTGTTTATCTGAAATTATATTGATAGCCACAAGATAACCATTTATGGCGATTTTTGCCCAGTTCATTTAAACATAATCGGTCCAGATCGATTTGCAATGTTTAAGAGACGTTTGAATGTCTTACTTGAGACAATACAAAAGTGTTCCACTATCTGTTACAGGATATTCTGACAATTCTATCGAAGATCCAGATTTTACACCAAATTTGCCAGAACATGCCTCCAGCTTGGAAGCTTCAGATGAATATTATGGAGAAGAGATATTTAGGAAAAAAGAATCAAACCTGGAAGTATCTCAGGCACCCACACAATCACCTCTTAATATTTTATTGAATACTTCTTTGAATCACTCCACTACCTGCGACAAAGAAAATTTACATATAGAATCTTCCCGGGGTAAACTAGGTGATAAAAAATTTAATGTTTGTGTTTATTGCCTCAAAAAGCAATTTAAAATTGCTCGCCATCTAGAAACAATGCATGCAAAGGAAACCGAGGTTCAAAACTTTTTGTACATGCCTAAAGGAAGCCAGGAAAGAAGAGACGCTATAGCTTGTTTGAGAAGAAAAGGAAATTTTATTTACAATACAAAAGAAAATATTAACAATGGGGACTTGATTGTATCTCGGCGTCCGAATATAAAATTCAAAAGAACTGGAAAAGACTATAAAGCTTGTGCAAACTGTAAGGGATTTTTCTCAAACAAATGTTTGAGAGTACATTTCAAAAATTGTACTGGCTTATCTAGTAAAACGAATCGTATAGTTTGTAAAAGTAGCAAGGCAGTCGAGGGAAGAATACATAAGAAAGCATCAGCTACGGTTCGGACTAAATTATTTCCCGCTTTAAGAGAAGATGACATAGTTAAACGTATTAGATATGACGAATTGATAATAATTTATGCAAATAAAATGTGTGTCAAATATAAAAATGAAAGATATTACGAAATGATTCGACAGAAGCTTAGACTATTGGGAAGATTCAAGCAAGCAATTGGGATGAAAAATAAAGAAATTACAGATTTAAAGAGTGTTTATGCCCCAAAATATTGTGAAGATGCTATCAATGCAATTCATTCTGTAGCAGGGCTAAACCAAGAGATTGGTGATTTTAAAACACCAACAGTAGCTTCCACTTTAGGTACATTAATTAAGCAAATCGGTCAAATATTCATTAATGAGTGCATTATAGCTGAGGATGAGATGAAGCATAAAAATGTTAAGAACTTTTTAAAACTTTTCACACAAGAATTCAACATAAATACAAATCGTGCTGTGACTGAATCCCAAGTTAAAATAAAACGACGCAAAATAATCGATTTACCATCAACAAGAGACATAAAACTATTCCACTATTTTATACATAAAAGAAAACTGGAAGCCCTTTCAATTTTAAAAGAGAAATTCAATTTCAAAAGCTGGTATGAATTAATGGAAACGACACTATTGAGCATACAAATATTTAATAGAAGAAGAGCAGGAGAAGTAGAAAGGATTTTTATTGAAGATTATAAAACTTGTCAAGGAATTAGTAACACAAGCGAAATTTATCTTACTCTTTCTGCAGAAGAAAGAGAATTGGCAAATAAGTATGTACGTTTCGAAATTCGGGGGAAACTAAATAGAACGGTCGCTGTCATTTTAAACAGAAAACAAGTCCACTGTATAGAAACAATACTTAAATTCAGAAAGGATGGAGGTGTGAGCAAGCTTAATCCTTACCTCTTTGGTATTCCTGGATACTCGTCGAAGTTATACCTCAGCTCATGCAAAATTATGAGAAAATATTCCATTCTATGTGGTGCTGAGCAACCCGAAAGATTGAGGGGTACAAAACTTCGAAAACATATGGCGACTACGTGTATAAAATTCAATCTAGAAGATAAAGAGGTGACAGATTTGGCAGCGTTTATGGGACACCATGAAAAAATTCACAAGGACATTTATCGACAACCCGTTTTAAGTAAACAAATATTGCGAATGTCGCAGTTGCTGAAAGAGGCCCAAGGAGGCAGTGAGGATGACAGCGATGAGAGTCTAGACGAGAGCATGAGTGAATCAGATGCAAGAGATAATTTGAATCAACCATCCACATCCATAGACACAAGAAAAAAAAGATCAGGTTAGATTTTCATTAATTTTTCTCCTAAGCTTAAATGTTAAGGTTTACTAAATGAAATACTAGTTCTGAATTTTAACGGCCACTCAAGCATTTCTATATTTGATGAGGTATAGTGAACAGTCATAAATATGCAATATTGACTATTCTACATAAATAATAGTCAACTGCTTTTTGGGGATTTTTTCTTGGTATTTTGTGCTAGATCAGTCGATTAATATGTATCAATATTTATAACACTCAACTTTATTTTTCAGTATCACCATATGGACCAGTTAAAAGAAGAAGATGGGATGAAAGAGAGAAAAGGATTATACAGAAATTATTTGCTCACAATATCGAGAGTGGAAAGTTACCTTCTCTGAACATGATTAAAAATTTAAAAGCCAATGAACCTGGAATACAATTGCGGACATCACCGCAAATAAAGACTTACATACACAACCAAATTAAAGCACGTAATTCGTTGATGTCTTAACACATAAACTGCCATGTTCAGCAGATGCTGTCGTTTATTTGATTATCAGATCTTTCCACACTTAGACCAGGAGCTGAGAGGGTGTTTACATGTATCATAGAATCCAGGACAAGACTTTGAGACCTGAAAGACAACATTATTCCCCACTTTTAATGTTATAGAATGTCACTCCTCAAGTGTATGGGTGAATATTTTTCTTACGGATGAACATATATAATTGGTAGGTACTGGTATGGTGTTTTGGTTCCAACATGCTCTGCGCATCACTCAAGCAAAAATTACACTGCTATACCATACCGAAAAATATATTCAATTGGCACCCCCTTAGCGACATCCTAGTGGTATGACAGTGTGATTTTCGCTTAATTGGTGCACAGAGCATCTTGAAACCTAAATGCCATACCAGTACCAATTATACATGTTCAGAGTTGGGAGTAACTAGTAACTTAGTTACTTGAAAGTATCTAAGTTTCTTCAATGTAACTTAGTTACTGTAACTTAGTTCCTTTCTTAGATAACTGTATCTGTAACTTGTATCTAGTTACTTCTAAAGAGTAACTTGTAACTGTTCCTTTAGAAAAGTAACTTAAGTTACATAGAAGGAACTTTAGTTACATAATGTAACTTAAGTTACAAAAGGTAACTTAAGTTACATAAAGTATCTTTAGTTACAATATGTAACTTCAGTTACAATGAGTAACTTTAGTTACAAAAAGTAACTTAAGTTACAGAAAAGTATCTTAAATGCTGAGTGTCGGCGGCAATTTTCCCGCTTGTGGCGTCGCCGACAGCCATTGCATGCAACAACACGGCGTGCGCGTGCGGTACTAGTTTAGTCTTGGACTAGCTCATGTTCTGTCTAGTCTGAACTGTCGCTGTTAGCTGTCAGTGTGTTAGTGAAAAAAGTATATCGAAGTTTTGCTGAAAATTCTAGTGCACTGCACGCGTAAGGCAAAAAGGTAAGTAGAACTGTTCTGTAGAACAGTATAATTAAAGATCGAGGCGAAAAGTGGCAGTTTTCTATCGAGAGTAAAGATACCGAAAAGACACTTTCCGCCAAGGTTTGTATAGGTTAGGTAATAATATTTTGACTGGGTTGGTGGCCGAGAGCACAAAAGAGCTGGCTGCGGATATGACAGACCGGGTTCGAGTCCCCGTCACAGCTACTGAAATTTATTTTCTATAGTTTCGGTGATCGGGGAGGAGATAGGGAACAACGAACATCTTTGGGACCTAGATATCAATCCTTCGGACTGTCCAAGGTTACCAGCCGAGTAGTGCTTCGGAGGATACTTAAAAAACTAAGGTCCCCGTCCTCTGAAGTCGCACAAGTCCCCTGACTTCTGAGGGTTGACGGTAATACACAATTTTTTTTTTTTTTTTTAAACAACTTGGCACTTCACACAACATTTGGCACTGTATATCATTCGTGTTAGCTATCGGTAATATCGACTAGATATATAGATGAACAATAATCTGTCTAACGTCGGCGATGACAGCTGTGGTTTTAGTGTGGTCGAGCGACAATGCGAATATGCGGCATGACTCGGATAACCTCATTAAACGTGACCTTGAAAGAGATTCAGAATATATAAAACCTGCCAAACTTGTTTTTCGTTCAAAGTAAAGGATTAGGTGTAAGAATTAGGATGTTTTTTTTCAGATGGACCAAAATTCCAATTCAGCCACCAGAAGTATAAATGATACTTCCGAAGAGATTTCTACACTCAGTGATGTGCATGACGATTTAAGCGACGCAGAGCACCACCCATATAGCGGCGGTACTATTCGACCTTCACAGCAGCTTACTTTAAAAAGTTATTTTGCAAGTTCCCAGTCGCTGCAAAGCCCTGTTGAAAGTACGGAGTCCGGGTCTTCAAACACTTCGAAGTCTTCTGTAGGTCATCATGAACATCGTAAAACTGCCCTCTTTGACGGAAAGTTTTTCCAAGTTAGGGAAATACAAGGATCCAACCTGACTGCAGTTTGTCAACTTTGCCTGCCCGGAGAGAAAATTATTCGGGGATCAACCGGATCTTCAGCAAATTTTCTAAAACACTTGCAAAGAAAACATAAGTCAGTTTCGGGGTATGAAGAATATCTAAGTTACAAAGGCATTAAAAAAGAAGATTCTTCCAAGCGCAAATTTCAAGAGAATACAGACGCAAATTTTGATATCGACAAAAATGGAAAGAAGGCCAAGTCTCAAACTTTGGTGCAATGTTTATCAAAGCCCGCAAACAGGATCAAGCAAGCTGAATTTGACAAGCGTATAATTGCTTTCATTGTAGACAGTATGTCGGCGATTTCCATTGTAGAAAAGCCAAGTTTCACACATATTTTCGACGGCATGGATATAAAGGTGATGTCTAGATCAACCGCAGTCAAAAGAATCTCGAAAATGGCTACTGAATTAGCCAATAACTTGCGAGAAAATTTTAAACGAGTTGATTATGTCTGTACTACAGCTGACATATGGTCAAGCAAAACTCGAAGCTTTTTAGGAGTTACCTGTCACTGGATTGATGGCTATACTTTCGAGCGAAAATCATGTGCATTAGCGTGTAAACGTTTTGCCGGTGCTCACACATATGACAAGATAGCAGAGCTTCTAGAAGAAATTCATTTGTCTTTTGATTTAAATACAACAAAGTTGGTTGCTACAGTAACAGACAATGGCTCTAATTTTGTGAAGGCATTTAAAGAATTTGGTATAAGCAGTATGTACTGTAATGAGCAATATCCAAATGATATATCTGATGCTGAAACGATTGAAACTAATGATATGGATGAGGATGATGAAGCTGGAGATCTTTTTATTCCTGTAAATTTAAACGGAAATGAAATTCACTTACCACATCATTTAAAATGTATAAGCCACACGTTGAGCTTAATTGCAACAACAGACATTTTAAAAACCATAAATCAAAATCATGGCTTAAGAAGTCGGCATACAGCAATAATTAATAAATGTTCTGCGCTTTGGAAAAAGGCGGGTAAACCCAAGTCTGCAGAGATCATGAAAAACATTTTAGGCCACACTTTGAACTATCCTGGAATAACCAGGTGGAATTCCTATTACGATGCTATATCTCAAATTTTAAAAGAAAAAGAAAAGTTGCCGCGTTTATTTGACGAATTAGGTATAAAATCACAAACTTTAAGTAACACCGAGGTAACCTACCTGCAAGAATATTGCCAGGTATTAAAACCCATAGCCATGGCACTAGATATTCTACAAGGTGAAGATGGGGTATTTTTTGGGATTGTTTTACCAACTCTGGGTAGTCTAAAGATCAAGCTAGAAAACCTCAAGTCAAGCAATAATTTCAAGTACATGGAACCCATTTTACAAACTTGTATCACATCTGTACAAAGAAGATTTAAATGTTATTTTGAGTTGTCTGAGGATGCTTATAGCTCAATAGTAGCGAGTGTGACTTGCCCAATGTTTAAACTTAAATGGATAAGTTTGTTTAAAGAAACAGGTTGTGATAGTAGTAAAGTTCAAAACTTATTACGTAAAGAAGTTGAGATTCTACATCAAAGCAGCCTCAAGAATTTAGAAAATAAACAGACTCTTGCCATAGCCACTGTTTCCTGTCTATCTTCCGAATTTTTCGAATTTGATTGCCTGAATAAAGTAGACAGTGCCCGTACTGATGCTGCCTTGGATTGTTCCGATGAATACAAATGCCAAATAGATCTTCAAATATTGCAATATTTACAAGATTCAGATACAAACCTCAAGATGTTAGACAAATATGATTTAATTAAGAAAGTGTTTGTAAAGTTTAACAGCCCTTTGCCATCTTCAGCACCCGTAGAGCGCATGTTTTCATTTGCTACATTTATCCATTCCCCAAGAAGAAGCAACCTTTCAGATAGAAATTTTGAAAATTTGGTATTTTTAAAAGCAAATACCTCTCACCTTTCTACATCATAATACCTAATTTTATTTATCGACGAATTTTTGCTTTTTTGGTTGTTTGTGATTTGTGATAAGCACTCAGTCCAAATTTTGAATGTATTCTTGAATAAATCTGGACAACTTCAAAAGAGATAATTTTTAGGTTAGTTTAAGCGTTTTTATGAATAAAATATTATGTTTTTATGTTGTTTTGACGGCTGTCTTGTTGTTTATTATATTATTATTATAGCTAATTTTTATAGTCTTATTTTATTACCCGAGCCTGTTTGCGTTTTAATTTTAGAATATTTTCTGAACACAAAAGAAATCCTGATTTTGAATAGGTAAGGTACTCGTACTAGTATAGTAGTTCTAGTACAACTTTTCGTTTAATTTAAATAAAAAGTAACTTAGTAACTGTAAGTTACGTTTCAAAAATAACTAAGTTACTTTAGGAACTTAGTTACTTGTTACAGAAAAGTAACTTATTATAAGTAACTTAAGATACTTTTCTGAAAAGTAACTTGTAACTGTAACTAGTTACTTCTTAAAAGTAACTTTCGCAACTCTGTACATGTTCATCCCTAAAAAAAATATTCACCCCACAGTAAAAGCTACATTTTGGGGGTGACATATCATAACATTAAAAGTGGGGAATAATGTTGTCTATCAGTCCCTGAAGCCTCATCGTGGGTTCTATGATACATGCAAACACTCTCTCGACTCCGGGTCTAACTCTTGGCTTCGGTGGATAGCGAATGTCCACCAGAACAGTACAAACTCTATGGGTTCATGTTTTATTTGGCATTGTGTTTCATTCAAACATCGAATTGTATTCTTTCATTTTTATTTTTAGTTGCTACACAACTGCCTTTTCTGCCATTCCAGTAGGTTATGATTTTTTTGCTGAGGTAAAATTTTTATTTTCTTATTGTTCTGAAATGTATGTATTTTTATATTAATAAAATTGATGAAAATATATTTCATTATTTTTTATTTCAAAACCCAACAAAGCATGATTTGAAAAGCCTGTCAAAGTTCATGCGAATCGGATGGAGTATATAAAAACCCATCCTGAAGATAGAAGCAGAGAAAATATATTTTATATAAATATTGACTATTTCTTGTTAATAACATTGATAACAATACTGCTGTTGTAACAAAGGGTATCTATCCACAGAATCGTAGTTTTGAGAAAATCTAACAAATAGGTTTTGGTCTATGATAGGTTTTTTAGCTCTCGAGATTATCAAGAGCCCCTATTAACAAATACCAACCTCAAAAATTTCACCAAAATTGTTATAACCTCGACTCGGGGGAGAGACGAAAAAATCACAACTCGAGATTTTGAGGTTTTTTCACGTTTCATGACCCGTACATTACGAGAAACATGTTTCCAGAAAATTTCTGTTGGCGATCTAGCGGTCAGACGAAATAAGATATCTACTTCAAATTTGGTAGGCTTGTATAGTACATTAGAATTGTAAGTGACCATTGTGGCCAGTTTTTCGAATTTCATTCCAGGGGAGGAGTGAGACCTTATATACTCTTTGGGTGAGATTGATATAAAACATGAATTTTACGAAAATTTCATAATTAAGGTTGAAGATATTGGACATTGAGCTTTTTCTACTCTCACAAAACTACTCTTGGATATGGGTTGAAAGTCAATTCTTAAGATTTTGGGGTATTAACTCCAAATTTGGTAAAGTTGTATTTGATAAGGGTAACCGACAGTAGATGCATTTTCTGATAATTCAGTATCAACTGATACTGATAAGCCTTTTACTGTCAATTAGTTTCAATACTTTTCTATTAAAATTAAAATAATAAAGTTGGTATGATATACTCCTAATATTTAGAATAAACCTAGTTTTTCGGTGACAATGATAGTGATCACATCTCATATATCTCAACTGTGGGAGCGTCTGATTACATTTTTTCTAGTGCCCCGACAGCATGATAGTTTTTTTGTTTCAGAAACGACAGTACGTTATGTTTATTTGAATTTCGATTCTAAACAGAAAAATGCCATACTTTATTTAAATTCCAATACTATCTCAAATTCTCAAACACCTTGTTCATTAACGTTTAAGATACACTGCTTTGGTTTCGGTTTGTCGTCGTGGTTTTGCTGGCGGAGACCCAATGCAGTGTATAAATACCTAAAATAAAAACACGCCGAATCGGCGGATGCCGAACCATGTGTCCTTACGCTCAGAATACAGATCCATATATAGCGATCTCTAAAATATGACTTTTTAGGACCCGTGTGATGTTAGCCGACAAAATCGGCGTAATTCAATAAAATTATTTTTTATCTTTCTGAGTTCGTTTAGAGGAGAAACGAGACCTAAATTTAACATTACGAGGTTAATGGTTAATTAATAAAACAATAATGAAAATATGGCCGTGGAGTTAGCCGACACATATTCAAATATCATCCGCTGATCAAAATGAACTATCTTATTTTAAAAAACATTTAGAGGTAACGAATATTTAAAATAAAAATAAAAAATTAAACCATTACTACATTAATAGCGATACCTAATTCCCGCCCATAGGTACCCGTTTTCGCGCTCAGCTCAGCAGCTGTCATTCACTCATTCACTGTCAAACACTGTCATAAGTCGTGTCGCATTGCAGTATTTATTACATTATTACAGTCATCGATGAATTATAGAGACGACCTATCTACCTCCGTGATCTGGGTACCCGATCAAAATGTTTTCTAAAAAATCATATACAGAAGAATAGCGCGTCCCGGAAGTATGCTTGAAATAATTGCTCGTCTTATAATAGATGAGTAATGACAAAATTAAGAGCGGGTGCTGTGAAATTTTTCAATACAAATTTTACACAGAAATTATTGTTCTTTATTATGTCTGAGCACACTTATCGAAGGCGCTTATTACGATCTATCGTCTGATCTATCAAAAACGTCCAAAGGTTCAAGATTATTAGGAAAAAATAAAAAGAAGAATTATGAATCATCTATATTATTGTTCTGTGATTTTAGTCATTTAAAAGACCTAAAGTCTTGAAGAAATCCCCAAAATAATATTTGCGCGGCATTAGCGTGACACAAAAATACGCTTAGAATAATTGCGCGTGTAATAATTAATGAGGTGCAGTGCAAATTCCTTATATTAATTTTACAAAAAACATAAATATCATGCAATTTTATGTTTGAGCAGAATTATCGAATGCGCATGTTAAGATATACTATCTGATATCTTCAGAGAGCGCGATAGGTGAAGAATAATAATTGAGATATTATTGGGAACCCAAAGAAATGGTGAGACATCTGTTTTCTGTCAGTTTGAAACGTCAAAAATCTCCCTCGTAGTTCGATGCATTTATTGCCATATATCTCACCATTCCTTTGGGTTCCCAATTATATCAATTATAAAGGATCTGGTTTTATGTTCTGTGGTTCAAATAAGACAACTGTCAATGTCTGCGTCCACTACATGTCATTCTGAGATATACATTCACCATTCTTTTGAGTTCCCAATCTTAATTATTATTCTTCAATTATCGCACTCTCTGAAGAGATCAGATAGTATATCTCAATACGCGAAGTCGATAATTGTGATGAAAAATAAATAGGCATGATATTTTCTTTCTACAATTTTTTTTAGAATTTGCATAGCACCCGCGATGAATTTTGCAATTAATCAATATTTATTACACGTACAATTATTCTAAGCGTATTTTTGAGACGCGCTACCGTCACGCAATTATTATTTTGGGGATTTCTTCAAGATTGTAGGTCTTTGATTGACCCAAATCACAGAACAATAATACAAATCCCTCACAATTGTGATAATAACTTTTTTCTACTAGTTTTGAACCTCTGGACGTTTTTGATAGATCAGACGAGAGATCTCATTGAGGGCGTACGACAAGTATGCTCAGACATAATAAAAAATAATATTTTATGTGGAAAATTCGCATTGAAAAGTTTCACAACACCCTCTCTCAATTTTGTGATTACTCATCTATTCTAAGACGCGCGAATATTTCAAGCATACTTCTGGGATGCGCTAACGACCCGACATTTTTTTGTATATCATTACTTAGAAAACATTTTGATCGGGTGCCACGATCTTCATGTTAAACGTGTAGCCTCAAAATTGAGCGATAATCGGGTCCGCGTTTTGACCACGATGGCGCTGACTACCCTCGCGCCCGAAGACGCTGATTTGCCGGGTCTGCAAGTGACGTGTAAATGCCACAGCTGATGGTATTTTTGTCATAATATAACCTTAAAATATAATTTGTGGCTTACTAGCTAGCATCTAGCTAGTCAACTTTGGTATTTGCACGTCACTTCCAGGACCAGCCAATCTGTGTATTCGGGCGTGCAGGCTAGTCAGCGACACCGTGGTCAGAAAGCGAACCCGATTATCGCTTACTTTTGAGACCACGCAGGCCCATTCAAAACAAGCTAAGATCGGTCCGCTTTATAATTCCTCCATGATTACAGTTTATGAGTCATATATTCTGTTATGAGTGAGTTTATAATTGTTGGCAACTGTTAGTCGGGTTGACACTCAAAGGAAATATCCGGATCGACTAACGTCGTCATCGCCACATTCTCAAGGAATTCTTAATTAGATAAGTACTCTTCGAATAACCAACTTATCATAGAGAAGAAGAAATTTGACATTAGATGTGACGTTTTTCTACATTCAATATCATTGTTTATTTAGTAATTCTACCATGTTACAAACTGGTTTTTATTCACATATTGAATAGGATGGCGTTAACAATTTAATTGCAAACAATTACTAATAAACTGTAACAAACATACACACAAATAAACACTGGCACATAACACCTAAAATATAATGGCAACTCCGATGTTAAGAACTGTTGTAAAATCAGCAGCGGGTGTGCAGAGAATTAAAACAGCACAACAGCTGTAAGCATTTGTCGGTTGCATACATATAGGCAACCATATAAATTGATTTTTGGGTTAAAATTGTTGAAAGAAAAAACAGGTTTTGCTGAAGTCAAATATATTCATAATATATATAACATTCACAAAATAAGTATAATAAACAAAAAAGATATAAAAACATACATATAAACAATCTTAAATATAAATGGATATACAAAAACAATACCTATATTTACATATATTACAAAAAATACTTCAAAATATTATATTGAGTGGGGTATACACCTTGTACAATGACTAGAGATAAAACTTGAGACTAAACTGAGCTAGATTAAGGACACATTATTGAGCTACTGTAATAAAAACACATTTTCTCACTTTTTCCTTCTGTTGCCAATGAAGATTCGTCTGGATTTGTGGTAGGTAGTTGGCGTATTGACTATCCTTTCCTCAAGATCATGGCAATCTTTCGAAAAGCATACGCATTTTAGATTAATTATACCTATTCTGTTTATTATGAGAATTAGGTAGGTACCTATGGGATGGCTTTAGCTTACCTTCACGAAATGTTGACGGATCACCAGGAAATTCCAACATAAAGTGCTGCCTCCTCTAGAGCAAATCACGGGATAGTTCCTGAAGTGTCTATAAAATAAATTGATGTATTAATTAAAAATGGAAGGCTTTGAATAATAAAAACAATTATCTTCCTTAAAGAACGTTATGTGAGATCAGAAAATAGTACGTGACAGTTTTATTTATTATTTATTTATGCGCAAGTATCAAATTCAAGTCTTTTATTCAGGATATACAAACAGGTATTTTATGTACTTCTTCTATAGGGCAATAAGTAAATCACTGAAAGCGAAGGTGACATAGTGTAAAAAATATACTGAATTCTACATATAACTATGTAACTAGTCATTAAGAGTCAAAACCTTCAGTCACAATATTATTGAAATTTATTCAAATTATCATTTGTTATTGACTATGATTTACTTACCTTGATGTGGAGGGTAAATATTAAGAAGGAAAAGCATTTAGTATTAAGACTCTTCTTGTTCTCAGTAGGTACTCGATCCTCGCCGGTAGAATCCAAATCACACACTAAGTGTGATAAATTTGTTCCCTACTCTTGTTGTCTAGTTTTTTATTTTTCACTTGAGAAATCCACTTGTGACAAACTTCCCCATTGTTCTTGGTAATTCTATGTCTTTTGGAGCGTGTCTCCACATTTCGGTACCACTCATTTTCACATAACCAGCCATTTTCAAGCAATGCAAATTACAAAAATACTCAACCAATTGATAATAGAAAAAATAATATTGAATTTGAATACAGTGGCGTCATCCTAAGGAAGTGCAGAATAAGAACATTATATATATGGTTGCCTAGAATTTAGTTTCAGGGGCACACATATGAGTTGCCATTATATTTTAAGTGTTTTGTGAACACTGGTATGCGTCACGTATAACAGTTTTTGACAGTGAATGACAGCTGCTGAGCTGAGCGCAAAAATGCGCATGTGCGGGAATTAGGTATCGCTATTAATGCAGCAATGGTTTTTAATTTTTTAATAATTATTTATTGACCTCGTAATGATGGAATCTACATTTTCGTGACCTCTAAACGGATTTTTTATAAAATAAGATAGTTCATTTTGATAAGAGGATGATATTTGAATATGTGTCGGCTAACTTCACGGTCATATTTTCGTTATTTTTTAATTAATTAACCATTAACCTGGTAATGTTAAATTTAGGCCTCATTTCACCTTTAAGCGAACTCTGAACGATTAAAATTTATCATATTGAATCACGCCGATTTTGTCGGCTAATATCACACGGGTCTTTTTAGGGATTATTAAAGGAAATAAGAAAGTTTCCATATTCCAGTAACTTCTGGGACGCGTATTACCAAATGATACTTTTATTCATTTCGTTTCAAATAGATCGAGCCACGACATCTGAGTCGTTCTGTTTTGATGACCGTTCCGCTGCTGTAATTAGGTACGCCATATTTTTCGAATCTCATTCTTCGGTTTGTTTTCATAAAATTTGTCAAGAAATGTATCAAACTGACAAATTTGAACAGTTTTTGAAATCGCTTTGAAAGGACTAGTTATTCAATATCGAAACATAAATGAGGAAGCATTCCATGTAGTTTAGGAGCTGATGACCTTTTTCGAGTAGGTACTTTAGGCAGATTGAAAACAAAAAAAATGAAATTATCAACTTTGGTGAATACGAAATCGAAAGTCTGGCTGTCGGCCTACGGTTATTTTGCTACTGCGCAGTTAGGTACTTGCAATTGGAAGAAGTGAAATTTTCGAAAAAAAAATTAAAAATAGTTTTTATTAGGCATTTAAGATTTAAACCGTACCGATGAGTACTTACTATTGCTATCCTTTTCTCGATTTTAACTATACTTATGTATATGTGTTTGCCAGCAACAGCAATTCCATAACAAATTACTGTATTTCTACCACAACGCAAAATTAAACTTTAAATTAACAACGTCTGACGTCTGACAATTGCGACATAACCATAGACGATCTTCCAGAGAGTACATATATACCAGAGAACCAGACGTATATATACGCTCCATGCTCGTGCGTAATTCCAGTGACGGATCCCATTGTCCGACATTGTCGTGTTGTCGTTCCATGTCGAAAAAATAATGATCTTGGTTGAATGAGATAATTATAATTACCAATATTGGATCACACTTGGGGCTTAACAGGCGGCGAGATGTCTGCGATCTAAGTACGAATTCGAAATTTCAAGTCTCTAGACAGTATGGGGCCTGAGAAATTGCTGCGGAGTCCATTGATACAAGAACCGAAAGTAATAAAAACTATTTAAAAAATGAAGTGTAAGTGCCCTTCCTTAGGCAAGTTTGAACTATTTTATTGTTGAATTTTCACAGTCATAGAATACGAAAATATAAATCCCAGACAATTTTGGCGGTTAAAAAGTCCTGCCAGACTACCCTAAAATTCGAACAAGAATCTATTTTTTCGAATACCATAAGCCCGGTGTTACACGGTGTGCAGATTTTACACTATCCGTTTTGCCGGGATAATTTTCAACATGCTGCCGCAGTGTAGAAAAGCGGGATGCAGAAAACAAGATCGTGTTAAAACGGACCGTGTTACACCGGGCTAAGTGATTTGAGGTTAGTTAAATTGGCGAAAAGTTCCGCATTCAGGCGCCCAATATTGTTGCTAAGAGCACCGTAATATTTCGAGTATTTACGGACATATATGAGGAAAGCCGAAAAGTTACGATTTCGTTTTTATTTATGGAAAAACAGAAAACACTTTTCAATTGTCATTCTTTTGGCTTCAAGAAATGATGCTGTAAGATATTAGAGTTATACACTCTATAATTCGGGAGTGGTGGAGTTTCTATATACCAGGTGCTTCCGGGACATTTTCCTTCTTCGTCTTGTTTTCAACATTTGTTGGGTATACATAAGTTATACTTTAGCTTGCATATTTTCAGTCACAACTGTAGAAGCGTGTTATGATCCTACTACACATACATCATATTATACATCATATTACTGCATAATTTTTTCCGGTCCCTCGCATGATTTGATCATGATAGTTTTATGTTTGAGAAAGGACTGACATGTTACGTTGTTTACGGCCGTAAATTCCAATATGATCTCAAACATCTTTTTCATTAAAGTAAATCGTACTCGAAAGAGAATATAACTTGTTAGGGATTATTTAAGTAAATAAAAAATGTATTCTGTAATACTTCCGGGACATTTTTAGGGCTACACTTATATGCATAGCAGCGCTTATTCAGTTTGCCGTTTGTTTCTCGGTCATCGCCGTTTTTCTCCGACTCGATTTATCTCACCCTAGCGGAATAGTAGCGAGTTAGTGAAAACGGCATTCGAAAGAGAAAACGAACGATTTTGGTCGAGAGATTTTTGATTTTTGGCTTCTAGGCTTAATTATGGAGACTAATGCGAAAAATATTTTGGTTTTACCTCAAAGCCTAATGAATTTACTAGCTCTTTACTGTTATACACCTTTATGATAAAAGCCATATTTAAGGGAGGAAATGTGGTTCAAAGTTGAAAAATGCGAAAAAACGTATTTTCAGTTTTTCACATTTTTAACGGAATTTTCATTCATTGAGGTAGTAATATTTTGATAGCATCTGAAAAATGAGACGATCTTTCTGAACATTTGTTAGGTATACATAAGTTATACTTTGCTTGCATACATTTATAATTGAGTATTTTTTCTAAGACAGATGAATTTTTCTCATAACGTGAATAGATTATCCTAAAAGCTTTATTCACAATAAACCACCCGCTGAGAGTTTCCAGAGCGGTGGTTATTTTGCTTAAGAATACTGTACGCATTTAGGATATGGCTGATTAGAACACACGTATACTGACACAGGTATTACTACAACATTCCAGCGATCTCGAAAATATGACTTTTTAGGGATTATTTATGGCTTTCAATAACCTGCCCAGTAGCACGATAACCGCAAGTCTTGCGCCAGACTGTACTGTACTCACCAAAGTTATTAACCCCGTTTTTATGATTTACAATTACCTATCGTACCTACTCAAAATCGGTCATCAGCTCATCAACAAGAACGAGAGATTTTGAATAGTAAAACTAATTTTTGGAATTGTTATACCTATAGTGCCAAGCAAATAATAAATCTCTGGCGAAACAGAAGCACATAGTACTATAGAGAAAATGCTATAAAGCAAAAATACAATTTACCTCCTAGAGACATGAGGAGTTTTGGAAATGATATAAAATTGGTATTTAATTAAATGAAATTAGTGAATAAACAAATGTGATAATATGAAAGTCTTTGAAATGAACAAAGGTCAACATAAAAATTGAGTTCCAGGACATTGTCCCTGAACTTTACAATAAGTACAATATAATTTCCAAGACCGTCCTGGAAAACACGATTTGTCTCGGAAATGATCAGTCAACAAGAAATTGAGTCCCTGAAGTCAACGTTGGACATACATATATATATATATATATATATATAGGCCCATTATTTCTTCAATTGGTACCCCGAACTCTGGTTTCTGCAAATACCTCACACAGATTTTAACCAACACCTATAACAGAAATAACAACTATTTCATTAAAGATTCTTTCCACCATGCAAGGTTCATAAAAAATTTTCAATTACCACCAAACTATGTTTTAATCAGCTTGGATGATTCATCTCATATGAACGTGCGGAGGCCAGTATCAGGAAACATTGGCATGAGATCCACTCCCATTGCAATCTAGATATAGATTCATTTCTTCTAGCACTAAAATTCATATTTGATAGTACAGTGTTTACGTTCCAAGGAGAGAATTACTTACAAGTTTTTGGTACACCAATGGGCTCTACCATTTCACCCATAATCTCGGCCTTTGTAATGGATGATCTACTAGATAATTGTTTGCCAAAATTGCCATTTCAATTTCCCTTCATCAAAAGGTACGTTGATGATATAATTTGTTCTATTCCGGCTAATTCAGACGATATAGTCCTAGAAATCTTCAATACTTATGATGTCAACCTCAAATTTACATTCGAAAAAGAGCAAAACAATTCAGTTCCCTTTTTTTAGATACCAGAAGTATTCGTACGCCAAATCAAACCATCATACTTGATTAGTATCAGAAACCTACTAAAGGCGGTCGCTATTATCTCTCTTACCATTATGAAAGAATGAAGGTTAATTTAGTTCTAGGAATGAAAAATAGGATTGAACAAATATGTCATCCAACTTTAGTAAAGGAAAACATAGACAAATTATGTCAAATATTACTAAATAATTCTTACCCAAATAAACTGTTACGTAAATTGCTGTACAGTAGTCCATCCATTGACAATCGCCCAGGTTCTTCCACAAATCACCCGTCACAAAGACAACAGGGACAAATATGTTATTTTTCCACTCCTTGGATCAAAGACCTCTCTGTACCTTAGCGAGACATGCCCATGAGAAACGACATACTCCTAATTTTGAAGGTGTGCACATTCTAACCAATGAGTCCAATTCAATCAAACGAAAAATACACGAGATAATTGAAATTACGAAAGATCCTAGGGCCATGAATACATGTACCGATGTACGTGGACTCAGCTCAGTTTACTCCTATTTGATTTCAAAATTTTGCGCCAACAACGTAAACAATCGTACATAGGTTAGGATAGTTTTGAAGCTTGCATCCATTTTGATATGAATAAACTTTAATGTTTTGAGTTGTATGTCATCTATGGTATCAATCGTTATATGCCAAATGTACCACTTCTATGTTCTGTGTAATCTTGATCTCCCACCCTGTTTTCGAAAAATTTAAAAAACCTGTTTGAATATTTTTCCTGTACATTCCTTTATTTTCTTTCAACCTCTTTCAGAAAATTAGTTGTTCTAGGAATGTGATAGTATAATAATTATAATTGAAATGACGAAAGATCCTAGGGCCATGAATACATGTACCGATGTACGTGGACTCAGCTCAGTTTACTCCTATTTGATTTCAAAATTTTGCGCCAACAACGTAAACATTCGTACATAGGTTAGGATAGTTTTGAAGCTTGCATCCATTTTGATAAGAATAAACTTTAATGTTTTGAGTTGTATGTCATCTATGGTATCAATCGTTATATGCCAAATGTACCACTTCTATGTTCTGTGTAATCTTGATCTCCCACCCTGTTTTCGAAAAATTTAAAAAACCTGTTTGAATATTTTTCCTGTACATTCCTTTATTTTCTTTCAACCTCTTTCAGAAAATTAGTTGTTCTAGGAATGTGATAGTATAAAGAATCATGTAACTGTATCTCCACCTTTTAAATATTTGTGAACTACTTACTGTTTTTAATGTGTAATTTTAATTGTGTAGTGTAGTTTTTAATACCACTATGAGGAATTTTCCAACCTTGTACAGTCTGTGCCGTTTCAAATTTTAATCCTCACTTGCAAAGTAAGTTCATATTCAGTTTGCGAAATCACTCCAAACTAATATTTGTTCATTTTTATTGTTATAGCCTTGATAATGGAAATAAATAGTTCCGAAAGCTTGGACAGCAAAAAGAGTTTACTTATCTAAGCCCCATATAACTTCGGCAGAATTCCCATGTTCATTTATCACTTTGTTATCTAACACGTACTGCCGTACTTCCATCTACTATATACTATATATATATATATATATATATATATATATATATCACAATGAAACAATACTCCCAGTATACAACTATATGTATTAATAGTATTCTATAAGAAAATAGCTATGTGTACTTAAGTGAATAGTAAGTAACTCGAGAAAGTGGAAGTCTCGTTTCTGCACAATGTCCACCAACTATCCTCGATCAAACGCAAGTGAAGAATGCCGGGCTTCCTTTTCTCATCTAACATCCGTTCTTCACCCGCGTCCCTTGTCATACCTCCTACCACCTGTCAAGGGTGTCTTCCGCTAAGGACGTTCCGGTGACAGTTATCAGAAAGCGATTCATCCCAAGGAGTTGGTGTAGCATCCCATGTTCCTTGACGATCTCTCATATCTAAAATCATTGTGTAATGTGACCTCACAGTCTCCGTGTTCCGTGAACTCCTGGTCTCTCCACGACACGGCCATTCTGACATGATCACACGTCCTCGTATGATGCCTTTCCATTTACTCCTAAAAATACAATAATTGGAGAATATACCATCGGTTCGGTCATTCCTGACCTTATTTACCTCTCATAAATACACAATTGTAGAAGATCTCTACAGATAATTCCCCATTGATATTATTTCCAATCATTGTGTGGTTCCATATCAAAAAACAATACTATTTATTCTACTAATCCGTGACTACAAAACCAACAGAACTACTATGACTGTACAGTCCGGCCATATAACGGGCGGCTCTGACCTACGACGTTATTAATTATGTCTAGTAACACTGCATACAATATCAAGCAGTCCGGCCAATTAAAAAGGACTGCTCCCACTCCAAATCAATACCAGAATGGTTTAGAAACTGTTTGTTCATAATCTGTCACTTGACTGGAAAGCCAGTCCGGCCATTCATCGGGCGGCTCCGACCCAAAACGTTACTCTATCTATCTACACAATCTAGTTACATACAAATCATGCAATCAGTCTTGTGGTCCGCAAATTAAAAACTTTCTGAGCAACTCCCATGACCACCTTAATCGAATGACATTCGAAATAATGCATTAGCACTGCCGCTAATCATTGAGCTCTGCCTGCCTAAGAGCATTCGCCTTTGGCATACTTCTAATACAATGATGGGGGTACTTATGAGTACGACCTCCATCCAGAGGTTGAAGTAAATAACTGTCTCCTTCCAAGACCTCAATAATTTCAAATGGTCCTTTATACTTCGGATCAAGTTTAATTTGATTTCTTTCTTCATTTTGCAGGGGCACCAAATCATCTACCAAAAGCTTTTTGACTTTGGCTTTAGTTCTATCATATCTATCTAGTTTTATCATATGAAGAATCTTTTAATATTTTCTATGGTGTTCTGCCTCACTTCAACAATATCAACCACGGGTTCAGTATTCTCCAGTAACATAAAGTCAACAGGCCCCGCGACTCTACATATCAACAATTTCAGTGGACTATGGTTCGTTACTCTATTAACCGTACAATTTAAGGCTAATTGTATCTCCTGTCTCGACAGCATATTTTTCAATGTGCCCATGACGTGAGGATTACGAGTCGAAATAAAATGCAATGATACGAGACTGACAATTTTTTTTGAAATCACTACTTGTAAAGCAACGACCTTGATCTGCAATTATTCAAGTTGGTGAATCAAATAAAGATACACCCAATTTTAAGGCCTTGATGAAACTAGAAGAATCTATGTGAAGAGTATGTTTTAGCAGAAGAAACTTTGTAAATGCATCGATGAGAACAAACGCATATTCCTTCCTGTTATTTTTACCACTCAGTTTACCAGAAGCATCGATATGAACAGTATGCCAAGGAACTGCTATTTTAGGAATGGGATGTAATTCGGCTTACAACTTTTCTATTCGTGACTTGCAAATTTTACAAGTAATACAATTTTCTACAAACTTTCTCACGTATCTAGACAAACCTTCAAACCAGTATAATTCATAAACCTTCTCGAGCGTCTTCTCCCAACTTAGATGCATTAGGGATTGATGTGCACAATTTATAACTGACCATCTCAACGATCTAGGAACAATTGGAAGAGAACGAGTTGCACCTTTTCTCTGTATTTTACGATACAAAATACCTAAATGTAGCTCGTAGGTTTTCAAAATATTTTCACTCAATCTATTTTCATTAAGATCGGATATCAGCTTCGAAATTTCAGAATCTTGCTGTTGCTCAGCTAGTAGCCAGTTACCCGAAAGTTTTGTTACATCAACTCTTCTCTGTTCGACCTTGGAATTCGAATTTTCAGAGGAGTGTATAGGATTTCTAGAGAAAAAATCGACATGACTCATTCGTGATCCGTCCCTATAGACAATTTCAAAATCGAAAGTTTGGAGAAACGCCCACCATCTATAAACTCTGGGAGTGAGATCAACTTTCTTTTAAGATGATTTCAAAGAATTACAATCAGTGACTACTATGAAATTCCGTCCATATAAATAATCCCTAAAATGCTTAACTGCATTCACAACAGCTAATGTTTCTAGTTCATAAGAATGATATTTAAATTCCGCTGAAGAAGTCCATTTACTAAACTAAGGGATAAATCGCGGCGGATTATCAACCTTTTGGAGGAGAACTGCACCATAACCAATTGAGCCAGCAGCAGTATGTAATTCTATGCTAAGATCTGGATCGAAATCATTAGGAGGGCCCGTTTGATAGGACAGTGATAATATTTTGACGAATTTTCGTGAGACAGCGTCCAATCCACATTTCCTTTCTTGGGACCAGTCATTGCGTACAATGGGGCCATAAATTGTGAAAATTTTGGATTAAATTGACGGAAATAAGCCTATGAATTGTCGTAACTGTGGTACATTTTTAGGTGGAGGTGAGGTAACAAGTGACTCTATTTTCATGGGGTTCTGCCTAATTTCACCACAGCTAAATTTGAATCCTAAGAACTCAACTTTGCTGTTCAAGAAAGAACATTCTTTGATATTGAGAGAGAAATTCGCTTTCGTCAAAACGTCAAGGACAATTGTAAGCCTATCCAACGCTTCATCAATATTAGACCCTACAACAAGGATATCGTCCATATAAACTATGTAGCTAGTAGCTACACTATGCATATTACCACTGAAAAGATTACTACATTTTTTAATGTGAATGAATTTTTTAATTTTTATAAATTGTCAACTCAATTTAACTAACAAATGTCCAGACCCTCCCCGCTCACCCCTATTCAATTGAATCAGGGTGAAGTGAAAAAATATAGGGCCTCTTTACTCTGCCTGTTGATACAGCAATGATTAAATCGTCTACATATAGCTTAGCGAACGGAATGTCAATGAGAATCAATGGTAACATATCATTTTAGTAAATTTAGTCATCCAGTACAAAATTTACAAAAATTGCTGAGATCATTGAGCCCATAGGAGTACCAGAGATCTTTTTGTAATACATATTATCAAAAATCAGGAAATAAGATTCAAAAATAAATCCGCGTATGTCGTCGAAAGCACTCAAAGTTAAAGTGCAATGATTTGAGATAGTGATCCATCTCTCTGATAAACTGCGCCTTACCACATCCAAAGGTAAATTAGTAAAAAGGGAAACCACATCAAAACTAACTAGAATGTAATTTTCGTGTAGTTGGTAATTATTGATAAATTTACTGAAGGCAAAATACTCTTTAATATAATATTCATTGCCAATATTATATGATTTGGTCAAAATTTCTGTGAGAAACTTGGTCAACTTGCTGTTAGAGGAATCTATCAAAGACACAATAGATCTCGTAGCTAAAGTAGGCTTATGAATTTTAGGAAGTGCATAGAAACGTGAAGCAATCGCATTGTAGATCTTTAAACGTTTAGTCATGATAGCGTCAATCAATTTATCATTGAGTAATTTTGAAACAAGTTTATTGGCTTCCTGTTGTAAAGGAAAACCCAACAATTCTAGCAAAAGAATATCTTGACAATAAGAGAATCCTTGGAAATGGTTTATATTAACAATCAATCCAATTGTTTGAATAAACGAGCAGATATTGCTAATCTAAGTGTATTTATATTCTGTACTAATTTTGATAATAACGTCACAGACGGCCCTGTTCCAGATTAACCAAGTGTTTGAAATAATCCTAACGGCGTCTGGTATTTATTATACTTTTATAAACTAATTTTATACATGTTTTTAATAATTTATTAATGATAGTTCTTTCTATGAAGTGCATATTCGTCTTTATAAACAATCTAGAGTTAGTAAGTTCTCTAAAATTATTTCTAGGTACTTTTTTCTTTTAAAAATGTTTTACTGATGCTTGAAAATGAAAATATTTTTTTTCGAAAGCTCGACAATTTAACAGAGTTTTTCTTTCCATGGGCCTCCTGTGAATTGATTGCAACCTGAAGACGATTTAACATTTTTTTAAGTTTTCTTCAACTAGTCCAGTAATGAGACTACCCTCATCTAAATAATTACAGAAATGGGGTTCTTCAACAACATTCGACGCCAGTACGGACTTACTAGTGTCACGTTGTTGAAACTATGGGCCAATATTACCAACAAGATTGCTGCTGCACGAAATAGAAAAATCTATCTTATAAGATGTAGAAACGCTGACATCTTCTCAAACCATATCACCAATGGTATCAACAATATCAACTCTATTCTACACCACCCAAGAGGCAGAACCGATACAAAACTCCCAGGATTCAATAAAAGGTTGAAAAAAACTATTGTAAATTTAGAAATCAAAGTAACTTTTAGTGATTTAAAGAAGTTAGAAAATGGTTCAAATAATGTTAAAACTGAATTACGTAATTTGATCCCATTTAACGTTTTTGACGAATATAACAGAAGCCAAAAAGTCACTATAACAGTGTTTTTTTAGAATTCAACAAAGACAAAAAATAAGTGCAATAACCTGAAATTTGATGCATTTAATAAAATTCAAGTTAAAGAATCTAACTGAAATCCAGATCCCCTCAGAAGTGAAACGGTTTTTAGCATTAGGGCTCAAATTCAGTATTTTTCCAACTATTAAAGATTTTAAAGAGTTTGCCTTACTTGCTGATATTGAATATATATATATTATTAATCATAAACATACCTTTGATATCACTAAAGATGTCAGAATATTACACCTGTCACCAAAGGGCCGTTTGTTGAATATCTTAGAAATCTTTGAAATCAATTCTAATAACAAGAACCCATTAATCATATCTCTTAATGAACAGACTAACTTTGATTGCATACAATTCTTTAACACTCTCAATTTTTGAATTTGTTTAGGGATATTTATATTTATGCTTCTCCTTAACCTCATTTATTTACTTGTCATTATATTATATATTATAGAGTTTTCTTCAACTTTCAATCTTAAATGATAGTAACTTTATCAATTATGTCCAGTCATTTATAGATGGCACCACGCATGGGTTGATGATCTATAAATTATCGTCTCCAACCAAAATTTTTCTCTTTCTCATCGATCCTCACATCAATCATGTAGTCCAGGACAGTTAGAATCAATTTTTAATTTTAATTTTTTGTTTTAGAATTTAATTTTATTTTATTTAATTTTTGGGGTATAATGTGAAAGTTTTCTTCTGAATTGTATTTTTATTTTATTTTATTTATTTTTTGACGAATTTTGGTTTGAGATAGAGTTATTTTTCATCTCCACGTGAGTACCATATTAGCCATATTTTCTAAGATATATTTCAACTGTATCATAATATCATTAATTTGCACAAATTTATTACAGAACCTTTAAGATTGATAATGAAACTATATAGTTTCGAAACATGTCTCTGATGGTAATTATGTAATCAATATATTGTGGAGAAGACTGCGAGTTTCATTTTTCTACAATTGAATATATCATTTCATTATTTTTATTTTAAGTCACAAACAGGCTGCTATAGAGCTCAAAAAACCAATGTTATGACTAATTTTCTTCACAAGTATTCTTCAAAAAAAATTATTTACAAAATATTTTCATGAAATGCAAAAAATTTCTCAAGGTCAATCCGAGTTATATGTTGTCAAGAGCGATAAAGGAAATGTAACTGTTGAGGTACAAGCAGGATTACTAGACGAAAAGCCATGATCTATTAGATCATAAATATTATTGCAGATTAACTATTACTTTACAACTGGAAGCTAATAAACGTGTTTCAAAATTACTCAATGATAAATTGATTGACGATATCACGGCTAAAAGTTTAATGATCTACAATGCGATTGCTCCAGGTTTCTATGCTCTTTCTAACATTCAATGGCATGCTTTAGCCATGAGACCTATTGTGTCTTCGATAGATTCCCCTAACAGCAAGTTGGCAAAGTTTCTCACAGAAACTTTGACTTTGAATTTGTCATATAACATTGATAATGAGTACTATATTAAAGATTCTTTTACCTTCAGTAAATTTATTAATAATTACCAACTACCCGAAAATTACATTCTTGTGAGTTTTGATGTGATTTCCCTTTTTATTAATTTACCTTTCGATGTGATAAGCCGCAGTTTATCAGACAGATGGAACACTATCTCAAATCATTGCACTTTAACACGGAGTGCTTTCGACGACATACTCGAATTTATTTTTGAATCTAATTTCCTGATTTTTGATAATATGTATTACAAAAAGATCTTTGGTACCCCTATGGGCTCAATAATCTCACCAATTCTTGTAAATTTTGTGATGGATGACTTAGTAAATGATGTGTTACCATTGATTCTCTTTGACATTCCGTTCGCTAAGCGATATGTAGAAGATTTAATCTTTGCTGTACCAGCAGAGTAGATGAGGCCCTGTACCTATGACATACATTTACAATTTACCGCTGAAGAAGAAAAGCATCAAAGCATTCCTTTCTTAGATATGAGGGTTATTAGAGGAAATGATAACGTTCTACGTAATAGATGGTATAGGAAACAATCCTTCGAATCAGATCATCGCCATAAAAAACAGAGTCGTGAATTTGTCGCATCATATTTACCGATTGAAATGTCTGAGTGAATTAAGAAACTCTCAAGATAACAACAACACACATAATATAGGGCCCATTATATTACTGAACGGTTTGAAAATATTATAATTTTCTTTTTTAATACCCACAAAATATTGCAAAATAAAAGTTGATTTCATGTATGTTAAGTTGATGTCTATTTACGAACTAAGGACTAACAAAATTACTATTATTTTCAATGAAAATAGTTTTATATACTCTTAATAAGTAATCCTTAATATTAGGTCATTAGGGAAATTTAACATTATTAAATTATATTTAAAAGAAAAATTTTTGAATTTTGTAGCCCTTCGAGTAAAATCGCTAGTAAGTGTACTACTGCCATATTATTCAGTTCAGTCGTCTTAAAACAGTTTTTATTTCCGAAATGGATCAACTTCAAATAGTTAATATGACCAAAGGGAAGCCATCAGCAATTTTAAGGACCAACAGTATCGACAACCTAGAAAAAATAAACGAGAGGTTGTGACATGGTTCTGCGTCAAAAAAAAAGTGAAAAATGCCGGGGAACATTAACCGCTTGCCGTTTTATGCCGAGTTATGTCGTCATGACTTTTTATACAGGTTTGTACAATGACTACAATAAACTCGTCTCAGTCGTCTCATGTCATTTCGAATAATTCTAAACCGATATTTCTCGTTGCTTGCCATTGTAACATCAAGTACTACGCCGAAATTACTCGCCACCTATATAAATCTGGTGTTTTCAGCGGCAGCGAACAGAAAGGGAGGGGAGGCATTCGATAGAACCCGTACGTGCTGTAACGAATCAGTCAGGCTAGTCGCTGTTTTTGCACTGTTGCGGTAGTGGTGTTTTTCTGAGCATTGTTTACGTTTGCCAGAGAATTTTGGCGTACTTTATTGATATTTGAGAAATGGAATATGATTTCGATTCAGAATCGAGTGGAGACGATTCTGCTGCCTGATGATCAGTTAGAAGAGTCGGGAAGCAGTTCTTCGGAGAGCGAGTTATATGAAGATTCTGATGGTGAGAATCCTGATGATTTGTTACCAGCCATGGTGTGGATGGAGGTTGACGCGAAGTTGCCGGTTGGGCCTGCTCCTCTTCGGTTTCCTTTTATGGGTAATATTATTCAATAATTCGTGTGTACAATCAAAGCGATTAGAAAATTATTTTTTAGGAACACCTAGAATTTCTCCTAATGTGGACTTTCAAGAATTAGAGAATACGTTGATATGTTTCAATGCATTTTTTGACGATGAATTAGTAAACGAAATTGCCGTTCAAACAAATAGATATGCTGAGCAAGTTAGGTCAGGTACTAACCCGACAAATCAGTGGACGTATGTAACAAGTGATGAAATTCGTATCTTTTTGGCACTCAATATTTTACAAAGTGTCGTGCCTTCAAGACTACTGGACCAAAAACCATATTCTAGCTACGCCCTTTTTTCGGCAAGCCATGTCGTATAAAAGATTTATAGCAATAAAACCGTACTTGCATTTTTCAAATAATGCAGATTATGATGCTGAAAATCACCAGAACCCAAAGTTGAATAAAATATGGCCTGTATATACGAAATTGTCTCAAAAATTTTCAAGTCTCTATACTCCAGAGAGGGATGTAACAATCGACGAGAGTCTTCTTTTATATAAGGGCAGGTTAGGCAGGGTGCAATACATACCTTTGAAACGGGCCCGGTTCTGAATAAAGTCTTACATGCTATGTGAGTAAAAAAGTGGATACGTTTTGGGCTTCATAATATATACTGGTAAAGGTACCAATTTTGATGCGGATTATCAAAACTTACCGATGGGTTCTCAGGTTGTCCTGTCACTGCTGAAGCCTTTACTGTGCAGGATACTGCCTCACTACCGACCACTTTTACACGTCACCAGAATTTGGCAGATATTTTGCTTTCTAAGAAGACTGACACTGGAGGGATAAGAAGGATGTTACTCTTCTGTCTACAATACATAACATAGAAATAGATTTCTTGGTCGACTGTTCAGTTACGAGTGCACCTTCTATCAAGGAAAAATCACATGGCAGAGCTAGTGGTGGTCTTGCAATTTTTTACAAGAAACATCTGAATGTGCGCATTTTGGACAACTGTCAGCATTTGATTTGCTTCTCGGTAAATTTAAATAATGATGTTATAATTATATTCTCAATTTATTTCAAACCATCACTAGAACTTAAATTTGTACTTGATATTTTTCAATTAGTCTTAAGTAATATACTGGAGGATTATCCTAACGCTGTGGTTATTATTGGGGGAGATTTCAACTGTCGAATAGGAAGCCTTGGCGAATTTCCACAAGGTAACTTTTTAAACAATAATCTTAACGAATTTCGCCTTAGCTTGGATTTATTCGTTAATCAAAATGGCAAAAAGTTGCTAGAATTTATGGAACTTAATTCTTTTATAGCGTTAAATGGACGCACAATCTCAGACTCAGACTCTCTTCTCAGGGTAACAGTGTTATCGACCTTGTTTGGGTAAATAGTACATATTTTTTTAAAATTAATGACTTTAAAGTCCTTAACACTCCCACAATGTCTGACCACTTTCCGATATCGGCGTCTCTTAATACAGCAATTAGCGTAGATCCAATCCCGATAGAGCTCTCATACCGTTGAAACTCCTAGACGATTCCTAAAATGGCATGAAGACTCTGCAAGTACTTACAGGCAATTTATGCAATCTTCCGAAAGGTGCCTATTTCATCCAAATATTGAGAATTCATTTGAAAACTTTAAACAAGCTATTGATGAGTCAGCGGAAAACGCAGGTCTTATATCGAGCATCTCATGTCGGAAACGGCCGAAAGCTAACTCAAACCCATGGTTTGACAATGAGTGTTATCTATCTAAAAAGCAGCTTAATCGATATCTTAGACTCGCCAGAAAAAACAATTTTGATCTAACTTATAAAAATCAGTATTTGTCCATAAAACGAGATTATAGAAAATTAGTTAAAAACAAGAAAATAAAACATCAAGAAAGTATCATAAGCAAACTTTCTGACCCAAAAAACTCCAGTACATTTTGGCAAACCATTAGATTATATCGAGAAAACTCCAAAACCTCTCCAATTACCATAGGCCAGTGGGAAATATTCTTCTCGGCTCTATACCCGCCTAAGATCCCTAAACCTAATACTTTCTATGGTCCTGATCATCCTGAACTTGACAGAGATATTTCAACAGTTGAAGTTCAACTTGCTTTGAATAACGCAAAGTCACCAGGTTCGGATATGTTAACATTCGAATTTTGTAAAAATCTATTTATGTAGTCTTTTTAATAACATTCTCAAATATGGTATTACCCCAAGTAGCTGGAGCGAGATTCTTTTATCTATGATACTTAAGAGGGGAGACCCTATTGACCCTAGTAACTATCGAAGTATTGCTCTAGTTAACTGCTGTGCAAAAATCTTCACTTCAATTTTGCTGAAAAGATTGACAGGATGGACAGAGCAGTATGATGTCCTGCCAGAGTGTCAATCAGGATTTCGTCCCTCTCGTGGTTGCATTGATAATATTTTTTCACTAGCAGTTATTGTGCAATTCAAACTTAGGTTCAAGAAAGGAAAGTGTTTTGCTATTTTTGTTGACTTTTCCAGAGCTTTCGATAGTATCGATCACGATCTGCTTTGGCAAAAGACGTTCTGCCGAGGAGTTACAGCTAAACTCATAAATGTATTAAAAAATCTCTATGACCAAGCGTCTTTTCAAGTGAAAGTAGGTCGTGATCTTACCCGAAAGTTTCAGTATTCATCTGGAGTACTACAGGGAGAACCCTTGAGTCCTTTATTATTTTCCCTATTCCTAGCCGATATCGAAGAGTTCTTTAGGCTCAAAGGAGCGTGCGGTATATCAGTGAATTCAAAAACTGATATTATTATGCTCCTGTACGCTGATGATCTTGTAATCCTCGCAAACTCTGAAGTTGATATTGCGCGTAAGCTAAAGATCCTTGAAGAATTCATTGCAATCAATCATTTATCCGTCAATATGAGTAAGACAAAAATTCTTCCTTTTTCACGTGGAGGTCATAATAACTTAAGCTGTATGAAATTTGAAATTAATGGACAGAAGATCGATATTGTCAACAAATACGTCTACCTCGGCACACCCTTCACTACTTCTTGCTTATTTAGAGAAGCAGCTATATCTGCATCCTCTAAGGCAAAGCAGGCCATAGGTAGTACGCTTTCAATAATGGCAGCATCGAAAATTACATCTTGGGATTCCAGGATGGCGTTATTCAACTCATTGATTCAATCTCACCTATTATGCTTTGCTCCTGTGTGGGGTATAAGATATATTGACATCCTTGAAAGAGTCCAGGTAGGATTTATAAAACGGTTATTGCTGCTACCCTCCAATACTGCTGATCATCTTGTCCGCATGGAGGCAGGTCTGCTGAAAATCTCCTATCATATTTTCAAATCATCATTATCATGGCTTGCGAAATTATTAAACATGAATCAAAAACGTTATCCGAACCTTATATTCAAGCGTCAATGCGAACTTATCGATTTTTCAGAACCTCAGTATAACTGGGTCAAATCAAGTCAATATTCGATAGCGTTGAATTCTCTGAATCTTTTAAACAAGTCACGGCTGCTAGCCTCAGATCAGTACAAAATGAAATTTTATTGGCACTGAAGAATAAGCTGCTTTTTGAGGATATGAACTTGATGCTCAATTCAAATTATTTATTTAACAAAAACTTCTACACAAACGGCATGGGAGCTTATCTGCATTTCAAGATCCCTATTCAGTATATAAGAACTATTGCTCAAATTAGAAGCTGTAATTCCTATACCATTAGATTTACATATAAAAGTAATATTTACAAAATTGTTCCTAATGAATTGTGCTCCATATCTAATTTACAGGTCAATGAAACTTTAGCACATATCCTTATAGATTGCCCAATGTATACCAATCTTCGAGGCAGACTTGATTACCTACAAAACGTCGATGATCTTGTTAGTGCTCTTTCGATTCCTACCTTGTCGGTGGTCAAATCTGTCTCACAAGTATTATGGCAAATACTTGAACTAAGAGCATTTATAATAAATGAATGATACATGTTCCTACTATGCGCCTATTGTTTTTTTTTTCTTCAATTTAATGTTTTAAGTTTGATTTTTTTGTCCGTTTGCCTATGTGTATCTACCCTTACTTAATTAGTTCATTCTTTCTCAATTATTTGTTTATTATGTCTAATATACATACGTATATATGTGAATGTGTATATATATGTATGGATATATATGAGTATTTAGGTATGTTTATACTATTATTTAATGTTGGTGGTGGTAATAATAACTAAACATAATTACTTTATCATTACATATACCTATACATACATTCCTGTTATTTCACATCTTGACAAGAAACTGTAAATGTTTAAAAGTCAATAAACGATATTATTATTATTACTACAATACATAACATAGAAACAAAGACGTATGAAAAAAGAGGAACTGACAGAACTAAGCCAATATTGGTAATTGATTATAACTATACAATGGGTGGAGTAGATAAGGTAGATCAGCATTTGTCAGACTATCCAGTTACTCGGAAGCGTGGAAAAAAATATTACAAAAAAATATTTTTCCACCTTTTAGAATTAGCCCTTTGGAATTCCTTTATTCTTTACAAAAAATGTGGTGGTGAAAAGTCTCCCTTACAATATAGATTATGCCTTATAAAGGAAATGTTCGAGAAGTACCACCCCAACTTGCTTCCTTCCACTTCTGGCCGTCCAAGTAAATCGCCAAATCCTCTTCGAATGTCAAAAGGGCACTACCCGGATTATGTTCCCGCCACTGAAAAAAACAGTGTCCAACTCGAAGATGCGTAATGTGTTCCCGAAAACGGGATAATTCCGGAAAACCTATAAGAAGGGAGAGTCGCTATTGTTGCAGCGTTTGTGATGTGGGCTTATGCGTAGTACCGTGTTTCAAGGACTATCATACTGCATAATTTGATTTATTATAACCCAATTTTGTATGTTTTATATCAATATATTATTTCACTTAGTAATATTTCGTGAATATGCGCCAAATTCCAAAATGACGAGTTATCTCGGGTTAGTTCTAGTACTGTGGAACCAGATAAAAAAATACATAAAATAACTAAACATTCAGCAAAACGAAGGTATGTACCTATTTGCATTCCTTTAAACAACAAATTCCAGTGATAAAAAATAGTATTTTTTTAATCGAGAAGTTTGAATAAATGAGTAACGCAAGCGGTTAAAAACAAATAAATCCCAAGTTCTGTCATTATCTGAGCATAACAGTAAACCAAATTTGGCACAACTAAAAGAGAAAATTCATAAAGAAAATGCCAAAAAGCGAGCACGAGAAACTGATCAGGACATTCCAAACATTTACCGTGAAGAAAAGAGGCCACTTTTTGATCATGGAATTGACTCTGCGATATTCCAATGTTGTGTTCAATGAAGACCACTTTATATCGACTCAGACAAAAGGAAAATGGACTATCGAAAGAGCATATATGCATCGGATGTCGAAATACCTGAAAGGTCTCTTCTTTTGAAAGATGGATCTTCCTTCCTCGTTGCTGATGATGGTTACGAAGACAGAATTTTAATATTTACGTCATCGATTGGGAAGGAGATTATGTCAAACCAGAATACTTTCTTTATGAACGGCACTTTTAAGTGTTGCAGTGAACAGTTTACTCAACTTTATACAATACATACGGATATTTGAAGCAATACAGACGAGCGAAACGTAATTCCTATAGTTTATGCAGTACTCAAGAACAAAACTCGCTCTACATTTGAGAGATTATTTACGATAATAAAAAGATCCACAAACTGGAAACCAACAGTAGTGACTGTATACTTCGAGGAAGTAGTGAATATAGATATAAGGAATGTGTTTCCTAACGTTGCAATAAATGGCTGTCATTTCCACTACAATAAATGTATATGGCGACAAGTACAACAGAACTGCGACTACATATTCGTATGTGTACTGCTTTGGCGTATATTCCACTTGAAGATTTCGATTTCAGTTGGCTAACCATTCAAGAAAATTCAACCGTTAACGAAAAACTTCAAAAGTTCTACGATTATTTCGTGGATCAGTGACTAGAAACTAGTATCATTACGCCAGATATGTGGAACTGCAGCAACAATCTCCATCGTACAAATAACATCGTGGAAGGATGGAACAACAAGTTACATCATCTGGTCAAAAGAAACCATCCGCCTGCCTTACAGTTGATTAAACACTTGAAAGAAGAAGCAGAAAATAGTGATTTTCTTTATAAACGAAAATAATTGAATTTGGAGGGAAAAAGATGAAAAACAAAATATGCCAAGTTGGACATTAGAATTAATAAAATAAGAGCGGCATATATAGAAACAAAAGACGTTGAAAAATGCCTAACTTCTAGCTTACGTCGCTAAGTTAGAGTAACCGACTGTAGGGCTCTGCATTTTGTGAATATTCTGTAAATACCATTCTTTTTGTAAATTCTTAAAATACAAAAAACAAAAAAAAAATAAAAAACTAAATAAATAAAAAAAACTTTTAAACACGCCAGCAAATCGCTGCCAGTCCTAAGCCTGGAAAAAGTGTGAAGGAAAGTTTTATAAATAAAATTAAGTAGAGCTGTATATGTACGCAAGTAGGACTATATATCGTAATACTTTTACCTGACTCATGGGATCTAACCCGTGTACGCAAATGTGACAAAATTGACCGTGTACGCAAATGGGACGTACGCAAATAGCACGTATTCGTGATGCAGCCAGCTAAACTTAGGTAAACCCTCAGAAATATATACAAGGGAGACAGAACTGTTTACATTTTTTTACATCTTTTTCAACATAAAGCAGCGGACTTACGCGGTCTGCCCTAGATTTGCCGATTGAGTTCGAAACGAAAACAAAATTATTGTTTTAAAATAAGTGCGGTTAATTGATACTTAAAACTATTATATTAAATAAATTTTTACGTTTCTTTATTAAAATACGTTTCTTTTATCCCCAAAAATATGTATAGTTTCATAATTAAATTAAATTATAATATACTGGGTAAATATTTGTGGCAACGCTGGACGGTTGTATTTACTCATAATTTACTATGACAGACGTCATTGCTTTAACCCTTAACAGACGTTGTGGAGTCCTGGGGACTCCTCGCATTATATAAGCGTACCGCTGTGCGCTTTTCAGTACCTTCCTACAATTCCCCCACCTACACCATACTGGAACAGCGGAAATTTCAGTCTGTGTTTTGGGCAGCAACCAAGCGCGTAGGAGTCCCTGGGACCCAATAACGTAGTTTGTGTACCATTTTTGTGAAATGGCGGCTTGTCATAAAACGGTGTGATTCAATGATACCAAGTTTGAAGAGACTGCTCAAGCATGGTTTGACGAACTGGACGACGATCCTTCTGATTCAGATGAAGGGAAGATGATGAATTTATTCTCAATGAACCTGAATCCCAAATTGAAATTTACGAGGATGATGTAGATACGCCTGTGGTGACAGACAACATTATAGACGAAAATGAGAGCATGGAGGACGAAGCAGCTAAAGAGGTAACAGTTCATGCGGCAACAAAATCTTATTACGGGAAAAATCGTTTCAAGTGGACATCTGTCGAAACTACACGAAACATCCGCACTCCCAGTCACAATATTCTAAAAATCCCTTTTGTGCGTGGTATATTTATCTCAAATTACGGCAATACAGACAAAAGACTTTTAATGAGAATTGCACTGAATTCAGAGAAACCAATGGAATTGAAATAAATGGCTTCCTTGGTCTGTTACACTTGACATCTATATTCAAATCAAACAATGAAAACTTGGAAGCTATGTTTGCTACAGATGGAACTGGACGGGAAATTTTTCGGTTGATTTTTTCAGCCCGTAGATTTCAAGTTCTTCTGACATGTCTTCGATTTGTTAAACGCGAAAGAAAGAAGAGAACGTCTAAAGGTCAATCCAGCAGGTACTATATAAGGAATGTTGGAAAGATTCAATGAAAATTCTCAGGCTGCTTTTTCATTAGGTGCCAATGTTACTGTAGACGAGATGCTTGTGAGTTCCAGAGGCCGTTGTCATTTTAAAATGTGCATTCCCAGTAAACCCGAAAAATACGGAATCAAAGGACAATGCTTAGAAATAATTTGGCCATTCCCACACATGCTGTTATTCGTCTTTGCAATCCAATTTTTGGAACTAACAGGAATGTCATAGGCGATAACTGGTACAGTTCAATTGAACTGTTGGATATTATGTTGAATAATAAGCTAACGTTGGTACAATTAAAAAAAATAAGCGCGAAATACCTCCTGAATTCCTTCCTTATAGAACAAGAGAAGTGGGATCCTGCCTCTATGGCTTTACGAAGTCAATAACTCTGCTATCGCGCGTGCCGGAAAAGGGTAAAGCGGTTGTACTTGTTTCATCCATGCACCACAGCAAGAATGTTGACGAAGACACAGGGTTGCCGGAAATAAATGGGTTTTATAATAACACAAAATCAGGCGTAGATGCTGTGGACGAAAAATGCTCCAAATATTCCTGTAGCAGGCGCACAAGAGGTAGGCCAATGGCGATTTTTTAGAGAATTATCGATATCATATGCTTATATTATTCATCAGTCGCATAAAAACAGACAATTGTTATCAAGATAAGAATTTTTGAAAATTCTGGATTATATGTTCCGCTTCTCAACCAAAGAGCCTCTAACCCTCTCTACCAAGAAATTTGCGAGAAACTATTCGAAGAATTTTAGCAATTCCAGTTGAACCGACGAACGACGAAATGCCAGAACAGCTACCGCGAAATGCAAGAAAATATTGCTCACTTTGCAAACCAAAATTACGCAGGAAGACTTGTTTGTCAAAACGGTATCAGGGATGTCGATGAATGTGAATAAATGAAAAAACAATACGGTGAGTGATCATTTGCAAATTTTTGTACAAATAAGTTTTGGGTTACCAAATAATTTTTTCTGCAAGTTCCGAAAAGTTATGTACCTAGTCATTTACAAAGTCATTATAGTTTTTACATTAAGAGATTGTTTTTGTATTCGTTTTAAATAGAGTTGTATATATTTATTTCCTTCACCACAAATTCAAACCTGCACAAACTTTCTGCATTAATTATTGCGTTATTTCATCGTCATCCTAAAATGTGTATAATTGCGTAATGCTAATATTGTAATATTGCACCTTTAGGGGGCCTTCAAATTAAATGGCCTTGTGTAATTAGGGGTGAGATGAAATAATATACTTTTTGTTAATTATTGTAGCTTTCCTGTAAATGCAGAACGCAGAGCGAGTTGGATTTCGATCTTTGAGTTCGGTAACCAGCATTTAATAAAGTCTGCCCAAATTTGCTCACTTGGATCAAAGTGATATAATTACAACTGAGATAACCGGTCGAAGACAAATAAGACCAACTGCTGAGCCCCAATTTAATACCACCGTTTTTACTCAGCTCTTGTCTTTCAGGTAAAAACACTCCTCACCTGTTGAATATTTGAATGAAAGTATTTATTTCTTTAGTTCCGACTCAACCGTCAGTTAGTTATCATATATAAAATCTCTTGGGTAAGTTAATTTCAAATAGCTATATATGGTTAGTTCAAGAATTTCAAATAAACAATTATTTCTATGTATATATTTTCTATGATATTGAATCCATATGGAGGAAAAGTATATAGAGAATTAAAATACAAGCCACATTCTACAAACGGCTCATTACTACAACCAGGTGCAATTAAATTTGATTAGATTTTATACTAGTATGTTTTGTTCTTATAGACGTTTTTATATCTGACAGGTCTTCAGATGTCGATTGTGAACATCCGAAGACTCTGGAAATACTTGTAGACAGGTTCATAAGAGACAATGCTCTGAAAGCTCGCCCCTTAAGCGAGCATCAGTATGCATATCAACAGGGCAGAAGAACTAGCCCTGGATGAACTAAATAGGCTGCTGTCTAAAGGTGCTTATAGATAAGCGCGCTGCGCCACGAACGCGCCTGTTTTGCGCAACGAATTCGTCAGATGTGTACTCGGCCGCGCGTCTTGACCCACCTGTTGTCGGTTTTTCGAAGAATCCTTTGAGTATTCGCCGTTCAGATTTGATCGGAGGTTTGACGCATTCGTTGTTTTTGGTGCGCGCGTGACTTTTGTGTTTGCTTCTTAGTCAATTATAACAATACATCTAGTTAAATGATTGTGTTGATCACTATTAAATTGTAAAACTAAATTTGTTTCAAATTATCAAAGACAAGATGAATGAATATACAAATTTTGATTCTATATAATGAACAATATCAAATAAGCTCCTCGATCTAAATAAATTAACTCTCTATAATTAAGTTTGAACAATATGCACTTTATAACTTTATTCTGAAGTATTTTCAAAGGTTTCATTAAAGATTTTGTTGCTGAGCGCCAAATTAAATATTGAATAAACTGAAGAGAAGTACATTAATTTCAGGTATTTTAAAGGTAAATCCTTTCTTATTTTAAACAGAATTCCAAGTATTGAAGCTATCTGTTCAATTTTTCAATGTGTTTGGACCATGATAAATTATCATCTATGAAATAGTCCAAGAAATTTTACAATATAGAATTTAATTTAATTTTTTAAATCAGTACATATGTTTTTCCTGACTATAAATGTGAAAGATGATTTTCCATTATTTAGTGTTAGCTTATGACATTTTAACAAATGGTAGATTTTGCTGATCTCATGCATCATAGTAATTTTGACTTCTTGGAGAGGTCAGTAAAGATTATGTTGAAATTAATTTGAATGATGAATGATCTTAAGATGGCCGACTTGGCGGACAAACTGATTTGTTCAGAACTAAGTAAATTAACAAAAAACGATATTTTAAATCTATTTGTGAACAAAGTAGTGCCTTCGGATAATGTGAATAATGATCATGTCCGAGAATTCATCAAACAACACTGTGAGAAGCCCAAGGACGACTCAGAAGTTCTCCATGATACCAGCAGTGACATAACCTCCAAAGTCTGTCAGGAGTGCACCATAAGCAATCTTAATTGCACAGCGGTAAGTCGAGAATGTGATATGTTGAAACAACTTGTTGATCATCTCAAAAAACGCATCCGCGATCAAGAAATCATTATTGATTTACTTCCAAGGGATAAATCTGCCCAAGGTTTACCTGCGACATTTAGCATAAAAGTTGTTAAACCTTACATTAGTAATTCATTACAAAAGGAAAAATCTCCCCTCAGTAAATCAACGACATCTAGCATAAAAATTGATAATCCTGACATCTCCAAAAACTTTACAATGGATAATTCTATAAATCGTGTAGTGGCTCCAGCTTGTGGCAAGACAACAAGTCAGAGACCAACAATTCTACATTCTGCAAACAAAACAGATGCTATTGCAAATAACTTTGACAATACTACAGGCCACATGTCTAAGGTAAAATTATCCAAAGATTCAATGACTCACCACTATAATAACAGACGTAAACAAAACATCGTTATTGGAAAAAATAAAACAGGTGATATAAAAACAGTGCCAAAATTAGGATACCTTCATGTCTACAGAATGTCTCCTGTTGTAACATCAGATTCCCTCAGTAGCTACTTAAAAATAACTGCACCCAATATCAAATTCACATGTGAAAAACTAACTAGAAGGGACAGCACGACATCTTCCTTCAAGGTATCATTTCCACTATCTGAAGTTGAAAAAGTCTACTACCCTCAAATATGGCCTGGCCATGTGCAGGCGCCCATCTGGAGAACCCTTAACATCTAGCGACCTGTCTCTATGCGACCAAGTAGTCCAAGTAGAATCCTTCAGTGTATTCAGTATCAATATACAGTGCATCCTAAATAAACTCAATCTTATTGAATATTTCATCCACGATAAATCATTTTCATTTTTATTGTTTAGTGAACACTGGCTCAAAAAATTACAAATTGAGAATTTTCACATCAATAATTATAGTCTAATAAGTCATTTCAGTCGACATGATCATATACACGGTGATACAAGCATTTTTTGTAAAAATGATATTGTTTCCTTCTGAAAACCTGTGAAGTCAATTAACAATCTTTCTATTGAACTAATTTTAGAATGTTCTGCCATTGCTTTTCGCAAGGAATATTGCATTATTAATGTGTACAGACCCCCATCAAATGATAAGAATAAACTAGAAATTTTTTTAACCGTCGATCTCAATATACATCAATACAGCAACAGCCTAGAAACTAAAATGTTATACGACCTTTTCAATTCTTATGAGATGACTTCTTTAATAACCGAAAATACCCGAATCTACACAACGGCAACATCCACCAGTTACTCGTCCATAGATTATGTTGTATCGAACAAGCCACATCTTACACAAACAAATAATTTGGACCCGGGACTTTCGGATCACCATGGACAAACAGCTATCTGCCAACTCCCTAGAGCTGAAAGCCCAGCAACTGTCCCAACACGTCACACTACTAGAAATATTACGCAGAACTCCATGTATGAGTTCTTATATCATATTTCTCGAACTAGTTTCTACAACGACTACTCAAAAGATATTGATCTAATCTTTGAAAAATTCTTGGAAAACTTCTACTAGTACTACTAGTACTACTCCCAAAAATCATAAAATAACGTTTTCCCCTGAACTTAACGAAAAAAGAAAAGAACTCAGAGACATCAATTGGCTGCGGAAGAAAGAGACAGTGCCCGAGGAAAACATAAAGCAACGCTTTAAACAACTGAGAAAAGAAGTTGACGAACAGATAATCAGTGAGAAACATCACATTATGGTAATAGCATTAAAAAATCTAGTAATAAAACTAAAACAGTGTGGAACATATATAACTCTATCAAGGGTAAGCAAAGTTTGATTAAGATCAAAGAAATTTGTTACAACGGTGAAATATTGACGCAACCAAAAGATATGGCCGCTACTTTCGGCAACTATTTGTCATCTGTAATCAAGGAACAAATCACTGACCACTTCGGTTCAGAAATATCTATCAATTGCACCACAGGCGGTCTACGTCTAATTCATTTTTCTTTGACCCTATCACTGATAACGAAATCATTGATATAATCAATCAACTGCCTAATAGAGGTCCACTGGCCATGATGAAATTCCTATTTCAGTAATCAAAGCATGTAGTTCCAGCATTGCACCCGTTCTATGTTCAATTGTCAATGCATCGATCCAAGTAATGTTGAAAACTATAGACTCATCGCTCTCCTGAGTATTTTTTCGACAATCATAGAGAAAGCTGCAGCAAAAAGAATTATTCAGTTTCTCGGAACATTTAACCTTCTCAGCGATAACACGGTTTTAGATCCGGTCTCTAAACAGAAAGGGGGACCATTCAATGCGTCCAGTATATAACAGACAAAATGGACAGTGGGGAAAACGTAGTATCTATTATGTTCGATCTCACACGAGCTTTCGACACTGTTGATAGCTCTTTCATGGCTAAAAAAAACTACATGAACTAGGAATTCGGGGCTCCATAAATAATAGGTTCATTTCATTTTTAAAGCGCCGAAAATGCATGGTTAAAATTGACGAATATGAAAACAATATCGGAACCCCCCAAGGAAGCGTCCTTGGACCATCAATTTTCATGACTTTTATCAACGACATTCCGTATCATATAAGTGAAGGAAAAGTATTGATGTATGCTGATGACACCTGCATAATCATCTCTGATTCATCGATATCAAAGTTATCACAAAAAATTATTATTGTACTCTCAGAATTCAAGGATTGGTGCTTCAAAAATAGACTCATTATAAACTATAACAAAACAGTAGGCATTGAGTTCTACAATAAATACATAACACCAACAATCCCTAACATCTCATTTGAGGGGCAATCTTTACACTTATCAACAGTTACAAAATGTCTAGGCACACAAATTGACTGCAACCTTCTACAAAAACTACAGAACTTCCTGCAAAAATATTTTATATACATATACATAATGAAACTACTGACATTTATGTATATAAACAAAAATAATTTTGATAAACACAGTGATACTCATAATTACAATACAAGAAATAAAAATAATATGTTAATAAATACGGCAAAACACTCTTTTCATAAAAAATCTCCGTTTAATGCAGGTTCTCGCTTCTTCAATAAACTACCATCTACCTTGAAGAGCTGAAAATGTCGGCTGAAAAAACTTCTATTGGATAAATGTTTTTACACTGTAGAACAGTTCGAAAACTATATCAACTGTAATCACCTTACGTGTTTATTCTTTTTTTTACTTATACATTTTATTGTGTTCAGTATTGTCATTTTACATATACCTATATTGTTTTTTATGCAGACTTTTGTACATCATTCTCACTGAAAGAGATATGTATTTTTTAATTTTTTATGACCCGTCCAATCTGTTTTTGTGAATAGGAAAAGGAGTCAATAAAGATTTGATTGAATTAATCAATGCTTATGAAAAACAAGCTATTCTATAGAATCCACTCCACAAGAATCATTTTAAAAAACTCACAGAAGCAGATGCTTGGTGGGTAATAGAGTGTAAAATGAAAATGAATGGGCACTATTTTTATTTATTTGTTTTTAATTTGGTTGGCTTAAATTGGTCTCAGAAAAAGGCTCATGCATATTGAACAGAATATTACGGGTTTTCCTCACCTAAATAGTGAATCAGTTATTTGAGATTTTCAAATCTGATGATGAAAACGCATAACAGTAAATCATTAATTGATAAATAAATACTTATCCATAGGATAGCTGATATAATATCATAGGTAACATAGTCATATATTATAGTTTGTCATAAATATTATAAACCTAAATGTCTATATTTTGAAAACTGCTTCAGAGAAATTGAATACAGAATTATCTTTACCCCTCACTACAAGATGATAACTGCATATTTGTGTGACTCTATGGATCGCGGGAGGTTCGCCGAAATTACAATTTCAACAAACCTCTAGTGCGCCGTAAACAAGCCGCGCGTTCGTGGCGTTGTGCACATATCTATACGCACCTTAAGGCGATAGACGACAAAAAAATTGCAGTGGTCACCTTTCTAGACATAGAAGGTGCATTTAATAAGGCGTCAACCACATCTATAACAAGATGCTTGGAAAGGAGAGGAGTCGAGCCCGTATTCTTTCGATGGATTGAGGCAAATCTCAAGGGCATGATAATTACATCTTCCCTGGGAGATGCAACCACAACGGTAGAGGTAGGCAGAGGATGTCATCGAGGTGGCGTACTTTCGCCCCTTATGTGCGCGAAAAAGGTGCAAATCAATTATGCTTATTTTTTTAAGAAGGTATTACTATAATTAATTTCATTTTAATTCTAGGAAGCAGCGATTTTTCTTCTCCAGAAGAAAGAAGAAAAAAATTGCCCTTGTAAAAAGTTGGGACATAAAAAGAAGACAAAAAGTGCATAATCAGCAAATGAGTTTGAGAAGACTGAAAATGAAGATAACGTCAATGCAAGAACTCACTGATTATTTAAAACAAAAAGCTTTAATCAGTGAATTATCCATAATGGTATATACCTATATATTTTTTAGGCTACAACATCCGGTCCAGGTCATGAAATCTTTGAAACAATGTTGAAAGGACCTACCAGACAGAAATATACTCCTTTATTACGGTCATTTGCTTTGACCCTAGCATCCTACTCACCGAAAGGTTACAATTTTGTAAGAAATAATTTCAATGGAAGTTTGCCTCATTTATGTACAATTTCACAGTGGTATCGATCTGTTGATGGCAGCCCAGGGATTACTCAAGGGGCATTAAATGCATTGTTGTTAAAAGGCCAAAGTTCTCCTCAGCCAATCCTCTGCAACTTAGTGATGAATGGACTGGTTCTAAATTAAAGGGGTATGTGGACTTGGGAACAATGGTATAAGTCATACATTATAGGACTTACTTTGAACGGCAGAACAGTTTTACAGTAGCAAAGAAAAAAACAGGATTTTTGGGCTTTCTAATTTGCATTGGAAGCCTACAAAGTATGTATAAACATTATGTTGAGAAAAAAAATATTAAAATATATTTCAACATACAAATTATCTCAGGATCATCTGGAATTATTTTTTGGAACTGTAAAGGTGGACACAATAATAATCCGACAGCTAGACAGTTTTAGGCTGCATACAAAAAATTATTGGTTCACTCACAAATTAAGGCACATAAAAAGGGAAATGCTGTTGATTTAGATTCAATTTCAATATTAACATGTGGATCGGATCCAAACATTCGTAGAACAGAAATTGGAGAAGAAATTGAGGAACGGGATGAATATAAAGAGTATTTAAAATCAGTTGAGAAGAATATTGAAGCAAATTATACAATGTCAGATGCATGGAACCTCACTTGCTATGTAGAAGATATTGCATCTTATATAGCTGGATTTGTAGTTAAAGGTTTAAGAAAATTTGTTACTTATAGCCAGTGTTTAAATTTTTTAGAAAGTGAAGAATCAACTTCTCTATTACAGAAAAGAAAAACTTATGGAAGGCTTGTAAAAGCATCTAAGTTTGTAGTAGATATTTGCAAAGAAGTAGAGAAATTTTTAGATTCTTTAACGCCACTCAGGGAACTTTCAATCAGAAAAATAAAAACATATTAGATATATTAGTAACAAAGACGATAAAAAATTTACCCATTTCTCTATTGCAAACATTTGGTGACCATATTTATGATAACGAAGTCCTATCAGAACATTCTATTCATATTTCCAAATTTATATTAAAGTCCCATTTCAACATAAGAATATATTATGAAACAGTGAAGAAATTGGATTCAAATAAAATCAAATCTAGAAGTATCAATACAAAGGCAATATCTTTTAGGAATGAGTAAAAATCATTATTCGAATTATAATGATTGTATCAGTGCATAATTAAAATTATCCCGATTTAAAAAAATTATTGTTGGGAGCCGGTTTCCTAGAAAACTTAGATTCACATGATCCAAATGTACCGAAAATTTGAATTAGTATAATACACAGACCTCCTGAGCAGTTTTAAAAAAATCCTTAGTACTTTGTAAATTTTATATTTACATTTTTGGTAAGTGTTTAGGTTGCTAAACGAACCTTGAATTTTTATGGCTTCCACTAAAGTTGCCTATCCGAATTTTATTTGCAGCCTGTAGTACCTACCTACTTCAATATTTTGTTTTTACTTACTTTGTTAAGTTTCACTTGATCAAACGAGTTCCTGATCGAATACTTAAAATTTGTTCTTAAATCCACTAGATTTGTAAAATCAGCTTCCAATGATTTTGCCAAGTTCAAATTTGTAGGTGGTCCATCAAATGTCAAAGAAGTTACAATTAGGTATGCCAGCATTGAACTGTAAGCATTTTCTGACTAATGTGACTGTTCACAGAACATAAAGTACCTATATCCTAGGGAAACTCCCGATTTTATTGAAAATAGCACAGGTATACATGGTTGCCAAACAAGGAAAAAAACAAGATTTAAAGGCTAATATAATTTAGCTACATAAAAAATGCTGATTTTTCCATCAATAAAATTTGGAATAAACTTTCTTACAATCAACACTGCCATTGGAACAATTAAAAGCAAAATTAAAGAAATTCCTTCTAAACAAAGCATATTACTGAACACGAGGATTCCTGAACGAATCAAAAATTAACCAGCGATATTTTTTTCCTTGCAAACGCTGATGCAGTAAAATGTTTTTTTTTAGATATTGCAATTATCTTAGTTTAATGCAAACAAATGTTGTAGGCATATTTTCTTTTTGACATGTTCTACCTTATTCAGGAGATTAAATCTGGAACTAATTAAATATTATCTATCTATCTATCCTCAGCAGGTACTAAGAGTGAAGCCTGTAAAAATATGTTTGGGTACTTAAGTACCTAAATCTACTATCATGTATATGTCTAACATCCATACATTTATGTAGATTGTGATTAATTTTTTCAACTAAACTGTTTAATAATAAGATAATCTATAGTTTGAAGATGTTTAAGAGTAGGCTAAAAACACGCAAATTTATTTATTCCTTGTTTCCTTGAATCTGTTTTTCTACAAATGTATGTAGATTTATGAATAAAATACTAAATGTTTTATTTTTATTTTTTATTAACCCCTAAAAATTGCACGCCATTGGCAAAGATGATTTCAACAGTAGACGCTAGGGTTACAGTGTTGTCGTTTTTTAAAGCGATCTCTTTCTAACCGGTTTATGTTTAGAAAAGATGTCTGATTGTAAACAAACAGAATTTATGAATGGAAAGTTCTGCCTCCCTTTCTTATATGTCTATGGGAAACCTAAGGCTATTTTTATTGTCTAATTTTTTTCATTTTTTGAAAATTAAAAATTATATATCTTTAGATTATGGTGTACCTGACATACTGATAAAGCTTGGCGAAAAAATCTGGAAAAAATTACTAACAGAGAAAAAAAGTAGTTACTTAGTACCTATACAAAATAATTGATAATCATATGGTGTTTGCTACTTTTTGGCACACCCCACATAAAATATCTTATGCCTTTTTAATAAAATACATATCTTTAGGTTCAGGTTTATCATATGATCAGGACAATTCTAAAAGAGAGGGATCTGGCTGCCTTTAACAAATTACTGCCCAGCTTTATTACCCACAGTAAAGAAGATCCTGAGCTCATTGAGTATGGGATTTATTTTGAACATCAATATCTATGTAAAGCAGAGCAATGGGCGTAGACAACCATAGAAAGAATACACCGAATTATCAAACAATTGTATCGTCACAGCAAATTTGTTCAGAGGTTAGAGAAGGCAATAGGTGCCATCATGAATTTTTTTCGATTTGCTGCGCCTATAGTTGTACCGCGAGGCATGGGAGAGTGGGGGAATCGTGCGCGTCGAGTAAACGTGCGCATCAAACTATTTCATATTTCGCGGCCTTTTAAGCGTCACACTCGTGCTGCGCTCTCTCCTTTCTACTATGGATCCCTGGCGCCATTCTTCACATCAGTTGTATACGTTTGCACGGAACGAGGTCTGTTTATTTAAAATTAAGCCAGTTTTTTAAATTTTTTAGTTTTGAAAAATACTAGATTTGTATAACTAAAAGAAGCTAGAAGCTCAGGGCCTCTCTATATGAATCTTTAAAAATTTTACTTTTAAGACTTTTATTTCTTCAAACAGTAATAACCATGAACCGCAAAAAAATCATATTTTCATTTTGTCTTTACTTCAAAATTCACTTGCTTTTAGTAACACAAAACAGAAGTTCTATGTTCTATCATAAATAAAATGTTGTTTACGCAACCTAATGAGAAAAGATACCTACTTGGCTATGGAATTCCCATTTCATTATGAAATGATTACAGGCGATATATAGTGTCTGTCAAGACATAAGAGAATAGCTAAATGACAAGCAAACTTGCTCATAATTTCTTTAACCTTCCGGAGATCGCGCGCGGACTCTCACTCCGCAAATATCTAATTTGGCCGTTTATTTGGAAAATCTAAGACCTGCCGGGCTGCAATACTAAGTATCTTTCTATCACGTGTTCTGCAATAGTCAGAGCTCATTTGGGCCTTGGTGAGTGTGTTTAATGTCAAATAATTGCCACTGCGGACTGTGAGTACAAGCGTGAGCGTTCAATTTATATTCTTTTTTTCAATTTTTTTCTTGAATTTCTTGCAAAAAGGTGAGATTTATCTTTGAATATTGAAGTTTAAGGTAGAATAATATTAATTATAAACGTTTTATAAATGACGTGCCCCTGGAGTCGAGAGCAGGACCGTTTGCAAAAGCTTATGGGAGAATGTTTGGAAGAAGATGATGAGGGGCCAAATAGTGATTTTGAGGACAAGATTATTTGGATAGTAATACCGAACAAGAAATTTCGGACACGGAAGTCACCGATGATGTCGCTAAGGGAACGTACCCTGAATTTATTGGAAAAGATGGAACTGAGTGGACGAAACATATGAGGAAAAAAATGTGAAAACTAGGGCGGAGAACTTGATAAAGCATCTTCCATGGGTAGAAAGAGATGCGAAAAAGCTAGAAAAAAAATTGAAATCTGGAAGATTTTTTTACAGACGACGTACTGAATTTGATAGTCGACAATACAGACACATCGCCATGAGTAGATGCAAATACCATCACAAAAGTAGTTTATTCAATGGGTCATTTCAGTTAGTGGACGGAAGTATCGCCGTCGAGTGACGCTAACTGTTCCTAAACTATACAGTTGAAAATTAAAGAACTTTCGGTTTGGAAACACTTGCACATAAGGCTATACCAGCAGGACATTGTTATGATTGCTCATAATGAGAGAAAAAAAGACTTTCTCGATATTTTTGAATTGAATGCCACAAATGCGTTTATTTAGAGCATTCACTGGTTATATGTCATGAATGCCGCTCCAAATGAGTCAAATTTCTATTTTCAATTTCTAGAATGTTTTTTTTGTTGTTAAATGTTTATTTTTTATTTTTTGTAGCAATAAGCTCTGTTGAAATGCCAAAATCAATGTAGTAAACAAATAGAAATGAAGAATTAATGACAATTAAATTTTATTGCCAATAATTTGTAATAAATAGTCATTAAAAACACATTTTAAGGCTGCGGACTGTGAGTCCGCGCGCGAGCTTGCTTTCCAAAATAATGAGCGCGAGCTCCGGAAGGTTAAAATAGAGTTATAATTGTTATTCTTGTGTACTAAATTAGCACTAAATAATTATTCCTAACGAATAGGTTTGGATTTTCTCTATATTTCATTTAAGTGTGCTGACTTAATATTAGCTAGCACACTTGCCTATAAATTTCAAAAATGAATAGTTGTAATTTTTTTTGAAGTGTATAAATTAGCACTAAATTATTTAAAGCAGATTTTCTCAAATAGCAGTATTGCCCGAGAATTCAAAAACTGAAGTGTGATGAATTTTATTTTTGCGTTGTAAATTAGCACTAAATATACTTGAATTTACTAAACTAATTTTATTGAAGTGTGCCACTTTTGTTGTGCTAGCTTTATGGACCTCATAGGAGGCATATATCTTTGCCTACAATAGATACGTTGATAAAGAGCACCATCAATGTCGATAATTTCCAAATTGACGAATTTCATTACAAGTTTGTGTAGGCACGCAGAGAAAATATTTAGGGTCTGTTACAGAAACTCATTAACAATAGATCGGCTAATAGTATTTACCATGTGGTATTACATAAGCAAAAGTGTCAAAAAATATTTTCCAGTCATAAATGACCATATATTAGATCAAGATCCGATCAATAATCATTTACTGCAAATTATACATGTTATTTTAGGTGTATATATTTGAATCGGGATTCATCACTATAATAAATCCAGTAATCAGACAAATGCCCGAGTTAGACAGTTATATACAAAACTTGTGCTTTCTAACCATTCAGTAGTCGCAGGCGATCTGACAGATCAGATCGATATAAATGTTGTAATCTATGTTCGCGGCATGCTAAACGTCGGAAATGTTCGGTACCTCTCGGGAAGCGTCTTCTTTCCGCTTTCCACCTAGTTACAGTTAACAGGAACAGGATTCGTCAGTACATGTCGCACCACGGAAGTTATTGGACGTTCTATCTGTGAGATGCACTGCTACTACAGGAAAGTTTTTTGATCTGAGAGATACAGTGCGACTAGTCAATACAGGTATTTCTGCAGAAATGGTTTCCTATGAGCAAGAAAGAAGCTCGCCTACAAAAGTTTATGGATGATTTCATAAATGAAGAGCCACTAGACGATACCGATGATGAATCTTTGCAAGAGAGTGAAGTGGACGTGAACGGTAATCTGGAGGCTATTACGTCTGAAGAAGATGTGTCTGACCAGAAAAAATACGAAACAGTTACAGCTGGATTATCTTATTTTCTCGGTAACGGTGAAATGGAAAAAGCACGAACCTCCCCAGATCGTAAGAACACGGGCTCGAAATATAATCAAACATCTTCCTGGAAATACAGTCACCTCAAAAGAAAACGCAATCCTTTGAATTGCTGAGAATGTATATTCACTGATAAGATTTCATTCTCGATATAAAAGTATTGAATACCAACAGAAATATTTTGGTACAGGCGGATTTATTTTCACGTGAAAGAGATGCAAAACAGACAAATTGGTCTATTGTATCTAGCTGGTAAAATAAAAGAGGAAGACAAAACACCGAAAATTCGTGGAATTCATGTGGAACTGGGCTTGAAATATTTAGGTTGACTATGTCCATCCAACGTTTTAGATTTTTAATGAGATACAACCGTTTTGATGATAGAAACTCTAGAGAACAACGAGTAGCAATTGATAAACTGGCGCCGATACGATATTTTTTTTATATTGGATAATCTCTATGGGAGCGATGCTGATAATGACGCTGAAACTATACCATCTGATGTTAATTCCTCAGTGGACGAAATATTCTGCATAATGATCTGGACGTGATCGATGCTGTGGATCTCCATACAACTTATGTATTTTCGGATTTCGATTCTGATGATGATATTCCTCTGAAAGATATAAAAAGTATATTGCTTGGAAAAAAGAGGAGAACGAGTGTTGATCAGACCAATCAGAGCCATCACATTGGGAAAAGAGTTATTCTCCTTTTCGTATTCCTATACAATTCACGAGCCCGTCAGGTGTTCCAGAATTTATAAATGAACTGGCTGATCCTTCACCAGGACTCTTATTTGAATTGTTTTTCACTAATGACTTTATAGCTCATTTTGTGTTTTAAACTAATTTATATACTCAACAATTAGGCAATACTTATAAACCATCTGATATAAGAGGAATGAACTTGCTGATGGGTATGAAAACTTAACCAAGATAAAGGGACTATTGGTTATTGCACGATTAATTCATATCATCTCTTATGCCTGTGAATAGATTCAACTGGATTTTAACACATTCACACCTGAATGACGATTCGCTGCAACCACAGAATAAGCAGGATCCTAATTACGATAAACACTACAAAGTAAGGCCCATGATAAGTCATTTAGAGGAATGATTTAACGATTGTTTCCTGGTAACAAAATATATCAGCATTGATGAGTCCATGATAAAATATAAGGGTAGATCTGCACTAAAGCAATATATGCAAAAAATAGTCAAACGTGGGTAAAACATTGAATGGAGTTGAGAAATATCTGAAAAGTATGGCAGTGAAATCGTTATGTCAGGGTTTCGAAAATAAAGGACATTATTTATTTTTTGATAACTACTTCAATAACTTACCGCTCATGGAATATCTTCAGGAAAAAGGTATATTTGTTTGTGGTATGGTGAACAGCAGAAAAAAAATATTTGCCTTTTTTGCCCGAGAAATCAATGAAGCGAGGGCAATTTGAACACTTTACTAGCAATAAGGAATTACTAGTCATCAAATGGAAAGACAAAAGATCTGTAGGTTATTATCCACAGTTACTTGTGGATTATAACAAATATATGAACGGCGTTGACAATCTTGACCAAAACAAGTCGACATATGAAATCGATAGAAAAAGTCACAATTGGTGGCATAGACTTTTTTCTACTTTGTGGATGCTGCAGTCGTAAACGCATTCATAATTCACAAGCAACATATGAACATAGTGAAAAAGATTACAATGAAGGATTTCAGGCTATCAATCAAGACAGCAAAAGCTGGAACTTGAGAAATCAAGTCAGCTCTGCCAGCAAATCCTACTTCCACGTCGACGGCGTAATCCCTGGGCAATGCATGGCGTACAATGGTTGTACGTCATGTAGCAAACAGAAGAGGGTGAAAGGCGAGGTTCCGGCGCCTTAAAACTGGAACCTTTCGGCTAAGGGAACAAATCCCCTACAGAAAATACTGGTCCTCCAGGTTGGGGGGTTGTGCTATAGGTTAGCTTCCTATACATAGAAAAAAGGAGTACTACGAATCGAATACTATTGCCTCGGAACAGGACGGAAACTCGGATCAGACTAAAGCTAAGAAATAAGGACATTCTGGTAGGTACTTGGAACGTACTAAGCTGGTACAGACCGGGAATCGCTACACATGCCATAAAACAGCTGCAACAATATGGGATGGATGTAACGGCTATACAGGAAATGAGGAAGACAGGATCGAGCGACTTGCAGATAGAACAGTCACTGGTCTTCTGGTAGGGGAGGAAAGGAAACACGAATATGGATGTGGCTTTGTGGTGAGTGGAAAATTAAAGTCTGCCATAATCAAATTCAAACCATTTAACAAAAGCATGTGCTCCCTTAGACTAAAAGGAAAATGGTTTAACTTAACTCTTTTCTCAGTGCATGCACCAACTGAAGAAGCAGAGGTAGACGAAAAGGAAATATTCTACGAACTACTTGAACAACATTATACAGCAGCTCATAGACACGACGTCAAAATCATATTGGGCGACCTCAATGCCAAGCTTGGCAAAGAGGAACACCTGAAATCGGTGATTAGTATGCATAGCCTACATGACACCACAAATGACAACGGATCTCGTTTGGTGGATTTTGCAATAGCTAATAACATGGTGGTGAAAACCACACAGTTCCAAAGAAAGGATATACAGAAAGCAATCTGGAACTCCAATGATGGAGCCACACGGAACCAAATAGACCATGTGCTTATTGAATGAAGACACTCTAGCAGCATTATCAGTGCACACAGTATGAGAGGGGCAGAAAGTGATTCAGATCACTTTCTGATAAGAACAAAGTTGAGAGTAAAGCTAAACACAACGTGGACAAAACAAAGGGTTCATAACAATATGTGGAATGTTGAAAACCTAGAAACACAAGAAAAAGAACAACAATATCAACAACAATTACTAAACATATTCCAGACCCTGGAGAATGAGTCGCTGGAGGAAGAGACAACAATAAACCAGAAGTGGCAAAGGATAAGAGAGACCATAGAAGAGACAGCAATGGAGCACATCGGGAAATGGAAAAAGAACGCGAGGAAAAAATTGTTTGACCAGGAGTGCGAACAAAGTTTAAGAAGAAAAACACAAAAAAGGTTGGAACTAATAGCAAGGCCGACAGATGAAAACAGAGAAGCTTACAATAGAATTAGAACACAGATGAGGAAAATGCTGAGGAAAAAGAAAAAGCAATACTTGGAAAGACAAATACAACAGCTTGAAGATAAACACAAGTCAGGTCAAGCTAGACAGTTTTATAGAGAACTAAAAACGTTAAAGGGCAACTCAGTTAACAGTTCATAAGAGATGAGTCAGGACAATTGCCCACAGCAGACGAGGACGTAAGTCGACAGTGGGGAGAATACTTCAAACAACTACTAAATCCCGTTAACCCAACAGAGATAAATGAGCATAACAAATATCAAACAGCAGAACCAGAAATATCATTATCAACACTGGAAGAAGTAAAGAAGGCACTGAAGTCACTAAAAAACCACAAAGCACCGGGCCCAGAAGGCATCCAGGCGGAACTACTTAAAAAAGGGGGAGAAAGGCTCCATATAGAAATACACCGCCTAATATACGAAATCTGGCAAAAAGAGGAAATACCAACAGAATGGCAAGGAAGCCTTATAATACCTATATATAAGAAGGGGGATAAACACATCTGTAAAAATTATAGAGGAATTTCGCTAATAAATACAACCTATAAAATGACGACTATTATATTGCTGAGAAGAGTAACTCCGTACGCAGAGGAAATAATAGGTGATTACCAGTGTGGATTTTGCCCCGGAAGATCCACTATTGACCAGATCTTTATACTTCGCCAGATATTGGAAAAGAACTGGGAATCGGGATGTGCACCAGATTTTTGTCGATTTCAAGCAAGCTTATGACTCTGTGAGCAGGGAAGTGCTGTGGAAAATCATGATAGAGATGGGAGTCCCCAGAAAGTTGGTAAACTTAGCACAGGTGTGTGTGTGCAGAATTCACGTGCGCAGGTATGAGTTGGCAATATTACGTCAGATCAATTCCAAATTGAAAGCGGCCTTAGACAAGGAAACCCCCTCTCCCCGTTACTATTCAACTTTGCCTTGGAATATGCAGTTAGAAAAGCACAGCCAAAATTGACAAATGGTTTCGCAGCACAGTGATCGAAGGTCCTACTGGCTTTCGCCGACGATGTGGACACCATCACACAATCCATTAGAGACACGAGAGAAGTTTTTACCCTCTTCGAAGAAAGGGCCAGGGAAGTGGGCCTCAGGATTAATGAAGACAAGACTAAATATATGGTAGTCACAAAAAATCCAAGACCACGTATTAGTCAAAATATAACTATAAATGAATACAATTTTGATGTAGTGAAAGAATTCAAATATCTAGGAGCGGTCATAACAGCCGATAATAACAATGAAAAGGACATAGAATCGAGAATCATGGTAGAAAACAGGGCATATTATTCCTTGGCGACGCTGTTAAAATCAAAAATAATTTCAAGAGAAGCGAAAGTAAAAGTCTACAAAACAATAATTCGCCCCACAATAACTTATGGGAGTGAGACATGGACCCTGAATAAACGTGAGGCTACTAGATTGCTGGTACTAGAACGTAAAATCCTGAGGACTATTTTTGGGTCTTGTAGAGATGAAGTAACAGGAGAATGGAGAAGAAGACAGAATCAAGAACTGCAGACACTCTATGGAAACGAAAATATAGTGCGCCACATCAAGGCCAATCGCATAAGATGGGCAGGACATGACCTAAGATCACAAGATGAAAGACTCCTCAATACTGCCTTTTGGGAAAGGCCCGAAGGTAGGAGGTCAGTTGGCCGTCCAAGAAGAAGGTGGAAAGACGCAGTAACAAGTGACCTACACAAGCTGGACGTACAACAATGGGAGATAACTGCACAAGACCGAAAAGAGTGGAGGAGAATAGTAAACGCAGCCAAGACTCACCAAGAGTTGTAGAGCCATTGATGATGATGATGATGAATCAAGACAGTCTTTATACCATTCCAGATAATTACAAGAGACGGTCAGATGCTATTCAGTCCATCGCAATAAAAATAAAAAAATCCCGACGGCCTGTAGCCAACGGAAAGGCAAATTTCACAAAATTGATTGAATTGGAATTTGAACAACCTTCTCATTAGTATACTTACATGTCTTTACATGCAAATTGCCCATTTTTAACCGCATGTGTCATAGCCTTGCAGTTAGAGTGTTAGAGGTTGTTGTTTTGGCTGTTGCCCTCTGCTTCAAGGCATAATTTTTTTTTCGTCTATTTCTTTTCAATAAATACACTATATATTTTTAATCAGGGTCTATATAAAGATCTCCAGAAAATGTAGAATTACATCAAATTTTTATTGAGTGTTTATGTTTTACTAATATTTCTTATTTTTTGCTTCGTACAAAACTTGTAGTTACTGATTATCTATAACCAAAAATTATTTTTGATGATATTTAAACAACGGCCCTTTTTTGATACTTTCCTTGAATGTTTGAACGGTTGCCATTTTAAAACTACTTACCCGATAATGCCCAATAACGAACTCGGCCGAGATATTAAGGAGATTGATTTTTGTAGCAAATCTGATGTTGATACCTCCAAGACTGCGGCCTCTATCTCACTGTTGTAACGGTTGAGTTCAATATTCTAATATGTGATGTAGAGATTCAATTTAGTTTTGATAACTTAAGAATGAATGATGTACCTATCTATATTTAACACTCAAATCAATCCTTGAAAAAGAGTTATCATTATCCTACAGCCCATAGTGCCGCAAGCCTATGAATGTTTGTCACTTTGGTTATATATATATGTTATATCACTTATCGTGGAATTAACTTTAAAAAAAAAACAATTATTTATTAAGACAAAAAATTAAAGTACAAATATAACTTAACTTTACTTGACTGTATGAATCTAAACTCACAAGTGTCGACTCACAAGTGATGCCGTTAGCTAGAGATCTAGTATTTATAAAATCAAAAATGTTTAGTCATTAAAAATATAAAAAGAAACGTAAATTAATACAATGGACCTTTTCTCCTAAGGTTGAATCGAAGCTTCTAGAAATATTATAATTAAAATACATAGTAATGTCTTTTTGGAGGCCGAACTGGATAAACAATTAACAATGGTCTTTATGGTAACTTGCTGACTACTGGTCTGCATCTCTGGCACGTAAATATCCTTATCACTTTTGTTATCTTCTTAAACTGCGTCTTGGAGATGTAATATGATATGGTGTACTGCGTCTTGCAGATGTAATACTAATAATAATAATAATTGTTATTATTATTATTATATGACTTTAAAAAGAAATTCAATTATAACTTTATATAACAACTCCCCCATTTAAGAAAAGTTGGTGGAGTTTGCAACAACTTTTTAAGTTAATGATTTATTTGGATTTAATTCGATGTTTTCTTCTATGGGTTCTCCGACATGGATACTTGCTCTTCTTCTCGGAAGAATTCTTCTTATACTTTGCTGGAATGAAATACTGGAACCTGGTCCTGGTGGTGATGGTGGGTAATCGTTGGTTAAAGCTATTCCAATTCGATGATGCTTTCTTCTACATTTACAGGTCACATAAAGTATTACCAATACAATTATTATTACAATGGTGAAAATGGTGAACCAATGTGTATATTTACTGATCGGAGATTGTTTCATCATTTTTTTCTAATTCTTCTGAATACTGATTTAGTTTGTGTTGTGCAATGTTCAAATCTTCGGAATCAATTTTGTTCAACTTAAGAGGTTCTAGTTCAGGAATTTGTAATTTTTCAGGAATATCTTTGCAACAGTCAAATGGAATTGTGACTGGATGACTTCGATACTTGATTTCTCGGTATGTGTCAACTGGGTATTGAGCATGAACTCTTGTACTTCCAATAAAGGCACTACACTCAGGTTGTAATTTCAGTAAACTATTAGTTTTAATAATTTCTGATTTAATTTCCCTATTTCCACATTTAATCGTGATTGGCAAAGGATCCGAAACAGTGATTAACCATAGATTTAAATCAATTTGGTAGACATTATAATCTTTAACAAAAAGAAGAGATGTTTGACATGTCTTGGGCATCTGAGTTAATCTTCTTAATAGTTGTGCTTCGCAAATTGCATCGTTGTCAATTGGATATGGGAGGAGATTAGAACAGATTTTTATGCTTCTTTCAAGAGTCTTGCAATTATCCAGATTTCGCAATGACAAATACAGCAGTGAATCATCATCCCGCGAAATATATTTTTGTGTAGTTGGTAAAATATGATAGATACCTGTTCGATCATCTAATATTGGTATTGGATAGAGTCGATATAGTATATAAGCTTCTGGATCAGTGAGAGGAATTTTGAGAACAAATATTATTTTACTTTCTGATTGATATGCCTCTAATTCAATAATATTAAGATAATGAGCTATATTTGACGTATACGGTTGTAAAGGTAAATTATTTCTTACAAGAGATTTTGCTATATCTTGTAAAGAATTAAATCTGAAGGTGCTATTATTGAGCAATAAGCTTATGCGAGCAAAAGTGATAGAATTTAAAATTGTATTAAGGGAATCTTCTAAGAAAATATAGCTTTCCATTAGTGATTCACAAATATTCAATATCCTTATTTGTGCTTCATAAAATGCGACATCATCAGCAATATCCATCAAAGTATTTTGAATTTCTTTTATATCTTCATTAAAAGTATTTTCATCAATTTGTAATTTTTGTATAGTATTATTAAAATTTTTAATAACAGAAGTTGTAACTGAAATTTGTTTTTTAAGAAGATTTTCCAATTCAAATTCATCATGAGATAATTTGTTAATACAATCATTATAATATTCTCCATCTGATGCATCTAAATTACCAGTAATAGTTTTCCAAACAGTTCCGATTCCATTAAATATACCTTGCTTTGCCCTGGAGTTATATGATTTAGTTTCTCCTATAATTTCTTTATATTTTTGACCTATTGAATTCGAAATTTGTGATAATAAACTTATGTGTGTTTGAACTTCAGACTTAAAAGCTATAAACCTTGGAGACGGATCTTCTAAAGTATCCAAAATTTCTATAAGTATTTTATCATTATTTTCCATTGTTTTCTTAATTGGGGCCAGATCTTTGTAAACTAAAAGTGTCCATTTTTCATTCGTAATTTTGATAGTACATTCTTCATGGAAAAAGATTCCAACGGTGTTATTAACAGGATTAAGTGTGTATTGAGCTGATATAATATTTATCACCACGAAGAATCTGAAACCAAAGAAACTACTCATAGTAGGGTTTCAGTCTATCGAAATTAATGTTTGATTTTTGATTAGTTTGTGGATTTAAAACTATTGCAGAATTATCAAATAATTGCACAATTTCAAAAGGACCATTAAACAAATTTTGACTTTTATCTTTAATTTGAGATTCTTTAAGATAAACTTTATCTCCTATTTTATACTCTGGAAGCTTTCCTGAAATATTTTTATCAAATCTAATTTTTGCTTTTTCTTTCTGACTTGCTGTTTTTGCTCGTGCAATTTTATAATAATGTTGCATTCTGTTGTTCAAATCACGTATGTATTTAGTAATAAGGGCTTTTTCATTATATAAAGTTTCAGGTGGTCTACTAGACGTATGACCAAAAATCAGTTCATATGGGGTAAAACCAGTTGTTTTGTTTTTAGTATTATTATAACATATAACCGCATATGGCAAAATATTAAACGGATGTTCGTCTGGATTTTCCGTCTTATGTGCACGGATCATTTCCACAAGTGTTCCGTGAAATCTTTCTAAAGAACCATTCGATTGTGGATGGCCAACGCTAGAAAAAGTGAGCTTTATGTCATAAAGCGTACACAAATCTTATATTAATGAATTATCAAATTCTCGACCATAATCGCAATGAATTCTCAAAGGTGTTCCGAAATGTTGAAAGAATATTAATAGTGTATTTACAACTGTCGAAGCTTTTTTATTTGAAATAGGATAAGCTTGAGTAAATTTAGTTAACTCATCTCGAATCGTTAAAGCGTAATTTCTTGTTGGGAGTTTTTGGTGTTTCTGTTATTACCAGAGGAGTGCTTAAATTCTTACGACAGATTTTTACTTTTTGACAAGTTTCACAGTTTTTGATAAATTGTTCTACATCTTTTGTTAGTCCTGTCCAGTTATATTTAGATTTTATCCGTCGTATAGTTTCATTTATTCCGCGATGTAAATTACTTTTGCCTTTATGATATTGGTCCAATATGATAGGTATTTCATCTCAATCAGGTGTTTTAACAATATTTTGACAGACTACAAATTTTAAATCAACATTAGCAAAAATAAAAGAGAATACTTCTAAAATAGGTAACTCAAGATTATTTTCTATATAATAGAGAGAGAGAGAAATGCTTTATTGTCGAAAAAATATAAATTTTGTAGACAAAGCAAAATAAAAATATCAAAATCAAACAATACAAAAACAAAACAAAGTCAAAACTAAAAATTAAATTAAAATTAAATAAATTTATATAATATAAAACAAAAATATAAAAATATAAAGATGTAAAAATATAAGATAATAAGTATCAGAATGTACCTACAGCTGTATATTCGGTTAGAAAGTAAGTTAATATACAGCTGTAAATTCAGTCAGAAGGTAAACACTAACTAAATCACAAAACAAAAACAAATTTTGTACAAACAATAAACCAGTGCGTGAGCTGAGCAGAAACGTGCCCTAGTGAAAAAAGTCGTTAACTGCATAAAAGGCATTATCCTAGGTAGTAGGTATTTAATTGAATCTGGGATAAGCCGTTATAGATTTAATTTCGTGTGACAGATGATTTTACATTACAAAAGACCCTTAGGATATCAAACATCAAATAATATTCACTAACCCAGTGGGTGTAAGAAGCTCAATATTAAGTATGAACAATTTTTAACAAAAAAGTCGCTTACTGCATAAAAGGCTCTCTCCAGTAAGTATGATTTCAAAACCTTTCGAAATTCAGGAAAAGATCTTATGGATTTGATTTCAAATGGTAGATGATTGTGCATTTTTTTGCATTGTACAGTATAGAGCTTTTAACCAACTCTGAGCGAGGGGTTGGCAGATAAAGATCATGCTCCGTGTTTCTAAGCGGATAGTTGTGAGATGGCCTCTCTGGAATAGAAGATACGTGCTTGCGGATTAAGGATACAGATTCAAATATGAATAGGGACGGAAGAGTTAATATTTTAAATTTTTTAAAGTAATCCTGGCAGTGAGTCCTACTGCTAAGTCTCAGTGAATACCGAACAGCTCTCTTCTGCAGTTTAAAAATACGTTCAAATTGAGTTGCACAACACGTACCCCAGAATGGAAGGGCGTATCGGAGATGCGACTCAAAAATGGCATAATAGACTGTTCTAGAAGTAGACAAGTTGAGCTCCTTGGAAACTGATCTCAGCGCAAAGCAGGCAGAACTTAAACTTTTTGATAAAGCATCGATGTGCGAGTCCCATTTTAAGCGGTTGTCTACAATAAGCCCCAAGAATTTCACAGATTCAACGGCCTCAATAGTGGTGTTATTAAGTACAAAAGATTGCAATGTACTTTTATATGATAAAATTTTTGTTTTAGAAACATTGAGGCATAGAAGATTTGAATCGCACCAAGATTTAATGGTGACTAAGTCTCTAGATACAGTCCTATGAAGTGTCGTAATATCAGAGTTGCTCCACGTGAAACTAGTATCATCCGCAAAGAGGCAGATTTCACCGCTAATGTTCAGACTAGCAATGTCGTTGATAAAAAGCAGAAACAAAATAGGGCCCAGTACTGAACCTTGAGGCACTCCATATTCAATTGGCTTGCAAGAAGACATCGACGTATCAACCCTCACAATCTGACTCCTGCTGTTGAGATACGACTTAAACCATTCGAGAGACACTCCTCTGAAACCGTAGTACTCCAATTTATTTGTTAATATATTATGATCTACGCAATCAAAAGCCTTAGAGAAATCACAGAAAATTGTTGCTATAGGGTGATGGTTGATCAGGTTTGAGTATACATTATTAAAGAGGGAAAACATGGCATCATTTGTGCATTTGTTACTTTAAAATCCAAATTGATGGGTAGAGAGTATATTATATTTAAAGAGAAAAGATAGAAGCCTTTTTTTAACCAATCTTTCGATGATCTTTGATAATGTGGGAAGGAGTGCAATTGGGCGATAGTTCGAAGCTTGATCTTTATCTCCTCCTTTATGCAGAGGAACAATTATTGCCGTCTTAAGACAGTTAGGAAAAACTCCATTATAATATAAAATAAAATATATATAAAATATATATATAATATAAAATAAGTTTTTGAAGGATCAAATTTACTTTGTTCTTTAAATAATGTATAAAATAATTGTTGAACTACAAACTCTGGATCGTAAATAAGAGGTATTATAAAATACTTGCGATCTTTCACAGTTTTACTAGAAACAATATTTACGAAATTCATTTGAAAATCAAAATTTTCTTCAAAAATATCTTCAATAATTTTATAATGTAAATCTTCGAGTTTATTTTGCCAAAATAAAGTGACAATATTCTTATGAGTCTTATCCAGTAACTGGTCATTTGATGTTTCAATTTTTGAATAATCGATTATTGATTTTGTTTTGTAAAGGTCAACAAATCTATTAAATTCGTCTGTCATTAATTCATCCTGTTCCTCTATAAGTGTTTCACTTTTTTGTGATTCTATAGGATCATTAGGGTCTTTACTTGTTGATGGTATAACCTCATTAGTTTCATTATTTGCCAAAATTGTAATTTTAGATTGTAGATTTGCACATTCTTTAAAATGATTAATTTTAATTCTTGAAAGCGCATCTGCATTTTTATTAATTTTGCCTGGCTTGTACTCAATTTTGTAATCATATTCTTCCATCGCCATCTAGCAAGTCTGCTTCCGGGATCTTTAATGGAAAAAAGCCATGTTAATGGACGATGATCAGTGACTAGCGTAAATTTTCTTCCAAATAAATAAGGACGAAAATGTTTTACTGCCCATACAATAGCAAGGAGTTCTCGTTCTATTGTTGAATACCTTGTTTCTGCACTACATAATGTTCTCGAAGCATAACTTACTGGTAGATCTTTACCAATGGGACCTTGTGATAGAACAGCGCCAATGGCAAATGCACTAGCATCAGTTGTGAGAATAAATGGTTCTTCAAAATTTGGATATCTCAAAATAGGATCTGAAGTAAGTGCAGCTTTTAGATCATTGAAAGAATTTTTACATTCATTATTAAAAATAAAAGAAAACTCTTTTTGTAAAAGTCTCGTAAGGGGTTTAGAAATTTTGGCAAAATTTGGTATAAAGCGACGATAATATCCTGCTAAACCAAGGAAAGATTTTACATCTTTAGGATTTTTAGGTTCCGGGAAATTTTTGAGACATTCTATTTTAGCTGGATTTGTTTTAACACCATCTTGGGTAATGATATGTCCAAGATAAGCGACTTCTTTTCTAAGAAATTCGCATTTATCTGGTTGAATTTTCAAGTTGGCTTTCCGAAGTCTGTTGAAAACTTCAGTCAGACGAGAAACATGTTCATGAATAGTAGAAGAATAAATTATTATGTCATCCATATAAACAAGACATCTTTCATTTTGAATGCCAAGTAAAATGTTGTCCATGACGCGTTGGAAAGTGGACGGGGCATTTTTTAGTCCAAACGGCATTCGAACGAATTCATAATGACCGTTATCAACTGAAAAAGCTGTTTTGGAGATATCTTTTGGTTCAATTTCAATTTGATGGAAACCTGAGGCTAAGTCAAGAGTGGTAAAATATTGACATCTTCCTAGTTGATCAAGGAGATCAGAAATGTTGGGTAATGGATATTTATCATCTACCGTAACTTCATTTAATTTACGATAGTCAACAACCACACGCCATTTTTGTTTTCCTGAAGCATCAAGCTTCTTTGGCACAACCCAAACTGGGGATGACCATGGTGAAATAGAATGACGTATAATACCTTGTTCCAACATTTTGTTCACCTGAGTTTTTACCTCTTCTTTATGAATTTGGGGGTACCTATATGATTTAGTAAATATAGGTCTCGCATTATCAGTTTCAATTGAATGTTTAATTTCATTAGTAAATGTTAATTGGTCTCCTTCCAAATAAAAAATATCAGAAAATTCTAAACATAAATTTGTTATAATTTCTTTTTCTTCTTCGTTGAGATGATCTGTACGCAACTGATCCAAAATTATAGTGTTTCTATCAACAGGTTGATTAAATTTAGTTTTATTTTCATTAACGCAATTAAAATTTAAAAAACATTCGGAATTCGGCATGGGATCTAGATTCAAATTTGGAAATTCAACAATTTTTGGAATAGCATTTGAATTAATAATTGAAGTAAAGAATTCACCTTCTTCATTTACATGTACCAAAGCATTTGGAATTCTAACATTTTCTATTGCTTGTCCGAAAAGTAGTGCATCTGTGTTTGTTAAATTACATTTCAATTTGAAATTTTTTTCAATTCTTGGCTCAATAAAAATTCGATTTTGTATCTTTGGCAAACAAATAACAATTTCAACACCTAAATTTCTAAAAAGATAAGATATCATTTTTTTAACATACGTCCAATCTAACTTGTCCAATCCACACCCTATTTTTGGCATAGCTAATTTTTGAACATTGTTTTTACCAACATGATCTCTCAATTTCTTTAAAGATGACCATAAAGTCTGATAAGTGGGTTTTCCGGTTGAAGTTTCTTTTGTTACAAGATAATAAATATATCTAGTTGTATTTGCATTCTTAATTTTCAAACCTGCTAAACCACCTTGTTTTTGATTTTGACTTAATAATTTTTCTATATTTCCAAATCGTTTCTTAAATTCTGCGGCAATGCCTTTTTGCATTTGCATATCTTCCGCAACGCAATGAGCTAATGAATAATCGTGAGGCATGTCAAAAATATCAATGTTTTTCTCAGCTATTTTTTTATAACAATTTTCAGTATTTTGTTCAAATTGTAAGAATTCAGAATCTTGTTCACAAATTTGATTATTTTGAGACAAGTGTGATGATTCGGTAACTTTAAACAGAGGTATAGTTTTAAAATTAGTTATCAATTGTTTTGAATTCAAATCAATTATACAATTATAATGTTCTAGGAAATCTGAACCCAAAATTCCATCAAAATCAATATTAAGATTATAAATAAAAACTTTATGTGGATCTTTTGCAGAAAATGGAATAAGTACAGATTCTTTTAGTAAAATTTTTTGATCAGTTATCCCTTGAATAGTTACATATTCAGTAAATCTTTGAGGAAATTTCTTAACAGTATTTTCTTTAAAAATAGAAACTCCTGCACCTGTATCAATAAGCAACTTAAACTCTTTAGAAGCATCTTCAATATAATCAAGATTTTTGGAATTAACAGTCAAAAATGCATTTCAAGAAAATGTTGTTCGGGAAAATTTACATTCGGGTTTATCTCTTCGAATTTTAATGTTTGGATTTTGGTAATTGTTTCTGAAATTGAATTCTCTATTGTCGGACAATCTGGGGGATGGTCTTTGATTTGAGAAATGGGAAAATCCTGGAAATTTGAGTTTTCAGGAGATTCAAATTCTTGTGGATAATTTTCAAAATCCGGAGAATAGTCTGATGATTCGGAATAGTTACTATAATTTTCTTGGAATTCATTTTCAAAAATATCTTGATTATTTTCGAAATAATCATCTGAATCGTTTTCACCATTGAAGCCGATTAAATGAGCTCTTTGTTGAAAATTTGGATTTTTTTGAATTACGGATGGTCTTATCTGGGATTGTCCCTGCGAATTAAAAGGTCTTTGTTGAGTAGGAACATTGTTATTTGGTCTATTTTGCACATTATTTTGTGGTTGATTTTGGAAATTTAATTGGTCTTTGAAAATTATTATTGAAATTTGGGTTATAGCTTGGAGTTGATGCTCTTTGCTGTTGGAAACGACATTGATTAGAAGTATGACCATTTTTACCACATGAAAAGCATTTTACAGTTTGTATTTGGGGTTTTCTAACATTTAATATATTTTGAGGTTTACTTACAATATTAGAAGCTGGCTTATTAAATTTTTGGTTCTCAAAATATGATAATTGCAGTTCTCTTCGTATGCGAATTTGTGCTTCTAACAAGTTTTCAGGCTGACTAGCACGAATAAGTTGTCCTAGACGGGGTTCAAGTCCAGTTAATAAAGTATTAAGAGCCATAGTATCAATAAGAATTTCTTTTGCAACCTTTTGTTCATTTGATAAATTTGATGTTTTTTGTATATTTGCATGCATTTTAGCATTCAAGACTTGCACTCTATTGAAAAATGTTAGAGCTGACTCATTCGATAATTGTTTTAATCTTTGTAAATAATGAATAAGAGAAGTAAGGTCTCTTGAATCACCAAAATGAAGATTTAAAAGTTGTCTTATCTCTGCATAAGTCTGAGGATTTCGCGAGCTGATTAGTTGAGCCGCTTTTCCCTTTAATTTATTTTTAATGTGAATCACTGACAGAGCCTTTTGGTCTCTGGTAGACATATTATAAGAGAAATATCTGATCACCTTCAAATTCAGGTACGATACAAAATATTTCCGAAATTCTATATGGTTCAAGCTCAACCTCTTGAGCTAGATTTCTTTCATTTGCCATTTTGATTTAATTAAATATAAAATATCAAATATATAAAAAAAATATGATAAAAGAAAATCGAACAATATAAAAAAATTTAAAATTAATAAACGTGATAATTCACTTACAGTAAGATGTACATTTGCCTTGTTCGGTTCTTTTCTTCAAAATTAGGAAACCACCGTTGATAATGAGGGGATACTTGTTGTTGAAGTAAGCCTTGTTTTACCAACGCTGAAGTATCCTTTTCTTCAGATTCTAATAATACTTCTTCTTTAGGAGCTATTTATTCTTCAGTTGAAGGTTGGAAACCACCGTTGATAATGAGGGGGAACTTGTTGTTGAAGTAAGCCTTGTTTTACCAACGTTGAAGTATCCTTTTCTTCAAATTCTAATAATTCTTCTTCTTCTTTTGGAGCTGTTGATTCTTCACTTGAAGGTTTGGAAACCACCGTGATAATGAGGGGAAACTTGTTGTTGAAGTAGGCCTTGTTTTATCACGTTGAGTTATCCTACTGACTGCGCCAATTTGTTATATCACTTATCGTGATTAACTTTAAAAAAAAAACAATTATTTATTAAGACAAAAAATTAAAGTACAAATATAACTTAACTTTACTTGACTGTATGAATCTAAACTCACAAGTGTCGACTCACAAGTGATGCCGTTAGCTAGAGATCTAGTATTTATACAATCAAAAATGTTTAGTCATTAAAAATATAAAAAGAAACGTAAATTAATACAATGGATCTTTTCTCCTAAGGTTGAATCGAAGCTTCTAGAAATATTATAATTAAAATACATAGTAATGTCTTTTTGGAGGCCGAACTGGATAAACATTTAACAATGGTCTTTATGGTAATTTGCTGACTACTGGTCTGCATCTCTGGCACGTAAATATCCTTATCACTTTTGTTATCTTCTTAAACTGCGTCTTGGAGATGTAATATGATATGGTGTACTGCGTCTTGCAGATGTAATACGATATGGTGAGATACTGCGTCTTGCGGATGTAATATAATATTATGAAATAA